>CM022774.1:19492298-20064798 GCA_012411365.1 Ameiurus melas | reverse complement strand
ATCATGAAGATCAGAGAGCTGTCTATGGGAGTCAAGCAAGCTATTTTACAGGAGAGAAGACAGAGAATGAATGACTGACTGACTGACTATCTATCAATGTATCTATCTTTCACAAGCAATGGGCGTAGCCAATATAACAATTTGGAATGTCCTGAAAAAGACTCAAGACGTAATTATGAGGAAATGAAAGATGAAATTCTGATCTATCGCCTCATTCATCTTTGGATCTCAAACCCAAATGTCTCCAACAACAACAGAATTGGTTAAATAGTTAAGTGTGATCGCCTTTCATCTTCATTTTGATGGATGCCATTAAATGTTGGGCTGCACCACCCAAATCTATGGTCACAAGCCTTACTTCTAGTCCATCATCGCGCACAATATATCAACCCCTTTGCACCAACCATCAATAGAAATGCACCACCAACAGTCCACTGCTTTGGCGTTAGCTGTGACTCCATGGTAGTGGGTGTCACTGGCTCAAGTGCATCAGTGGTTACCGTAGGTGTACCTAAAAAATGTCCAAGGAATTTAGACACAATATAGGTGCACCTAATAAAATGGACGTTACATTTAATACTTTGGAGAGAAAATAAAGCAAAGTGCACGTGTGTAGTAAGATATAACAAGCTTATGCACAAACGTGTAAATGAGCATCGAAGGCAACAAAGACTAACAAGGCTGAAGTATTTTCAATGTGGTTTCTTTAATATAATCTTATTTACATGGAATATTTTCAGAAATGTTTAGTACATTGTAAGTTACATTAATCTTGCATCCAATAAACAAATGACACTCAGGACCTAATAATTGTACGTAGTAATAATAATATTGGTCACATAATTTGGAAAAAGTGGTTTTTAAAAAACAAACATAACTAGCAGGCAACGTCCACAGAAATTTTCTAAAGAAACAAAGCAAATCAGGCTCACGCAGACGCCGTTGCCCGATCTGGTCCGCGTAAGGAAAAAACGACATGTTAAGACGGAAACCAAGAATATAAAAAGGTGTCATTTTATTGCATATATCACAAATATGAACATGACCGCCGGGGTCCAGCCTACATCAAACGCTAACTCGATCCAGGCCAATGGACAGGCTTCTCTGAATTAGCAGCAGGTTTAAATACTTTGATTCATACATTAAAATAAAGAGAGTAGTGTACAGCTTTTTGGGGGAAAAAAAAAACAAAACGAAATAAACAGGGAATAATGATAATAGCAGCAATACTTAAAAGGACATTACACAGTAATAAATAATTCGTTTTAAAAAAAAAAAGAAAGAAAAAGAAAAGAATGACTAAGTGGTTGCAGAACACAACATAAAAAATTTAAAAAAAGTAGTTGGCTCATTTTTATAAAAATTTTCCAAAGAATCAACCGGTGCCGTAAACACCAAGGACTATACGATGAAATCTTAGACCTCAAAATGAACGTGATACAGGGTTGTCCGAGCTTATCCAAAAGGCTTTATTCTATTTAATTGCACAGAAATGCACCTTGCTGGTCTTCGGTGTTTAAACGACTGATGGCGTGGATGTTGTTTAACTCGAATTAACTCCTGTGGCCCTTGCGTGGATGAAAAAACGGAACACTCCTGACTTAGCATCAAGGCAAAAACCTAAAAGTAAGAACACACAAAGCAAAGAAGAGAACGGAAACATCCCGGAGACACAGATTCGCGAGGACTCGACTAGATCGTGGCGGTCTTAAAATCGCCGGCTTCGCTCTACGAAGAACAAGTCTTTCTCCTCAGAACGAATACGAAGGGATGATTGTTACGGTGGGTTGTAATGGGATGTGCCACGGACGAGACATTGCTTTGGAGATGCGTACGTAAATAAGTCTCGGAGCGGACGTGAGAACCGAAACGGTCACAAACGGTTAACGCTGAGACAATCGAAATTCTCCAAATACGCTTTAGGACTACACGACCCTTCACTGAGACGTCTGTGATTGGGAAATACCACACTGTTTATAAGAGTTGGCCATGCAATGGAAAAGGAACGCAGGTCTGCGAATTCTGTGGGAGACATCTGAAATATAAACCATTTTTATACACTGGCACCGTTATTTTGTGCATGGCATCGTTCCTAAAAAATAGAAGAAGAAAAAAAAAGAAAACGGGTGATCGGAAGAAATGTTTAAAAAAAACAAAAAAACAAAAAAAAACCCAATGTGCAATGTGCAAAGAATAAAATGTATTTAAAACGAGTCACTAAAAATACTGGCTTATTTACTGGAAAATTCTGCCATTTGACAAAAATGTCCATGGGCACAAGAGATGTGCTTCTGTTAGTGAAAGCACACACACACACACAGACACAGACACACACACACACACACACACACGCCATTTCGTAAAATGGTCCCAAAGACACGGTGGGGGTGGGGGGTTTGTTTCACGTAACAATCAATCAATTTAAAATAACGAAAAAAATTAAAATAATAATAATGCTGATGCACAGTATAAGAGATGGCGATCACTGAAACGTACACCGTCATTCTATAAGATGGCAAAAATAAAATGTAAAAAAAAATGGGGTGCTGTCTGTACACATCACCGATTTCAAGTCGAGTATAAAAACCAAAACCGCCTGTCCGTCTGTTTACCGTAAAGCTCTTCCGAGATTAAAACATGACCGCTGTGTAAGTCCACGGGCTCAGAATGGACAAGAATATTGCGACACAAACAGGAGTTAAAGTCACCGAGTCTTGAGAAGTCCTCGGAGCAGAAAGCATCGTGCTCGGGTTTAGTCGAAAACGTCTATGTGCTTTTGCGACTACGTGACGCAAGCTCGGCTGAATCGAGCGTCAATCAGGCGTGAAACCATTAATCCACCATTTCAATGACCCGAGCAACTGGAAACAAAAACTAAACAAAACAAAACAAAAAAAAAAAACCACAAAGATGATTTTTCTCTCTTTCCTGGTACCGGTCATCATCATCATCATCATCATCATGCAAATTAAAACCGCTTGACTCACAACGGAAATAAATAATCCTTGAGCAGCCTGGAAATGGTGTGTGTGTGTGTGTGTGAGAGAGAGTGAGAGTAAAACCCAGGCTGTGTGTGTTGTGTGTGTGTGTGTGTGTGTGTGTGTGTGCGCGCACACGAGTTAGTGGCCCTGTGTGTCGCCTCTCCTCTCAGTGCTCCTGGGAGAGGGATCAGACGGCCTTTTGCTTGAGCCTGCAGGGAGGCACCTTTCTGTCCACCCTGAGGAAGAGTGAGGGAGAGGAGGAGAAGAAGAAGTAGAAGAAGAAGTGGGGTTGAAGGGGCTGTTAGACAGGTTAGTGGATGCCGGCTGGACGAGACAGTTCACTCCACGGCAAAGCCACACGTCTCCTCCACGGCAGTCAGGAGCTTCTCATAGAGCTTCTCGTATGACTCGTAAGGCGGGATGTCGATGCGGTTGAAGCTGGAAGACAGAAACACGGAGTCGCACCGGCAAACGGAAATCATCCTTCCAGCTTAGATAGAGCCAGCTTAGAGTTCTGCAGACTTACCACGTGTGCGCTTTGGGCAAATTATCCGTATTGGCATCAATCAAGTGGATAGTGAAGAGCCTTGGTCCTGCAGAACCTGTAGAACCTTACAAACATACATTCTAGTTATCACTGTTCTCCTTCTGATTACAGAGCAAACCGCATCGTCTTATTTTAAAGGAGAAACTTCAAGCGCTCTACTTCCTGCTAATCAAATCCTAAGGACAATGAAAACATGCTCTGCCCTTCAGGGTGTCCTGTCCAGAAAATTCTCTTCTGCAGTAGTAGTAGTAGTAGTAATAATAATAATAATAATAATAATAATAGGTTATTGGAGTGTTTATACACACACGTGTGTCTGTTAATGTTGATCCGTTTTAAAAGTGCTTTCAAATCCTGAGCAGTTAGTAGGGATATTATTGTGTGAATGAAGTTGTATGATAGCAATCCACCGTGCTATATTAAAGACCAAGATTTAGATTTACACATAGGGGGGAAAATTAAATAGAAGTCCCCGAAACTATTGGAACGGCAAGGCCAATTCATTCGTTTGTGCTGTACACCAAAGAGATTCGGATTAGAGATCAACAGATGGATTTGAGACGAGAGGTTTGGGATTGCAGCTTTTGTGTCCTGGTATTCACGTCTAGACATTTTCAACGACAAAACAGAACCTTTTGTGTTTGCGACCCCCCCGATTTGTAGGCGAGCAAAAGTATAGGATCCAAAACATGCTGCCAACACTTAATGCACTTTATCCGGGGGGAGTGAAAGGTTTTAGACTGGCCAAGTCAATCACCTGACCTTAACCCAGTTGAACAGCATTTCACCTCCTGATGAGGAGAATGAACAGAGAACCCCCCCCCCATCCCCCCCGGGTGGTCTGATGCAAAATGTGCAACGTTTTATGTCGTTTAAATGTCTACAGATAGATACCGGGAAATTGAAGCTGAAATCCTAAACTCTCGTCTCATCTCCATCTTATGATCTCAAACCCAAATGTCCTTGGTGTACAGCACAGACAAACGAATCGGCCTTGCCGTTCCAATAGTTTCAGAGGGGGCTGTATGAAACACTATTTCATGGTCAGACCAGTCCATGTAAATGAAATGAAAATATTCTAATAAGCGAGGTGATTCACATCTCCCAGCCTGCTACGCTACTTCACCGAGCTATACTATATATAAGATTATAAACTCAAAATACTCTAACTCTATAATGGTCAATTCTTACGGACAGATCACCTGTTCACACTTGATTGGCAGGCTGCTCAGACTCCGAGATCATACTAAACGTTACATGGCAGGGACATGAAACATTGGCCATGACAAACATCACATCACTGTGCACCCATGATTAACCTCATTAGAAAGCAATCATGAAGTTCTGGTCTCCTAAATTGAATATTAGTTCATTCAGACGGTCCAGGATTTAACAATCGTGGAAATGAATGGCAAAAAAATAAATGAATAAATAAATAAAAATCTCAAGGAAACTCTGCGATATTCGGAGGAGCTTGCCATTTTACAAGGTTACCGCCGAGTTCCTGCAGAATCGGGCTGGGACGGGTCACGTGACGCCATCACGACGTGCTTTCGACGGAAGCCCTCTTCGATTCCCGTTAGTCCGACACGAGTACAGCTAAACGGTCTCATTTACCAACAAACATCACTGTCAAAGGCCGCGCAAAACAATTTCGTGCAATTGCGATTTCGCCGATTTGAGCTGCAAAATCCGCCACCGCGAAACCAAGCGTTTACGACCGCGATAATCGCAAAAAACAACCTCTGCGAAATCCTGTACGGACTGATGAATAGATTATTAGTTCATTTGGGCTGATGATAGGGTCACACATGTTGTATTTAAAGATGTTTTAAATTGAATCAATACATCGAGCAGCACACATGCCATAATATAACGGAAGGACATCGAGTGAGAGATGTGCGCATGGCTCATCTGTTAGCCACCTTGCAGTGCTTTAAAGCCTTGAAGAGGGACGCGTGTGGAGCCGGTGACGAACTGGAGCAGTCTTCCCCTCCTCTCCTCGTCGAACGACTCCACCGCCTGCCAAAACCACTTCACGATGTTACTGTCAGCCACGCAGTGCTTTAGCCGCGTGTTGGCCTTCCAGTCGCTCAAATCGATCTTCCCGAGTCCTCCGATGATCAGCTGCACACACAAGGCGTTAAGCGGCACGGTTAAACACGTCGGACTGCAACGAGCGCTCTTCGGATCACTGGAAAAGTTGGGGGTTGTATTGAAAGTTGTATTGAGAAGGACATACAAATGATTTTGAGTACCTCGAGTTCCTTGTGGTCAAAAGGCTTGAGCAGGTGCTGTGGGATGAGCTCGTTGAAGCCCTTCTGCAGAGCGAGGAACTGGGCCTCGATGCCTCGCATGAACCTCCAGTTCACGTAGAGCCTGAACAAACAAACAAACAAACAAACAAACAAATATCAGCAGCTCAAATCTTCATGTTTGCGGGCATGGAAGCAGAAACGGAAAATAATAAATAAATAAATAAATAAATAAATACGCACCCATGGACTTAATCGAGCATGTGACGAGGTGCGAAGTATTGAGTACGAGTATGAATTATGATGTATGTAAATGTGAGAAGTAACAGCATGTTGTGGATTAATTAGAAGTGCTAATATGTATGATGTAAATGGAAGTGACGGAGTGTAATGCAGTCATTTGCAATTGTAAATAACGTGTCTGTAATGATTTTGGAAATTTTTCAATAAAGTCTGATATGAAAATGAAACAGAACTTGCCAAATCGTAATAAAAAACAAAAAAAACAAAACAAAAGAAAAACCGTGAACAACTTATGAATCGTTCACATCTCATTCCCGAATAAAGACGCGGTCAAGGACAGCAGCGTCTAACTCCAGCGTCACTCAAAAAGCTCGGACTGCCAAACTCTCTTACACTGCTGCCCTCTGCTGGCCCCTTCCATACATGCACTTTTACTGAGAAAAATAATTACACGATTAAGCAGGATACAAGCTAGAACAATTCCTGTGAAATTATTATCAGGAGGGCTCGGGTGTACACAGAAGCCAGCGCATTACTGGGAAAAATGTGCTTATACCTATATACACCTTTAGAGGTAACGGTAAACAGTACCAGGAAGGACTGACGTCCATGAAGGACTGGAGAAGTGTCCTGAACTGGGCGAGATTTAGAGAAGTGTTTGGATCTCAAACACAGTGTATGTAAGATTTGTTATTAGCCAAATAAATAAATGTGAAAACATGCCTCCTGGTAAAATATCACGTGAATGCACACCACCAGAGCCTGGGGCCTAAGTATTACTGCTGGTTAGGTCTGCATTTCTGTCATACCTCACATACTCCCTTTTATTCTCCTCCGTCACTGGGACGTTTCTGCCGTTGGGCTTAAGCTCATGCTGGAGGAATTTGCCGAAAGCGTTGTGTTCTACGCAGAACGTATGATCCAGAACAGATGTGATGTCATTCTCTCTGCAAAACAAATGAGAAATAGACGGTGAGGAATTTCTTCAAAACACATCAATTGTTCTCAAGCGGAGGGTGAGACGTAAGCTTCAGTACAGAACGACTTGACCTTTAAAGAGCCGTTACACCCCCGCCCCAACAAACGAAATGTATTTCGTTTTTTTTTTTTAAAAACGCAATACGGATTGCTTTTTAAGAATAAATCCCATTGCTGAAAATGACAAAACATCCACCGAGTTAGACTGGCGCTGCTCTTAACGAGGGACTCTTTGATAACTTGGGGACTTCCTTGAAACAGCCATCTGAAAAGTTTGTACACCGACCACGAGGGGGGATAGTGGTGGTGTGAAAGCTGTGAAGTTGAATTCACAATTTTGATGGTTACCGTCACATCTATATGTGGTTCTTCTCCAAAAAAAACAAAAATGTTACCACACGGTTATACAGAATGTTTTTGTGTGCTGTAGCGTTATAATTTTTGATGGCGGTAGAGCGGGGAAGAAGGAGAAAAAAATAAGAATAAAAAAACCCTTTCTACAAAAATTTTACTGCTAAAAAAAAAAAAAAAAAAAAAAAAAAAAAAAAAAAAAAAAAAAAAAAAAAAAAAAAAAAAAAAAAAAAAAAAAAAAAAAAAAAAAAAAAAAAAAAAAAAAAAAAAAAAAAAAAAAAAACAAAAAAAAAAAAAAAAAAAAAAAAAAAAAAAAAAAAAAAAAAAATAAAAAAAAAAAAAAAAAAAAAAAAAAAAAAAAAAAAAAAAAAAAAAAAAAAAAAAAAAAAAAAAAAAAAAAAAAAAAAAAAAAAAAAAAAAAAAAAAAAAAAAAAAAAAAAAAAAAAAAAAAAAAAAAAAAAAAAAAAAAAAAAAAAAAAAAAAAAAAAAAAAAAAAAAAAAAAAAAAAAAAAAAAAAAAAAAAAAAAAAAAAAAAAAAAAAAAAAAAAAAAAAAAAAAAAAAAAAAAAAAAAAAAAAAAAAAAAAAAAATGATTGAGTTAACAAATTACTGTATAATGTCAGAAAGATATCGGTCCTGCCGGTTGTTGATAAATGCCAGTGGTGACGTTTTATAATGCGAGTACGTAGTCGTGTCGCTGGAAATGGAGTCATCAGTGTCCCAGTGTGTAGAGAGCCAGGATCCTTATCACTGAATCATAACCTAGAGAGCAGACTGAGACACACCCGATATTGGTCTCCCCTCCCTTTCGCCTGCCTCTCACTCACATCACGCGCCGCACCTAGCCTCTACATGCGCACATGCTTGTGACCAGCCCACCTAAAGTGCATTTTTCAAATCTGCAGAGAGGGTGGGGCCTAACCAAAAATCAAGGGTATAATTATTCTCATGACCTGCACTGAAACACTGGGATGGGATCGCTCTTGTTTTGTTACATTTACATAGAAACATTCGACACGTGATCATCTTATAAATACTGGGCGCGGGGAATGAATCCAAACGACTGACGGATACATTTATAATCACTCACAGAATCCAGACGAGGCTCTTGTGGAGCTCGGGGTCCACGGTCTCCAGGTCAGAAAGCTGGATGGGTTTCCCCAGGAGCTGCTTGTAGAAGGGCAGCGTGAAGCCTCCGTTTATGTAGTGCCCATGAAACACAGCGAGGCCCATAATCCTCCCCACGAAGTGGAAGTACGACAAGTGGTCCTGAAACACAGCCGACGAGGGCCTTAGTGCAAGACTCGTAAACACACGATCACCGCATGCTGCGAACAGCCCGAGAGCGGACTCTCGGAACAGAATGATCTATAAAGAGCCGGTTCAGGTTCAGGACCATAACCGGGCCGCACGAGGTTTACACAACTCACAGGGTTGATGGACGAATCGGGGTTGATCTGCAGCGTGTAGATGTTATCTGTGGAGTACTGGAACAGGCCGTAGTAGGGATTAAGCATCTCGTGACACAGGAGGTACAACCACTCCCTGGAGGAAGAGACGGGAATTCAAGGGGCAAAGCTTTTGTAGTCAAGTGCAACGTCCTAATCTGAGATACAGTGCATGCTCAGTGGAGGAATCTCACCTGGCCACACCACCGTAATCTAAGCCTTCTTCTCCACGGAATTTAACCATGAGCCTCTTCTTCAGGTCCTTCGGCCTCATCTTCATGATCTGACGGTAAGACTCCTGTAGGATACACGGAATTGTGTTTACAGCAGCGCCACTCAATGGCAACGACAACAACTACAACAGATTTACGCAGCTTTGTGTGGATTCAGTGGTGTGCTTCAGGCTTGTTGTGTGTGTGTGTGTGTGTGTGTGTGTGTGTGTGTAAATACGCGTTACAGCTGTGCTGAAGTTTCTACTATTGTCCACGTATACTGTTTATATACAGTGACGGACATTTATTATTAACGTTTTTAATAGATATTCATATTTCTTTTACAGACGGACCGATGCAACAACTGCTTCCTGTTTAAAACAGCGGTGTTCCCCATTTCCTGTTTTTACGGAAGCTCGGAGGATTCTCTCTGGAGGTTATAGGTGACATTAAGGTATACAGTATCTCACAAAAGTGAGTACACCCCTCACATTTGTGCAAATAATTGATGATATCTTTTCATGTGACGACACTGAAGAAATGACACTTTGCTACAATGTAAAGCAGTGAGTGTACAGCTCACATAAAATAATTATCATAAAATCATTTTTTTTAAAAAAAGGTTATCAAGACGTTACTTTCCACAATCGAGCCCGATTCTGACTCCCCCCTCTACGATTATGACTCCTTTCGATTTTTGTTTGTTTCCCTTGCTATCTAAACCTCCACTTGATTTCTGGCGAGTTACAAAGAACGTACGGACATCATTCTCTACAAACCTTTCAACGAAGCGAAATCGGCAGATGAGCGAAAAACAGTTGCTCTACCTCAAAGATTTCTTCACGAGACACCTCGATGCGGCAGTGTCCAGCCTGAGGCTGCTGCAGCGAGAGCTCGTGACGCAGCACCTTCAGCTTCTGGACGAGATCTCGCTCGTAACGCACTGGCAGCTCTCCTTCACCCTCCTCCACAGGAACATCCATCTGCACTGGCAGAGCCTGGCTCGACTCCTTCACCTGAGACTGTTGGCTAACACGCACACACACACACAAACCACGAATGATCATCGTTACCTCCTGCATTTGCATATTTACACTGGCGCAGCTCTTCATCAAAATGATCCGCTAGAGCAGGAGCAAAAGCAGTTCTGATCGTCTTGGCCTCGAGAATGAACGATGGACGGTTTAACACAGGGTTAATTAAACGGGTCAGTAAATCAGATGTCATGAGCAGAAGCGCTAAAAGAAAGATGGGCAGTCCGGTTCGGATACTGCGGGGTGCAGGGGGCATTTACCTCATGATGTGGTGTAACCTGGGGTCTGTGAACTGTGTGGTTCTGTTATTGTGGTCAACAAAATAAATCCGTCCCGACACCGTGCTCCGGATCTCCCAGCCGGGCGGCAGAGGGCCGAGCTCCTCGCAGCTCACGCTGTTCAGATCCCTGGAGGAGCAAGCGGGCATCTGATCATCACCATGCTGTTCCACACGCGTTCTGACCTTTCAAGTCTAACGCACATCCGCGCGATTTTTCGGGATTCATCATCGGGGATGTGTTCCTAATCGAGAAGCATTTTCTACGGCAATGCCTGTCGTGTTCGAGATTTGACACGCGTGATATTGAGGAAATAATGACCAGAAACACACGTTCAACACTGCGATTGTTCTACTGAACGTTGCCTCAGCGTTTCAGCCAGGAGTGATTTAACAAACTTGAAGTGATCACTTAACGCACGTTTATATTCTTTTATTTGCACGATTATCAAATAAAACACGAGTGTTCTGAGCGAGAGCAGCGGCCAGAGTAAAAGGAACGTGTCGTGGAGTGACCGAGACGTCGCTTATCCGCTAAAATGCAAACTCGCCGTGCCTGATTTGCGTCTATTTAATGGAGTTGTACTCAACGTTACTGGAAATGTATTCTCTCATTCGTTTATTTAACAAAAAATAAATCAATCTTAAATCACTGATTTGATGTGCAACTGGAGCAGAAATATCCCAACAGTGACGGTGGTTATTTAAATCCCCGTAATTATTAAGTTAGTTGGTCAATGCATTCAGATTTAGGTCACAATCATTCTCGTTAGTTTAGACAGAGAGGCGTTTGGACCTACCGTGGTATTCTGGGATCGTGCCAGGTGCTCACGCCGGTCTGTGTGTGTAGGAAGTAGACCTGTCCCTGCACGGTGGTCCTCTGCTCTAAAGTGGGAGAAAGAGAGAGAGAGAGAGAGAGAGGGCGAGCGTAAGAGAGAGCAAGAGAGAGAGGGCGAGAGAGAGAGAGCGAGAGAGAGGGTGAGAGAGAGGGCAAGCGTGAGAGAGCGAGCGTGAGAGAGAGAGAGAGAGAGAGAGAGAGAGCAGGAGAGCAAAAGTGAGAGAGAAAGAGAGCAAAAGCGAGAAAGAAAGAGCAAAAGCGAGAGAGAAAGAGAGCAAGAGCGAGAGAAAGAATGAGAGAGAGCGAGCAAGAGTTAGAGCGAAAGAGAGAGAGAGCAAGAGTGAGAGAGAAAGAGAGCAAAAGTGAGAGAAAAAGAGCAAGAGTGAGAGAGAAAGAGAGCAAGAGAGAGAGAGAAAAGAGCAAGAGGAACAGCGAAAGAGAGAGAGAGCGAAAGAGTGAGAGAGAGCGAGAGAGAGAGAGAAAGAGCAGCAGGTCAGTGCTGACGCAGCTCTCTCACGGAGTCACGCTAACCGAGACCCAGTTTTGCACGTTCGAGTCAAAGTGAGGCGTCTCTCACACTGGCTCAAAGACGGGAAAACCGCGTCGCATCCGAAGAACAGTCAGACTCATGCTTAGAAAGAATTTATTAGTATGATAACAACAACAACAACCAAAGAGTATACTGTTACACATGCTAGGGCAACTCAAAAGAAAAACTCATTTTAACATAGAAACACAGTGCTGTGCAAAAGGCTTAAGCACACGGTACGCGAAGAAAGACTGTAAAGAGCATCGGATAGTGATAAACTAAATGAACTCAACATTTGGTGTCGCGACCCTTCGCTTATTCATAAAATTCCAGTCTCGAGACACAAATTATGCCGTTTCATAAGGAAATCAGCTGGAACATTTTTGTGTTGAACAAAAAGAGGGTGCTTAAGACTTTCACACAGTAGTGTAGAAGCAAAAAGAAAGAAAGAAATGATCGGTCTATTGCAGCAAATAAATCCTGTAAAAGACAAATTCAAAATCAAACATTACAGGATCTCATCAATCGAAGAGGAGAAGCCTGTTTAATCCACGATGTACTATTAAAAAAAAAACCTGCTACTCGACAGGGAACGTAATGGATGTATCCAGTTTTCTGCTGCAGAACAATAAAATCTATGCTTCATGGATTTTTCTTTCATCGAGAGTGTGCAGCGTGAGCAGAGTGTGCGGTTCTGTTCAGAGTAGTGCACACTACACCATGTTCACCCCGATTATCCAGTCGCCGACTCTTTTTGGCGCTCGGCGACTACGCGCTGCACACCTCCCCGCGGCGACCGGCCGTGTAGTGTGCACCGTCCAGCCACTCGATTTTCTCCGCCTCAGCAATTTTCAAGCGGGTTTTATTTTCTCGGCGACGAATCGGTGTAGTACGAAACCGCTCTGCGACCTCTCGAACAGCCAACGCGAGCTCGGTAGGGAAAAAATCGACTCCGTCTGCTCTCGTGCATTTTATAAAACACTCTACGAGCCACTGTAGATCCTGGGTGTGTGTGTGCGCGTGTGTGGGTGGGGCCGGGGGCGGGAGAGGGGGGATGTGCAGCAAAGATTTCTGAACTCAAGTGGGAATACGGGAGTTAAGAGAAAAGAAAAAGAAAAAAAAATAAATGTTCTAATCATTCATTCAAACATCAAACCCAGCTACAATAATTGTTAGGCGCCAATATTTTCAAGCATGTTTGATTTTGTCATGAATCGCATAGTATGAACTAGGGGTGGGCGATATGACAAAAATATCACGATACTTTACTTTGAATTCTACAACGCACGATACGTATCGTGATAAATAGCCGACCGGGGGAAACCGCCAGCAAAATAAGTGTTCTGTTAAAAATTTAAATATTTTTTTTTTTTATTAAACTATGAAAAACTTACATTGTTACAAGCTAAAAAAATATATATATTTTTTCACCACCACAAATTTAAAAAGAAACGGGTCCCAAAAGCACTTTAAAATTGTTAAAATAAATAAATAAATAAATAAATTGCCAGAACGTATCCGATACCAGCAAGATCTCCGAAACGTGCACGGTGACGTATTTGATCACGATATTGATATTACATGATAATATTGCCCAGCCCTAGTGTGAACCTCTCTACGACTAGTAGCATACAGTCGCACACGGCGATGAGAGACAGCCAATTAGAGCGCGAGAGGAAATCAAATTCACCTGCTGTAATGCGCAGCAGATCCCTGAATCCAGTTCATCATCCATCTATTTATGTGGGAGAGAAAATGGAAGCACAGTAATATTACTTCTAGAAAAATCTCTCTGGCATGTCAAACCCAAAAGGTTGTCGGGAAGCACAAAAACAAACCCGGTGCCATTATCCCTAATCGGTGCACGGTAGAAAAACGTTTATTTCCTCATATTTGAGTTGCTTCTTGTTGCCGAACAAAGTCTGCGTTCGCGCCGTGGCGGAATCACCGCAATTACTAAATGGCAACCCGGACGCTCTATTCGGAGCTGTTCACGTCCTCTGACCGTGTTAACGACGTTAAACTGTGCTGCATGTCTGTCGTTAATCTTCAGATTAATAAGACTAATAATGCAATTAATAGTCAATGAATAATAATAATAATAATAATAATGATGATAAGATTAATAACTGCATTGTACTGCTGAAGCCGGCGCCGTTGCGAGCGTTTCCGCATGACGTCGCGGCGGTCAGGTGGTACGATTCGCAGTTTACAATTTCTACGAAAAGCGCAAACGATTTTTACGAGTCGGAATCGCGTAATTACGGTATTTACGACACGGCGTGAACGCAGCTAAAGCAGTCGTACGAGACACGGCTGTTTATTTGCGTGCGGGATCGTGCGGGATCAGGCACGCTTTGGCAGGGTGAAAAGGTGGTGTAGTGTGCGTGCTCGAACTGGGAGCGATCGTGTAGCGCCTACACGTCTCTACGGCACCGAACAGCTGACCTCGAGCGACTCGAGCCGCGTCAGCGCGAACGGGTCAGTGATTCTGACTGCACGGGACGTCGGGTACAGAGTGTTCGGAACGACGAACCGCCACAAAAAACCGGAACGCTGCCCTCGGAACACCTGCTACAAACACTCTCGGAAGTCTTCCGACAATTCCTAAAACTCTTGTAGAGATTTTCTTCAGTGTGAGTGTGGAGAGAGCGTGCGTTGTTGAGTTTATATAGTTCACTGGGTTTGGTTAAACCTTTACCTGTACCAGAGCCGGGCAGCTGTGTAGAGACGATCAAACCCAGAGTCGGTGTCCTGATCCTAAACTGTCTGTCTCTCTGTGGTACAGCCATCATACGTCTCAGTTATGGGTTACTAAAGCCGAGGTTTTTATTAAAGACAGAAGACTGGTCTGTTAGCACATGTTCAAGAGTCTCAACCAAGCTGAGGTGAATTTACCCCGTCCCATCACTACAGCCTCCACTCACGGAGCTCTCTGCTGCATGTGCAGCTCATCCAGAGGACAAAAGAACAAACACACAACAGGACATTCAGGGCTTATTTACCATAGCCTTCTGGGAGGTCTGGGGACTGGTGCCCATGTGGCCGGTTCTGTGGGGTGTGAGCATGACTTCTAGACTCCTGGTTTCGGATTCTCTGGGTTTGAAGCCTCTGCTCTTGATTAGGTGACTCCAGCGCACGACAGTTGCCCCCACCAGCAGCCCCTGTGGGGTCCGAGTAGGGCAGAGGCTCCTCCATGAAACAGCTGAGAGGCCGCCCTGGTCCGGAGTCCTCAAAGACCGGCCTGAGACACCCCCCCCCCACACACGCACACAGGGGTCAGATCATCCATGGTTATATATCTTACTATGGCACTCATGCACACTGAGTAGAAGTGTTTGTGGCACTGCCAGCAGGGGGCAGTGTTGAACAAACAGAAGGAGAAAGAACGCGCTCCTCCGCCACATTGCTCCCACTCACCCTTCATTTTCTAACAGTCCTCGACAGTCTACCACAGGCCCGCCACTGCCAATCCTGTCACGAGTCTGGAGGCTTACTGAAAAGGCAAAACGGAAAGAATTCACAAATGGAAGGAGGAAATACGAGAGCTCCAGAAAGCAAGAATGTCCTCGGTGAACGAGTTTCGAAGTTTTACATACCGACTATTTGACCCCGGACGGCGTCGCTGTCGGAGGCGTTCAGCTTGCATAAATCCAAACGCTGGTCTGTCGAGACAAAACACGAGGACGATTCAAAATGCATTTCTTCTGATACAGAATTTTTTTAGAAATTACCTTTCCCCCTCTCCACTACCAAACGGTGAAAAGTGAAGGGCGCTCACAGCCTGTATCTTTGAGTCTGCTGATGGCGTTGGACAGGAGCCTCACGCAGCCCAGGAAACCAGCGCCCTGCTTCTTGTGGATCTTCTTATGGTTCCATACGCTAATAGTGATCGAGTCCGTTTTCCCGATGTATCTAAAACGTACAAATGAAAAGAAACCACTCAGAACGGTCCTGCGCCTATAGTCTAGCACTGACACGATCGTATAAACAACTGGGTGAACAGAAGATCACTTAAAGTCCATGCTTACAGATCATAATGCTGGTTCCATTTAGGGTCCAGTGTGCTCTTCACTGTGTCTGTGGAGTGACACTGGCCTGAGCCATCGACGACAACTTTGGCAAAAGGGTCAGGCAATCCTGCGAGAGACAGAGAGAGAGCGCGAACGCGAGAGAGAGACAGACAAAGAGAGCGTGAGAGAGGGAGAGAGAGACAGACAGAGAGAGAGAGCGCGAGACAGACAGAGAGAGAGAGCGCGAGACAGACAGAGAGAGAGAGCGATAGCGACAGAGAGAGACAGACAGAGAGCGAGACAGACAGAGAGAGAGAGCGAGACAGACAGAGAGAGGAGCAACAGACGGAGGGCGGAGACAGACAGACAGGCGAGACAGACAGACAGGGAGAGACAGACAGACAGAGAGAGAGAGGAGAACACAGAGAGAGCGAGACAGACGAGAGAGAGACACAGAGCGACACAGACAGAGAGAGAGAGAGAGAGAGAGAGAGAGAGAGAGCGAGACAGACAGAGAGAAGAGACAGACAGAGAGCGAGACAGAGAGACAGGCAGAGAGCGAGAGAGAGCGAGACAGACAGAGAGAGAGAGACAGAGAGGCCAGACAGAGAGAGAGAGCGAGACAGACAGAGAGAGAGGAGCGAACAGACAGAGAGAGAGAGCGAAGACAGACAGAGAGAGAGAGCGCAGACAGAGAGAGAGAACAGAAAGCGAGACACAGACAGAGAAGAGAGAGAGAGAGAGAGACAGAAGAGACAGCAGACAGAGAGAGAGCGAGACAGACAGAGAGAGAAAGAGAGAGAGAGCGAGAGAGACAGAGAGACAGAAGAGAGCGAGACAGAGAGAGAGCGGAGAGAGACAGACGGAGAGAGAGAGCGAGACAGCAGAGAGAGAGACAGACAGAGAGAGAGAGAGAAGCGCCGAGACACAGGCAGAGAGAGAGAGAGAGAGAGAGAGAGAGAGAGAGAAAAAAAAAGACACCAATCTGTCACTGTCTGAAAATGAAAGCTGTGCTGGAGCAGCCGTGTGAGAATATCCTCAGAGACAGAGTCACTGTATGAGCTTAGCTTGGCGTTAAGGCTTAATGGGTAACGATAAGGACGTGTTCATGCCCTGAAGGTGTTATAAATGAAGGAAAGTGTCCAAAGAACATTGTGCTATACTGTAATTAATATCACGACTGACTTGAATAAAATCGGGGGAGATAACATCATGGAGCTAGTCTCTCTGCTCTGATACACTGTACATACTGTACACCACGTGACTTATTACTCATCGAGCAGACAGAGTGTTCGCTCCCCGTCTCGCGTCCACACAAACACACACACTAGCCATCATGCTAGAACGTAGCGTGCCGTGGATTCGTAAGCCGTGGAGATGCGAGTGGAATACGAATACGTGTTAGTTGTTAGCATAAAAGGTGGGCGGTGAACTGCTGGGCTTATCGACACAGACGGGCCTGTCGGGCGCCCGGGAGTCCCGCTACACCGTTAAGTCCTTAAAGACTCCAGTACAGTGAGTCTCGGGCCGAGCGCTGCGTGTCCAAACAGCTGTGGGTGGAATCCCGTTAGAAATTTTTGCAAGATGAGGTGAATTCCCGGCGTGATGGAGCAGAGCATACAGAAGCAGAGAGCTGTGGGCGGGAGGGGGGTGGGGGTCTCTGAGTCGGGTAAAATTGGGGACGCAATGACACGCAATCAGGTCTCTGCGCTAAAGACGTCGTCTTCTGGACATCGGCAAAAGTAAACATGTATAAATATGACACAATACGAAATGAGAGAGAGAGAAAAAAGGGAGAACAATGACAGCGTGTACTTACGGAAGAAGTCTTTCTTTGCTAGATTCTTGGCACATAATACTGAAAGCAAAACAGAAAGATGTCCATCATTACATTTTCTTTTTTTTCCCCCCTTTAGTATGA
This sequence comes from Ameiurus melas, assembly GCA_012411365.1. NCBI lineage: Eukaryota > Metazoa > Chordata > Actinopteri > Siluriformes > Ictaluridae > Ameiurus > Ameiurus melas. The sequence goes on along the minus strand of CM022774.1, from coordinate 20,047,172 downwards.
AAAACAAGTCTGTTATGAGTAACAGTCTAGTCGGAGCATCTGTGCAAGCTTCATTTCCACGATTACACACATTAAAAACACACACACACACACACACACACACACGCAAGTAAAGACAAGACGATGTCATAAAGGACATAGAGGAAAAGCCTGAGCTGGTTTTCTTTTCTCGGCAGTGCAGAGCGGGAAAATATCAAAGCAACATGTTTTTAAACAAATGTTTGCTCGTAGTGATTATAGTAACACCCCCACACACACCCCCACACACAGTGATTATACCAACACCTATACAGACACACCCTCACAGTCTGATTATTCCGAGCTGGGTTGTGGAATTCTGATTTGTCTTGGAGAGCTCGGCGCCTTGGGGTTTTTTTTTTTTTTTGACAGAGGTGTTAAATAGGTGCTTCACTGCTACACTTCAAATAAAAACACTCTGTGGTGATCATAACTAAAAAGAAGGCCAAAATATTGTACACATTTATAATAATAAAAAATAATTAATTAATAAATTTAAAAACAATGTGTGCCTAAAACAGTTGGAAAACAAATTGTTGGAGTATGTATCTCTATCTCTCTCTCTCTCTCCCTCCCTCTCTCTCTCTCTCTCTCCCCCTTTCTCCCTCCATCTCTCTCTATCTCTCTCCCTCCCTCTCTCTCTATCTCTCTCTCTCTCTCTCTCTCCCCTTTCTCCCTCCATCTCTCTCTCTCTCTCTCTCTCCCTCCCTCTCTCTCTCTCTCTCCCCCTTTCTCCCTCCATCTCTCTCTCTCTCTATCTCTCTCTCTCTCTCCCCCGTTCTCCCTCCATATATCTATCTATATATATATATAATTTTTTTTAATGAACCAGTACTTATGTGGTGTACAGAAATAAAGTTAAAATGAAGCTCTGGACTAGAGAGTATGATTTAACGGTGTAGTTCTGGTTCGAAATATTTCTGTTTTCATTTGAAGAACACTAATTCTGAGTGTGATGACAGTACACAGTGAATTAACAGGAAACGGAGTGTTAATTAACCGCTCGTCAACACTGACGGCGTCTTTAACAGAAGTGACACGCTAATGAAACGCATGAACTCTGCTCTGTTCCTTAAACACGGTGACGACTGCGGTCCTTAAGATGTGAGAAAGGAAAAGGTCACAAAACTTTCCAGGATCCAGAGACCGCGGAAAAGCATGTGTGTGTGTGTGTGTGTGTGTGTGTGTGTGTGTGTGTGTGTGTGTGTGTGAGAGAGAGTGTGACTGAGCGTCACAGGACAGTGAGAAATCGCTTGGATTCATCATTGTGCACCGACAGCCGGAGCTGACGCTGAGGAAATGCTTCAGTGAAGGGTGAAGGCCACAAACGCGCGTCATCGGCGTACTGCTTCCTCTTAACCGCCAGGACGTTTTGCTAATTAACGGTTGCCATAAGAACCACACGGCATTCTCCACACGTCTGACATCGCTGCAGACCTGAACGCGCTTCCGGATCGCTGCAAAAGTACCTTTTCAAAGCGTGACGCGGTTTGCTCAGCGGTTGAACGCTGGTGTTGGTGATCGGACCACGTCCTACAGATGAAGAAAATAAAAACAGCTACAGATTATCATTTGGACAAAAACAGATTCAGCCCCAGTGTCGACCTCGAATTTGTCAAATTCCATATTTACTCTTTGTTAATTCCTCATCACTGGAACGGGGGAGTGCTGTTACATTCATCCGATTATAAAAGAATAAAAATCGCTTGTTTTTACAGCACTCCATGGCTTTTAAATCAATGATGCGGAAAGCGATCGGTATAACCAGAACACATCTATAGTGAACAGGCGACGTTTTATGATGGAGGCGTTTAAAACAATGCACCAGTACATCGGACAGGACAAAGATCAAACACGCACAGAAAATCCAACGGCACACTGCACTGACCAGCTCATCCACCAGAATTATGTTTGGGCCACAATTATACACATCATTTAAAGGTTTTTTAATTTTTTTATTTTTTTAATTTCCTTCTTACCTGTACAAATAACCTGGAAGGATATTTAGGACATGATAAAATAAATAAATAAATAAATAAACTAACTAGCTGGTTTAAACCAGGGCTTCAGCACTTTAGTCAGCAAGAAAACCCGTTCGGAAAAGTGACTTTCAGTCCAGAATGCTTGCTTGTGTCTGGATGGGCCTCCTGTCACTCATTTTATACACACTCTACAGGCCACTGTAGATCCTTTGGGGTGGGGGCAAACATTTTTGAACATAGGCAGAAATAGGGGATGTTTAAAAAAATAAAAAAATAAAAAATTCATTCAAATGTCAAAGCCACCTACATAACTCTGTTAGAGACCTAATCATCGCAGGTGTGCCAATATTTTCAAGCACGCTTGATTTCGTCATGAATCACGTAGTATGAACCAGGGGTGGGCGATATATGAAAAACTACAATGTCTCAAAAATATACTGCTTTACAAAAAAAAGTAACCAGAACATATCACGATACCAGCGATATCTCCGAAACGTGCACTGTGACGTATTTGATCACGATCTTGATATTGTACGATAATATTGTACAGCCCTAGTGTGAACCTCTCTACGACTAGCATACAGTCGCACACGGCGATGAGAGACAGCCAATTAGAGTGCGAGAGGAAATCAAATTGACCTGCTTTAATGCGCAGCAGATCCCTGAATCCAGCTATTTGTGGGAGAGCGACGACCAAATATACGCACAGTAATGTCGATTTTATAAGAAATGACTCGGCATGTTAAACCTAAATGCTTGTTAGGAACAACAAAAAACAAACGAACAGGAGGACATGATTCCTGGTGATGTCGTTCAAATGCTCGTCTGCATAAAATCTGCCCCTTGAGCCATGTCTGTTACTCCTGTTAAACCAAACACTGACTACTTTTTTTTTTTATGTACGTCTGCAGGCTTAAACTGGACTACAGTTCGGAGCGAAGGCCCGAGGGCTCTCTGTCATGCACAGCCACGTGAAACAGACTGACGTTCCTCTTTAAAACTTTCTGCTGTCGTCGTGATTGGAGTCATGATCCGAGTCTCCGTTCAAAAGCCCTCAGAAGACTGCGACCCAAAACAGGCATAGTGGACAAGATTTAAAGGAGGAGCTTGTCTGAGAGAGAGAGAGAGAGAGAGAGAGAGAGCGAGAAAGAGTGAGAGAGACACACAGAGAAACAGAACGCGAGCGAGAGAGAGAGAGAGAGAGCGTTATAACGAGAGCGAGAGAGAGAGAAAGAGCGTTAGAGCAAGAGAGCACGAGAGAGAGCCAGACAAAGAGAGAAAGAGCATTAAAGCAAGACAGAGAGCGAGACAGAGAGAGAGAGAAAGAAAGAGAGAGCGTTAGAGCAAGACAGAGAGCGAGACAGAGAGAGAGAAAGAAAGAGAGAGCGTTAGAGCAAGACAGAGAGCGAGACAGAGAGAGAGAAAGAAAGAGAGCGTTAGAGCGAGACAGAGAGAGAGAGAAAGAAAGAGAGAGCGTTAGAGCGAGCGAGAGAGCACTGTGGCTGAATGTTAATGCAATAACAGAGCTGCTAATTGCGAGGTTAATCTGAAACATGACCTCTGGACCAGGGCCTGTAGCACAGACGGAACAGGAAAACGCTAGAGGCGCGGTTCACCCATAGGGGGCGCCCAAATGAGTGTGATTTATTTATTTTTTAAATACAATTCATTTGAAACATTAGAAAAAAAGCAAAAAGCCCCAACAACAACATAACTACATAGCGTGTATTTTCCGTACGCGTCACCCCGGCCCGGTGCACCAACCCTCACACTGTTAGACTCCCTGACTGTGGGGGAGGGGTGAGTTCAGTGGTCTGAAGTGACGGTCACTGAACAAGATAAATTAACATCGGTAACTTTCCTCAAAAACACCAGCGCCCTCTGGTGGAAGAAAAAGAAGAGAAGAGGAAAACAAAACCGGGTTAAGAACGGAGGTAGTAATGTGACGGGTTTTACTACGTGCAGAGTCGTTACCATTGGTTACTACTAACTAGCATACTCTGAATGATACTAGTAACATCTGCTCATTTAAATAGCTAGCTAGAGTTAATGTCCGTTACTTTCACCTTACATTCATTACTCTCACTGAGGACGTGTGTGTGTGTGTGTGTGTGTGTGTGTGTGTGTGTGTGTGTGTGTGCCTGCCGTTAGGAATGTTAGAAAGGTGTTTGTTACGGACATGTTTGCTGGGCTAGTTAGCCAGTGTTAGCCCTGCTAGTAAAAGGACATTCAAATCCTTTTTCTTCTTTATCATCGCTTTTTATAATTAATAGTTCTAAACCTTTGCATTTTCATTATTGATTAGGCATATATATATATATATATATACACACACACACACACATTTGTATATATTACAGCAAGCACGTGGTAAAAGTGTTCACCGAACAGGATTCGTAGATAATTACTCTGGCTAGTTGTCTTTAGGCTATAATGTGGATTAAGCGCTATTATCGTATATAGTTTCATCAGCAGCAGCTTTTCAATGAATATAATGTAATAACCATACACCCCTGTCCTCTGCTCAGATGCACTTTTATATAGAAATGTTTGAATCCCACGCCTGCAAATCCCGGAGCACCTGCAGACACATTTTGCACCTCAGCACAGCCATGCAGCATCAAGTGGGAGGTTTGTTTCTAAGAGAAAGAACATCTCCTAGACATGAGTAAAAGTGCAGCAGTGTCCGTGTGAGTGTACGGTACGAAGACGATGAGCGCTGGTGGAATCGGCTGCGGTGCGAGGGGCACCAGCTAAAATCCTGCCCGTGGCACCAAACTGGTGAGGGTCGGCCCCACTCTGGGTATAAGGTGAAGGGAAGAGTGTGTGACTACACACAGTAACGTGAGGCAGGCCTGCTGCGAGCATGACACCACACACACACACACACACACACACACACACACTTTTACAGCACTCTCAGTAGAGAACACCTCATTAGACCTGATCTTTATCACGCAATGCTTGAGAGAGAGAGAGAGAGAGAGAGAGAGAGAGAGAGAGAGAGAGAGAAAGGATAGAGAGAGGGGGAGAGAGATATGGAGGGAGAAAGGGAGAGAGAGAGAGAGATATGGAGGGAGAAAGGGAGAGAGAGAGAGAGGGAGGGAGAGAGATCGAGAGAGATATGGAGGGAGAGAGAGAGAGAGAGAGATAGAGAGAGAGATGGGGGGAGAGAGAGAGAGGGAGATGGAGGGAGAAAGGGAGAGAGAAAGGGGGAGATAGAGAGAGAGGGAGAGAGAGAGAGGGAGAGAGAGAGAGATGGAGGGAGAGAAGGCGAGAGAGAGGGAGGGAGAGAGAGAGAGAGAAATATGGAGGGAGAACGGGAGAGAGAGAGAGAGAGAGAGAGAGAGAGGGAGAGGGAGAGGGGGAGATAGAGAGATAGAGAGAGAGATGGAGGGAAAGGGAGAGAGAGAGAGAGGGAGAGAGAGAGAGAGATGGAGGGAGAAAGGGAGAGAGAGAGAGAGGGAGATAGAGAGAGATGGAGAGAGAGAGAGAGGGAGATAGAGAGAGATGGAGGGAGAAAGGGAAGGAGAGAGAGAGATAGAGAGAGAGAGATGGAGGGAGAGAGAGAGAGATGGAGAGATGGAGAGATAGAGAGAGAGAGAGAGAGAGAGAGAGAGAGATGAATCCACAGCACTCTCGTGGCCACCCAGTAGTCCAGTAACAGTGAATAACGGTTACTGAGGCAACTGGTGGATTAACTGGAGGAGCTGCACTGCATAAGTAATGATCCACACCATCAAAGTCCACACCAATGATTAAGCTCCGCCTCCGACTGGGGAGAAATGAAAAATGCACATGCATGCTATTTCCAAAAATATGTGTGATGATGATGATGATGACAGAAATGTTTTATATATATACATATATTTATAAAAAGCCAGCCCTGCTTTCCTATACTCCGTTTAAGACCTCTGTAACCATGGAAACAAAGCGGGCAGAACGTTTAGGACGAGAGACAGACGGTGCTGTCAAGATCAAACTTTAGCGCCATGATCAACCAGATAATTCTGAGCATCCATAAACGCCGTGTTTACGGAGTGCTGTGACAAAGGTAAAAGGTCAAAAGCAGGCACTTCTGCCCATTCAAATAAAAACTCAAACAGTTCAAGATCACAGCTGGAGCCAACAAGAACAACAACAACAAACATCTGGAAAGTGCAAAACTCCAAATATCTTATTTTTTTCAGTTTTTAAACAAAAACATGAAACCCGAATCAGTGTTATAATCAACAGGGACATGCACGAGATTGTCCACTCCAACATCTGGCAACGCTCCTGATGAGCTTTTAGGCCAGACAGAACAGCTGGGCCCTCAAACACCACTCGCCTGGCTGCTGCTTTACTGCCATCCTTTTGTGAGCTACAGCAAACATGGGCAACATGTTCAGAGTTTAGCAAACGTCTAAACACACACACACACACACACACACACACGCTGTAAAAGCACATGTGAGAGCAGAAAGTCTATTGTGCGTTTCCGAAAGCCTGCAGTTCGATCCACATTCTCAGCCGTCTGCTTTGTTGAGAAGAAGCCAACGAGCCAGTTATGGCGTTATCAAGCGCCAGAGATCAGACTCAACAGCTGCGTTAGACTGGATTAGATTGCTGAGGTTTAGAAACCAAACTCCAGCACAGAGACACAGACAAACAGAAAAATAGATCGAGAGACGGACATAAATAGACAGACAGACAGACAGACATAAATAGATAGACACAGAGAAATAAATAGACACAGAGACAGACAGACAGAAATAAATAGATAGACAGAAAAACAGATAGAGACAGACAGAAACAGATAGAGACAGACAGACAGTCGTCTGGCTCTTTCCGCGTGCTCATATCCTTGAGTGAACCATAGCTGACAGCCTGAGGTGTAAATTTAGCATGTAGATCTGGACTGTGAGGTCTCTGGGCAGCTCTGCGTGTACAGACTGTTACTAAAGATGTAAGAGAGAGATTCCAGGACTATCATTTGTTTTGTCCCCCCCCCAATGAGACAGCTCAGGCCCAAGTATTTATCTCAGATTACACAACAGAGAAAAAAAAAACAAAAAACAGGAGAATTGCTGGTCTATGTGGCCTAATTAAGTCAGAATACAGCAGGCTGGGCGCATCGAAATTTTATTTGAACCGTTTATTAATCCATTCAATCCTGCACAGGGTCACAGGGAACCTGGAGCCTACGTGGGGGACACCCTGGACGAGTGCCAATCCACCGAAGGACACACACAAACATACGATCATTTGGAAATACCAATTCCTACAATGCAGGTCTTTGCACTAGGGGAGGAAACCGGAGTAACCGGAGGAAATCCCGGGAGCACGGGGAGAACATGCAAACTCCCCGCTCGCAGGGTGGAGGCGGGAATCAAACCCCCGGCCCTGGTGGTGCTCACCACTAAGCCACCGCGTAAATATCTGATTAATCTGATACGTGTATAGGATGCGTTTGTGTGAGTTAATTACCCCGTTAGTAAAGCGCTTCACTTTACCGCTGTAGTGCTAGTGCTCGCGGTACGTCTTAAATTCGGCGAATATTTGAAGTTCGAATGTTCATTTGACCGCCCCGGAGCAGACGAGACGACAGAAGCGGCGAGAACGGCTACAATGTTGGAGGCATTCATTTTTATGTAAACAAACACACGTGTAAACACAACGGGCGATATCGTGGTCAGGAAAAAAAGGAAGATCGAGGTCATGTCCGTATATCGCACGATAAATCGATAACGTAATTATCCTGACAGGTCTAATGGGCGGAGCTTGGAGTACATGGGTGGGAATGGGGGCGGACTCATTGAGTAAAGAAAAGATGATATGTCTTATTCGACTCCACCCCTTTAACTGTTGGACACGTTTTCCGCACATAAATGTGACATAAAACACCTTTAAACTACCAAAAAATTCCCAAAACATTAATATATATTTATATGGGATTTATTAAGTCTAGATGCCTGATCTACCCTTAAAACATACAAACATAAAGGAAGTGATTGAAGAAAACCTATTTCAGATATTTGACCTTGCTCTGAGCCACTCGATTTTGAGACATCACGCTAACGAGAGTCCCGGACAGACAGACAACCTGAAAGCATGAGGCCTCCACCGCTCGGTGGGCAGACACAAACAGAACAGACGGACTCATTTAACCTGCGACACACAGGCTACTCGTCGAGATAATAACAAGCCCGGAGTGATGGGGGGTGGGGGGTGGGTTAATTGAGGTGAACTTTAATGCAACACATGATTGATAGAAAACAAAAGACAGAGTCGGGTGCACTTCACTCTCTTTCAGAAACGAAAAAAAAACCCTAAAATCAGAGTGCATTATTATTAAAAAGAGGTCGTATCGACTGCGTGCTCTGTCTGTCCACGAGTAAACAACAACAACAACAACAAACAAACGCCCAGTCCACGCCACCACACAATGAACCTCGCATGGCGTGATGTCGTATTTCACTGCAGCACGTCGATCGTGGACAAACGTTTAAAACGAACGCTCCTACTCGGTAGTGTTGCGATCCTGTATCAGCTTTCATGCTAGGGTGAGAATATTTTGATAACGGTACGGGTAATGCCTAGAAAAGCAACTACGCTATGCTATGAGAGCGATTATGATCACATTCCACCTGGGTTTGTTTCCATTAGGGCAATGGTGGTTTGGTGGTTAAGGCTCTGGGCCGCTGATCAGAAGGTCGGGGGTTCAAGCACTGCCAAGCTGCCACTGTGGGGCCTTTGAGCAAGGCCCTGAACCCTAAAGGTCAAGGTATTACCCTGAAGGTAATAACTAGGGCTGGGTGTGAAGACGATATAAATGACAATGTTGTGATAAATTGTAATACTAGAGATATATACATATATTCTAGAGATATATACTATAGAGATATATACACTATATAGTTTGCGATATACTGGTACAAATTCTCCCCACAATAAGAACGAGTCTTCCCGTGATGATAAAGATAAAGCCTAGTTGATGACGTGTGACGGCGTGTGACCCGTTCTCAGCTCACGTGCAGAGCGAAAACGAGTACGGCGCACGTGAACCTGAGAAGGAGTAAACGAGGAGCCATTATTAACGATGATATCATTATCGCAGTAAACACCAGGAAGTATTGCGATCTCGTTTTAAGTCCATAATCGCCCATCCATCCCTACGTAATACACTTCTCTGAGATGTAGTTCTCTTTTTTATTATTTATTTTATATATATATATATATATATATATATATATATATACACACACATATATATATATATATATATATATATATATATATATATATATAAACATATACATATATATAAATATATATATATAAATATATATATTTTTTTTACTTACAAATATTGACCTTTATATTAACATTCTGTACAGAATCTTGTTAAATCAATTTATTTTAAAAAGACGTTATAATAATAATAATAATAATAATAATAATAATAATTTTACTTGAGTTTCCTTTTAAGTGCTTTATTTTTGCAGACACTGAACTTCATGAACGTCGTGATGCATACAATATACTGCAGAAATGCCAGCAGCGACAGATGAGCGTCTTGGGAAGCGATTTAAGAGTGCGCCACGTTGCCACGTGCGTGACCGGACATGTCGTTTCCTCAAGGCTGAGGAACTGAGGGTCTGGAGACGCACCTCGAGAGAGGAACGGAAGGAGACGAAGGCGCATGAGAAGTAGCAATGTGTTTAGTCAGACGGTCTTGCCAGAGGAGGACATCCTGTGTGCGGTGTGCTGTATATTAATCACATCAAGGCGAAGTCATCGCGCAGTATCGGGTTTCACAATTAGCTCGCGCCGTCTGATGACAGCATCATGAATCGCTGATAGATTCCTACGGTGATGGGTTCGGCGAAATGTTTGTCGTGCCTGCGGATTTAGGAGGGACAGAAATCTAGTGCTGTATCTCATAATACACCTTATCTTTGCACCGGCTTTGTATTCTGGAACACGGGGCTGTGCCGTATCGTTTCGTCCGTGACGTACCGGTACAATTCCTCCCCGTGATAAGAGTTTTAAAGCATGGTGGAAAGCAGAGATCCAACCCGAGACGAGGGAGGAGAATTAATCCCCCGAAAAGGAGCTTCCTCTGTAATGTGGATGTGGTTCAGATACAATGTTTCCATTTGTTTTTCCTGGAGTTATTATTATTATTATTATTATTATTATACTCCTGCGAGTATGTATTGGTGTTCGCATTTTATATTATATTCCATTTTTTAAACCTACTTGCATGGTATAGTTGAGTATTTGATGATGGATTAAGTCAGACTTTTCTGGGGATCAGTGTTCGTGTTTGCACGGCTCTCAAAACTGTCTGCTGATGAGGACAAAAAGACGGTGTTACCATTTTCACATCGTCATTTAGATCCTTACCGCAAAAAAACCCCCAAAAATATCATTATATTTTATATGATATCATTTTTAAGTCTGTATGTCACCAAAAAACCCCCCCCCAAAAAAACAGTTGCCTACAAGAAAAGTTATTGATCACGATCTTCATCTTCCTCCTGCGCACTAAAACCACTAAAGTCGGCGTCTTCAGTGTCGGAATTGAACGGCCTCAGAATTACCGGTACTTTGTCAGACACTTCCTCAGTCTCTCTTCTATGTCTCTTCTGTCGCCGTTTTGCATCGAGTCAGTTCTTCACGCTGCCGTCTCCAGTCTCCAACGTCTCACCATCGATTCATCGATGCCGAGCTTATGTGCAGCAGCTCGATTTCCTTATTCGACAGCCAGATCGATCGCCTTTATCTTGAAAGCTCCATCATATGCATTTCTTCGTGTGTTTTCCCTGATGAGGGGGTGCGCATGAAGCGCAAAATGACTGATCTGAAGAATGTAGTGCAAGTGCGTTTGATTAATTCGAACAGTTTCATTGGTCCACTGTGACCTGTTGGGTCATTTCATTGGTCCGATGTGACGAGGTTAAATGTTTTGGCGGCATGAAGCTTGTTAGGCCGTAAAAATCCACAAATTAGCCGCATCATTGTTTAAGCCGCAGTGTTCAAAGCGTGTGAAAAAAGTAGCGATATTCCACAAGGGCAACATAACCAGAAAAGCGATCTGACGCAGCTATGATGCGGGGACCGGAGACTGACACACTCCTCTGTGTTTGTTCTTTGGGAATATCTGACTGCCCGGTGTTCGCTGATGTTCCGATACGAGACATAAACGATCGTTACTGCATGTCCAAACAGCCTTCCTAAAATAGCCTTGGGTATGGATGCCTCGGACGCCTTTGGAATAAGCGAACACGTTCCGTGGAAAGAGGACGCACATCTTCAGCGGATGACTTAACACAGGCGAACTGTCCAGGCAGCACCAACGCATAAAGAGTGTGTGTGTGTGTGTGTGTGAGAGAATCACAGTGGTCTACTTCTCTGTCCTGTTTGTGGATTTTAAAACGTTGAACTTTGAGCGCAAACTCACAACAGTACGGATGAAGGAGTTTCCTAACGAGAGAAGAGATGACCCTGGAGTGACCTCTGAGCGCTGGAGAACAACCCTTATTATAAAAAAAACCCACCCCCCCCCAAAAAAAAAAAAAGACCGGCGGGCTACAAGAGAAAAGGGGTACAGATTCAATGCAACACTTCAAAACCCCCCCCCCCCCCAACAACCCCGTGACTTTTTTTTTTTCTTTTTTCCCCCTCTTTTTTGCCCAAAATTTTTTGGTGCCCCCTCCCAAGCCCCCTGCGCTTTTCTTTTGTTTTTTTTTTTGGGTTTATTTTTTTTTTTTACTTCAAGCAAAATGAAAACAAAATGGTTTGATACAAAATAACTGAAATAAAACAGAAGCTTACAGACCAAAAAGGAGATAAACATCGATAGATATTAATTCATACGAACCGATCACCATTATTATTAATAAAAAAATACATCTGATTACATAAAAGCAACCGTACCAATATACCAAGTCGACGACACCGAGCATCACCTTTTCAAACACCATTTTCAAACATTTTTTTTAGGATTTACTTTGTGAGGAATCTTCATCCACGTGGTTTTTGTTTTGGGAATTGTCAGAACTTGAACCATTATCTGCAAACTTCCTTGTCGTGAAGACTTTTATTTTCCCCACACATCCTTTATCCCCTACCAACTTTCAACCCCTTTTACCATTAAAAAACACTAAAATTTATATCGCAGAATAAAACGTGGAAATATTTTGCGCTTGTGTTCACCACAGACCTTATTTCAGGCTTTTTAACCAAAAAAAAAACCAATCCGCTCAAAAAAAAAAACCAACTGAACCGCAAGGGCTAAAATGTAAACTCTATGGTGATTGGCTGTAAGGTTAGGAAGCGCTTGATTTGATTTTCAGCTGAGTTTTCTATTAGCGGAGGACGAACTTTACACGTCAATATCGCAGTCGATCATGTTCATGTAATCATGGCCTAACACACACACACACACACACACACACACACCAAAACCTTTCACAGGAGTAGATATAATAAAACAAAAATAAAATCTGATTACTCCACGTTTGTCCTTTCGTACCTATACTACACTGAAATTTTTTTTATAAACGCCGCGATTGACTCGTATTGTGCTTTTCCAAACAGTGTCACTTCCCTGAACTCTGTGTGTGTGTGTGTGTGTGTGTCCTTGCAGCTTCACTTACTGGTGTGTTAAAGGCCGTACAGTCTAACGATCTAATTAGAAATAATCGTTGGGTTCCTGCTCAGCCTTGAACTGTTTTCAAACACCAAAACCCTTCATCTGGTATTCGTCACATGCCCCGCGTCCACGTCGAATCAGTCCGAAACTGAAACGAAATGCTGGCGCTTTGTTTGGTTTTTAAACTCCATTTAAGTGCCAGTGAGATACTACATTACCCACTATCCTTAAAACAAAGCCAATCAATTAGAGATGCCTTGGGAACGGTAAGACAGTAAAACAGAATGTGTGTGTGTGATTTCTCTCAGATGTGATGTTCCTTTATAGATATGGCGTCAGATCAGCAGTGTAGTACAGTGCGGTGTATCTGAGGCACTGATTGTTTGTTCTGGTTTAGTGGGTTATAAGAGGCTTTTGTCGACTAGCCAAGACTAGATAACTATAGTGTCCGTGAAATTATGTTAGCTACAGCTCACTAACCCACGCTCTCACAGCCACCGGTAGACATTAGCGCTTTCCCAATCTGTAAATAGGGAGTTCCTATTCTATATCCAGGACGTGGTTTTACCAAACCAAAACAAGCGAAAGAAGAACATGACAAATACACCATATGGTTAAAAATATGTGCACACCTGACCATTACATCCATATGTGCTTACTGAACATCCCATTCCAGATTTATTCACCACTGTGTTTGCTGTTATAATGCGCTCCACTCTTCTGGGAAGGATTTCCACTGGATTTTGGAGCGTGGCTGTGAGGATGTGTGTTCATTCAGCTACAAGAGCGTTAGTGATGTTAGGAGAGGAGGTCTGGGGTGCAGTCGGTGTTCCGGTTCATCCCAAATGTGTTCAGTAGGGTTGAGGTCAGGACTCTCGAGTTCTCCCACTCCAACCTTCTCAAACCATGTCTTCATGGAGCTCGCTTTGTGTACAGGAGCAACGTCATGCTGGGACAGCTTTGAGTTCCAGTGAAGGGAAATTGCAACGCTACAGCGTACACAGACTTTCTGTATAACCGTGTGATTCAGACTCCGTGGAAACATTTGGAAGAACCACACGAGTGTGATGGTCAGGTGTACAGAAACATTCGACCAGATAGTATAGAGAGATGTGATATACAACATTTAACTTTTCACTAAAGTGCATAGAAAACATTAAGACTTGGAGAAACTATGATTCAGTGATGTGATTCACAACACTTTAGTAGTTTGTTCTTCTGTAAACGACAAAAGAAAAAAAAAGTGCACCGTCTTGTTCCTCTGACTTTTTCCCCTCGTTTTTCACGTAGAATTTGTTTGATTTAGCTTCGAAAGAATGGCCACAATTCATATGGTAGCTGCCTGGATTGGTTTTCTGTCTTTGAACACAAGGCTGTTGAAAATGTGTACGGTCACCGCTCGGCTTTATCGTGATATACGGTTCGTATACGGTTCGTATTGTTCGGTTTAATTCCACAATCTGTCCATGGGTCTATACAGTGGTAGAATAATATATATAAATATCACAATCGTTAATTAACGGCCTATAAATTTGAAAAAGTCGAAAACAGAATTGTTATACCCTGTATAGTGACATGCTCTAATATCAACATCATCAGCGAGGGACCTCTTTAACTGTATAATAAACTCCATGGACAACTTCCGTACGGATTTTAACTGGAAAATAAATCCCACACACCTCATCTGTATGGATATATTTCATGAACATTATTTAAAATGTGTCCAATAATGTTTGTTTTGAGCCAGAGAGCTTTCGGTTCCAGGAGGTTCTGCAATAGAAACCTCAGAAGAGTTATCTCCCAGAGGAACGCGGAGTGAGACAGCGGCAAAGACTCCGAGGCGGCAGTGACCTCAGACGTGACCGAGGATTTGCTGCATGGTTACACAGCAAAAAAGGAAGCGCGATTTGGAGGAGTCAGGGCCTCAGGTAGAAGATTCGGTCATCGATGAAGCCCGCAGAACAGGCAGTGCGGACCAGTCCGTATCGGACGACACGACCTTACAACCTCCTCTGGGTCTAAGGAGTCGTGTGGGGTCGGGGTACCCTTCGAAAACGATCCAGCGTTTGAGCTTTGAAGGATCAAAATGATTGGAATATAAACGTAACTGCATCACTTTGAGCTTGTAGATGATTGGTTCAGAGTCCGAGGTTCGAGTTTTTTCGGGGGGTGGGTTCGGGGGGTGTTGGAGTAAACCCATTGAAGTCGAATGATGACCTCTATCCACCCATCCATCCATTTTCTGTACCGCTTATCCGATCATGGTCACAGAGAACCTGGAGTCAATCCCAGGGAACTTGGGGCACAAGGCAGGGGACACGCTGGATGGGATGCCGACCCATCGCAGGGCACAATCTCACACACATACACACACTACAGAAAATTTGAAAATGGTAATCAGCCTACAATGCATTTCTTTGGACTGGGGGAGGAAACCCCACAAAGCACAAGGAGAACGGGGCAAACGTTGGGCAGAGGCGGGGCGGGATTTGAATCCCCAACCCCCAGAGGTACGAGGCAAACCACTATAAAGTCCAACAATCCCATTCCAACAAAACATTAAAAAAAACATCTAAAAGGACGGGACTAATGACGTGCATCATCTGCATAAACATCTAAGCCGAGCTCATCACATGTCCTTGATGATATACTGCGATAACACACAACGTCTCTCTCCTCCTTCACCCACTAGAATTCAAATTCAAAGCGGCAACTGTGTAGCAGTCAATAGCGTCAATGCTGCAGCTGGGTTAGCGTAAAAACTGCATAGTTCCCCCACCCCCAGCTCAACCCCCAGCTGAACTGAACATCATACAGAGGAATGTCAGAGGGGTCACATGCTCCGAATGCCTCAACGACTGCACGTGAACACGCTGTCTGGATCCTGCCCCGGCGTCCGTGTGTGGGACGAGAACAACGAGACCGAGGAAGACAAACGGAAACCCGGGAGGCGCTAGCAACAGATGAGAGAAGAAAGCGACAGCCAGAGAGAAGAAGGAGTATGGAGGTTAGACATGATGGTGAGAGTGATGAGGGGATTTCAATCGTTCAGATCACACTGGAATATAACGGCTGAGCATTCAGTAATTAAACATCGACTGGAACACCATCCTGGACTCGAGCTCCAGTTTTGATCCACACCATCCAGGCTCTGTTCTTCTACTACCCTCGTAATTCACCATCTCCGCCATAACAAAGGTCACGGCTTCAAGCTGTCCGTTTTACAGGTCAAAGTATTTACGACTATTTGCGGCTGCCGTGTGTTTACTGTTCTGACGCGGTCGGGCCGAGACGCGCCGCTGAGCGGTACAGGAGTCGATCTAACGTCCTGCGGAAGCCATTAAACCCTACACGTGAGAGACGGAGATAATAAACAACAATACAGGCTTAATATAAATCGACTGTTCCGTCCATCACCCGCAGCTGCGACCACAGCGTGCCGTCGAGATGATAAGCTTAGTACTGCAGAACCCTAGCAGGCTGGGCCTCCCTGCCGACCGACACACGAAGCGAAGGTCGGACTAAACATCCCAAGGTGTTCTGTGTGGCTTGCGGACGTTCGGAACAAATCTCCAACCCCCTCGGTTCCTCGCGAAAGGTTGACGGCCTCGAGCGCGTGCTAATTATTAACATGCACGCGCACGTGGACACTGTCTCACTAGACCAGGCGTCACTCGTTCCCTCGCTCGTCATACGGCACGTTACACAAGAAGCAGTGCTACACACTCGCTGTCTCACTGAATATAGGAAGTCCTAGGACAAACCGGTTATTTTTATATCAGGCACCGTGTCACAGGGTCAAATCACAATCAAAGGGGACGTCAGGATATCGGAAACATGTATTGTAAACGTGCCGCTGTAATTTATTCTGCCGTCCAAAGACTCGCATGCAGATGCACGGCCACTTTCTTATCCTTCTTTACTGAAACACACAAGCGGAACGAGCAGGGTGTAAGACGAGCGCAGACGTAAGAAATGGATGGTGTGTTGGAGTCGGTGCTTTATTGACCGCCCTCGCACGACGTGAAAGAAAGAAAGAAAGAGGGTGTGAAGGACCGGGTGTACACCCTGAGTGACGTTAAACTGGAGCAACTCGCTGGACTCCAGGATAATTCATCCATACGCCAATTATTAATATAACAATTAATAAACAATATATTCATTTAAAAAATACAACTTTTCTTTTTTTTTGTTTTTTAAATCCTTATACAGTTTTAAGACACTTTTTGTGTCAGCATGGGCCTGGGTCACAGACACAAACATCTGGAGAGCACATTAAGGTAAACACAGCTGTTTAGCAGCAACAAGCAAAGCTTTACCTCCACACACACACACACACACACACACACACACACGTGTTAATAAAAAAATAAAAGTTTCTGTACTTCCGTGTGAGAGTCTGTGAGCGGAACGAAAAACAATGAGTGACTGAAAAACAGTTTTTTGCCCTTTTTTTTTTGGGTTTTGTAACCATGGCTTTATGTTCTCGTATAATTGCATCCAGCCCGTCTTGTACATTAACACAACAATGACTACTAACCCGCCCCATTAATCCCTCTATCCCCGAGCACCGAAACCCAGCGCGCAGCACAGAATACACCCTAAAAGGAAAACACCAGCACCAAGAAACAGTCCGAGGGGGGAAAAAAAAATTATTATTATTCATTTTTTAAAAGCAAACACACAACACAACACAGCCAAAATTAGATATATTTTTTCCTCTTGTTCTGCGCATGATTGTGCAGACTTCCCTCGCTTCAAGAACGAACGCACGGACGGACGCAGCTCAATCGAACGAGAGGTTTTTTTTCCCCCAGGATTTCCTTTTAGTTCTAATGAAATTACTCACAGCTGCCTCGCGCTCAAAGCCACATGTTTTTCACTGGGGGAAAAAAACAACAACAAACAAAAACAAACAAACAAACAAAAAAAAAAAACATCAACCGCAAAATCCCATAGGACTCCGTTCAGGTGTTCTTCCTCAGCTGAGATTAGTGCTCTGGACCGTCTCTGAAGTTCTCCTACAAGACAAGACACGGGTCTGTGTCTGCTGTATGATTGACGTAGGACTAAAAGAAAACCCAACATGATAGATTTTCTGCTGTGAGAAAAATCTAACCTACTTAAAGACGAGCAGGGAAACAGAACTATAAAACCCTCCTAACAGTCCAAGGAATTCAGGGAGCTGTGCCAGGATTCAAAGCCTCCTTTCCTTTTCTTTTTTACTTTGTGGAACATCGATCCAGAGCGACTACTGTTCTTGCGGGCGATGTGTTTTCACATCCCATAGTCAGCAACTATAAAAATAAAATCCCAGGTTGCTGTGTGTGTGTGTGTGTGTGTGTGTGTGTGTGTGTGTGTGTGTGTGTGTGTAAGAGAAACTTGGAAACCGATCTAATTCAATCTTGCAGGAATCTCCTCGTTTACAGAGGAATGTGTCTTGGCCACAGCTCCAAACTCACCCCTGAACCCCGACACCCTGCTTCTCTCGTTTCTCTTCATCTCTCTACGCCGGTTGCCGAGGAGTGCGTGTGTTTCGTTTTCTGCCGATCGCCCTCGTTTCACTGGTAGGGACAAACGAACGCGAGCCACGAGATCCTCACTAGGGCTGGGCGATGTGTGAGGAACACTACACAACAGCGTGCTGAGATATGAAAGTAACGCACGCCGGGGTGTCGCTTCCCCCCTGAACTGCGTTATTGTCCACACGTATAACTGGGAGTGTATTGATTCTGCTTATACCACAGCGATCAACCAACTCTTTACAACGTCCTGCTGTCGTCGTGATTGTCGTCATGATCCAGGTCTCAAATTGAATAAAACTTATTCATTATTTTATAAAATGTACAAAATAATGATGATTACAAACTCGCTGAATATTCAAGATATATATTCGATATATATTCTAAATAAATCGAGAATATTCCGGTAGGTTCAAGAGGCTTTTACTACAGCGATTTGCAGACGATTACAATGTTTCATTTCTGACACATTGTGCATTTTAACGGGTTTATAGTTAGATTTAATGTCGTGGGATGTTCATTCGCTTATATTATAGTCTCTATAAACACTGCTCACTTCACCAGCCTGCCCGTCTCGCTCGAAAATATATAGCTCACCATTTTACAGAGAAACCTGAACTCATAGGCCCTGTTTACACTAGCTTTAAAATGAAGACGATCCTTTTCCACACTGGCGTTTCCGCTGTGTTCAGAAACGATCTCCATCCGCGCTGCACGACCGAATACGCGTGTCACGTGACCATTCACGCACACATGGTTGCTAGTCCAAACCGGCGTTCCGTGTAGGGCTTACGGCGCTCGAAATGAGATCTGTTGCCGATTTCTCTAACCGTAGCTCGCCTCTTGCGCAGCTGCAGTTTTATAAAATACAGAACTGAACTGCACAATGGCTGTTAAGAATGACGACAAAGCCAGCAAAGCGTGCGGTTCAGTCTCCGTGTTGTTCAGCGTAAAGGTCATATGGTAGGGGCTTGACGAATCAGGGAAGGATACGCAATAATCCAGTCCCAATCAGGGGGCAGCTGTTATGAAGCCACGCCCTCGTTTCCAAAAGTCTTCGTTTTGGTCTGTTTACACTGAAACGCGAGCCCGGGGCTTTCAAACTAAAACGCGGTCTTCGGCGTTTCCAGAAGTCTCAGCTTTCGAGGGTGGAAACCGCCGGGGTAGTGTAGACGACAGGCGTAACCGTAGCAACAGTTATGCGTTTTAAAACCACCCTAGTGTAAACAGGGCCATAAACTCTTCTGTTCTGAAGACTTTCCTGAGCTGGGAAAGTAACACCGTCCTGTTAAGCAGACCGACGGTTCTCATAAAAACGTTCTGCAGTCGTCGTGATTGTCGTCATGATCCGTTTCTCACGATGAAAATGAAAAACACTCACTGTGCGCTCAAAAATATGAGCACATGTATAATGCTTTGGTAGGTAAAATTTCGGTACTGAACAACGGTCTAGAATAGTGCACAAGTATGCGGACTAGTAGTCAGGAAATCGCTTCTCACTTGCATATAGTTATACCTCAATCAATTTTGTCCCGGGGTTCACCACCACACTCGCGTCACCGCTTCACCTCCTGCTGAACGAATTCTCCAACTCTCACTGAAAACCACTGACTATCGGCCACGAGCTGCCCGAGTAGAGCGACGGGACGCAAGACAACCCGACGCATTCGGCCTCGCGAGCGAAAGACAAGAGCGGAGGAGCCTGAAAGGCAACAGTTTAAGAAACGCGCGGTCTAGTTACAGGACGCTGTCGTAAAATGAGTCACGAAGAGCATTAAAGTATAAACGTCTCACACCAGGGTATTCGTTATAAAGAAATACATTCCCTAAAACCTCCGACTGACTCCCGGGTCGTGTGTAAACCTCTCGCGTGTCACCCTGATGCACTTTCACACTATTTCAATCGATTCAGGATCATTTAGGATTAAGAGATGTTTAACTCCATTAAAACGTGAAGCTGTGTGCAGGCCGCAGGAACGCACAATAAAACAAAGCAGCATTGTACTGCTCTGTCCCTCAACACGCTCACAATACCGGTCTTCATGTTGGACAACAAAATAATTCTGCTCTGAGACAGGCGTCACATGCTCGCTCCGTTTCTAACGTCACGTTAATCTTAATAAGAAACGCAGATATTCCAACGTGTGATGAAGTTTAACCCCTATACATGCTTTTACAGCTTTAGTGTAGATCCAACTGCATCTTCATGACCTTATCATCTACGCTTGTTATGAAACGGGAACGTATTCTGTTGAGCCGCTTCTTGTTTTTGTTTTTTAAAAGATGCTTTTAAAATCAAGCAAGTTTATTATTATTTATAATACTGAACAGCAAGATACTTAAGTCCTATTTGGACGGGATTAAATTTATATATGGAGCTGGGCTCATTTCCGTATTTTACACACACTCCATGATCAATTTATTTCTGTTCTGATCACCAGTGTCGGTTTTTCTCCGTCGTCTTCAGAGGAAATTACAGGCTGGATTACCTTCTGCTTTTCACCAAACTCTCAGCACTAGTCTGATCATTTTAGTTTCAGATACACGTGTCCGTGATTTTCTATACAGATGTTGCCTCAAGCTGGAAAAAATAGATGTATGAATGCTGCTACTTGCCATTTTTTTTATACCCCTATAGAGACTAGAATAGAAAAAAAAGAGCCTAGTGACAAAGCTGGCAACTTTTTGAGGAGACGTTGAGGAGACGACACGGCTCTCCGGATCACACCACGGCTGCTGATATACGAGTTGAGAGAGAAGGTTCATTCGACTCACCACCAGTGTGTAAAGTGTTGCACTTGCGACCAATCACAGGTCACCGCTGTTCCCCAATCACTGATCACCGCTGTTCCCCAATAACTGATCACCGCTGTTCCCCAATCACAACAGTTCCCCAATGACCGATCACTGCTGTTCCACAATCACCGCTGTTCTCCAACAACCAATGACTGATCACCGCTGTTCCCCAATCACTGATCACCGCTGTTATCCAATCACTGATCACCGCTGTTCCACAATCACAACAGTTCCCCAATGACCGATCACTGCTGTTCCACAATCACCGCTGTTCTCCAACAACCAATGACTGATCACCGCTGTTTCCCAATCACTGATCACCGCTGTTATCCAATCACTGATCACCGCTGTTCCACAATCACAACAGTTCCCCAATGACCGATCACTGCTGTTCCACAATCACCGCTGTTCTCCAACAACCAATCACTGATCACCGCTGTTCCACAATCACAACAGTTCCCCAATGACCGATCACTGCTGTTCCACAATCACCGCTGTTCTCCAACAACCAATGACTGATCACCGCTGTTCCCCAATCACTGATCACCGCTGTTATCCAATCACTGATCACCGCTGTTCCACAATCACAACAGTTCCCCAATGACCGATCACTGCTGTTCCACAATCACCGCTGTTCTCCAACAACCAATCACTGATCACCGCTGTTCCACAATCACAACAGTTCCCCAATGACCGATCACTGCTGTTCCACAATCACCGCTGTTCCCCAACAACCAATCACCGCTGTTCCCCAATCACTGATCACCGCTGTTCCCCAATAACTGATCACCGCTGTTCCCCAATCACTGATCACCGCTGTTCCCCAATCACTGATCACCGCTGTTCCCCAATCACTGATCACCGCTGTTCCCCAATCACTGATCACCGCTGTTCTCCAATCACTGATCACCGCTGTTATCCAATCACTGATCACCGCTGTTCCACAATCACAACAGTTCCCCAATGACCGATCACTGCTGTTCCACAATCACCGCTGTTCCCCAACAACCAATCACCGCTGTTCCCCAATCACACTCAAGCACCGCTGTTCCCCAATAACTGATCACCGCTGTTCCCCAAACACAACAGTTCCCCAAAGGCCCGATCACTGCTGTTCCACAATCACCGCTGTTCTCCAACAACCAATGACTGATCACCGCTGTTCCCCAATCACTGATCACCGCTGTTATCCAATCACTGATCACCGCTGTTCCACAATCACAACAGTTCCCCAATGACCGATCACTGCTGTTCCACAATCACCGCTGTTCTCCAACAACCAATCACTGATCACCGCTGTTCCACAATCACAACAGTTCCCCAATGACCGATCACTGCTGTTCCACAATCACCGCTGTTCAACAACCAATGACTGATCACCGCTGTTCCCCAATCACTGATCACCGCTGTTATCCAATCACTGATCACCGCTGTTCCACAATCACAACAGTTCCCCAATGACCGATCACTGCTGTTCCACAATCACCGCTGTTCCCCAACAACCAATCACCGCTGTTCCCCAATCACTGATCACCGCTGTTATCCAATCACTGATCACCACTGTTATCCAATCACTGTTCCCCAACGACCAATCACTGATCACTGCTGTTCCACAATGGCCAATCACTGATCGCCACTGTTATCCAATCACTGATCACCACTGTTCCACAATCATCGCTGTTCCCCAACGAGCAATCACAAATCACCACTGTTCCCCAATCACTGATCACCGCTGTTCCCGAACAACTAATCACCAATCACCAGTGTTCCCCAACGAGCAATCACAAATCACTGCTGTTCCCCGATATATGGTACTGAAGGCTGATTTTGATTTTCATTGTCCTCTCACAATTATTCTACTATATCGTCCTTCTAAGGCTCAATCGGACTTTTTGCCCACCGAACTACCAGCGCTTTGTCATCCCGCATATTATTATCCTGCTTGGTGACTTTAATATTCATTTAATATACAGTGTGCTCCAACTCATCTTAACTATTGTCTGTTTTCGACTGTTTCAATCTGACTCAAGGTGACTTTTCCTATTCACGCCCATGGCCATACTCTTGATTTAATCTGTACATCTGGGTTTGATATTGCTTCAATCTCCTCTTTTGACCCTGGCACCTCTGATCACAAACTCAATAAATTTAGTCTCAGTCTACCTGCTCAAACGAAATACAGTAATACAAGGTTATCCTATCAGGACCTTAAATCTGATGATGCTATGTTACTCTCTACTCCCATTTCTTCCTCTACAATTTCTGATGATTCTGATATCTCCTGGCCTTCAACGATACTCTCAAAATACCTCTCGGTCATTCCTGATATTTTGCATAAGCATGTTCCTATTAAGACTAGTCCTGTCCCCTGCTCCCAGACTTTCCCCTTGTACACACCAGAGCTCTGGGCCTTAAAAGTGATTGGTAGACACCTCGAGTGCCTTTATAGGAAAACTGGTCTTGCAGTTCACCATCTAGCTCTCACATTCAAAACTGCTCTGAACTTTGCACGGTCTATCCATGTTTCCACAATAATCAATAAAGCAAGCAATGGGCCTAAGGTTTTGTTTGACACAATCAATAAGCCTCACCCAACCTCCAGCTCGTGATGTTCACACATCTGGAAAGCTCTCTTGCTCTTTCAGGAAATATTACCAGGAAAAGTTGAATGCTGTCTGCAAGTGCTTTATAGCTAAGGCCCAAGATCTGCTCCCGCTCTCCAGACCGGTCCACTATCAGCATGTGTAAATGAAACACAACGATGGCTTAACGCCAACTTTTTTAAAACTGAACATGGACAAAACTGAGATCAATATTATTGGAACACCAACACGTACTAAAAAATATCCTTTGCATTACTTGTGACATTGATAGCACTCTCATTAAACCATTTAGTACTGTAAAACATTTAGGCCTCACCTTTTGACCCCTCCCTCATCTTTAAAGCTCATATAAACTCAGTTTCGAAACTTGGATTCTTTCACCTGCGTCACGTTGCTCGACTCCGTCCCTTCATTACCCTCGAAGACACTGAAACCCTGCTTCATGTGTTTATATCCTCACGTCTTCTTCTATTGCTAGGTTGCAATATATTCAAAACTCAACTGCCGCTCGACTTCTTACACATACCAAGCGCTCAGCTCGTATTACTCCAGTCCTGTCTGAACTGCACTGGCTACCGTATTCGTTTCACATTAAATATAAAATAATCCTTCTTACAGTCAAATCCCTTCACGGTTTGAAACCTTGCGAACTTCGTGCACCGACCCGCCCTGCGCTCTCAGCTCCTCCGGGCTCGGACTTCTCTCTGTCCCTAGATCTTGTCTCTCTGCCATGGGTGGCAGGTCTTTCAGTGTTGTAGCACCCAAGATCTGGAATTCACTCCCTCGGACTCTTCGCAGCATCATATCCATCTCAGAGTTCAAACCCTTTAAACGTACTTAAAACTTTTCTCAGTGTTATTTGTCCTAACGTGTTGCTATGCA
The DNA here is from genome assembly GCA_012411365.1 of Ameiurus melas. Classification (NCBI taxonomy): domain Eukaryota; kingdom Metazoa; phylum Chordata; class Actinopteri; order Siluriformes; family Ictaluridae; genus Ameiurus; species Ameiurus melas. The sequence continues at coordinate 20,022,727 of CM022774.1, read as the reverse complement.
TTTTACCCTCCGTGTCTGTACTGTGCTTTTCATTTTTTATGTTTGATTGTTCTTTTTTTTCTTCTTCTTCACATGTTTGTCCATGATTACTCATTGTCTGTGTATTATCGTATTGCTATTATAAAGCGTCCTTGAGCTCTGTAAAGGTGCTACATAAATGAAACATTTATTATTATTATTATTATTATTATTTTCTATTCTGATTAAACTCGTCAATATTACTTTATAATATTTGAAGTGAAAATCCTCCTTCCTCGGGCATCCTAATTTGCAAACTGATACGGAAATGATCCTCATGAATATATTAATAATATGCAAATTAGCACCTGCCGTGGTGTAGTGACTTTCTGAGCATGTTCTAGCTACTTTCCCCTGAAGAGGAGTGTGAACAGTAAACTGTATCAGAGCAGTTCAGCTGCATGTTAAAAGCTCTGTGTGGAATGGAAACACTTTTCTGAGAGCACTGAGGAGATCAAGAAGATCCTCACCAACACAAAAATGATCAAAGCCATGCTCGCCAACACCGCGACTGTGAACAAGCTCTAATGGGTTAGGTTACTGCGAGCAGTTTTTTCTTTACATGCAAGACACTGGAGGAGATTTCTGAGGACAACACACACCTGTGGGGGCAACAACACACAAACTACCCCAGCATTACTGACCGCTGTAGTTCTACTGCTACTTTCATTAACCAGCTAACACTGTGCTACCACAGCAGGGCTCCACAAGATAATCGGCTAACACTCACATACGCATGCGCCGAGACACCAACGCAGTTAAACGCCGAGACACCAACGCAGTTAAACACGGAGACTCCAGCCCTGAGACTCCAATGCAGTTAAATGCAGAACCACCAACGCAGTTAAACGCGGAGACACCAATGCCGCTAAACGCAGAGACACTAACGTAGTTAAACGTGGAGAGACCAATGCCGCTAAACGCAGAGACACTAACGTAGTTAAACGTGGAGAGACCAATGCCGCTAAACGCAGAGACACTAACGCAGAGACACAAACAGAGAGACACCAACAGACACCAGAGACACCAACGCGGTTAAACGCGGAGCCACCAACGCGGTTAAACGCGGAGCCACCAACGCGGTTAAACGCGGAGACACCAACGCGGTTAAACGCGGAGACACCAACGCAGAGGCACCAACGCGGTTAAACGCGGAGACACCAACGCAGAGGCACCAACGCGGTTAAACGCGGAGACACCAATGCAGAGACACCAGAGACACCAATGCCAAGACACCAACGCGGTTAAATGCAGAGCCACCAACGCAGAGACACCAACGCGGAGACACCAACGCAGTTAAACGCGGAGACACCAACGCAGTTAAACGCGGAGACACCAACGCAGTTAAACGCGGAGACACCAACGCAGTTAAACGCGGAGACACCAACGCAGTTAAACGCGGAGACACCAACGCAGTTAAACGCGGAGACCAACGCAGTTAAACGCGGAGACACCAACGCAGTTAAACGCGGAGACACCAACGCGGAGACACCAACGCAGTTAAACGCGGAGACACCAACGCCGCTAAACGCAGAGCCACCAACGCCGCTAAACGCCGAGCCACCAACGCGGTTAAACGCCGAGCCACCAACGCGGTTAAACGCCGAGCCACCAACGCAGTTAAACGCCGAGACACCAACGAAGAGACACCAACGCAGTTAAACGCCGAGACACCAACGAAGAGACTCCAATGCGGTTAAACGCAGAGACACCAACGCGGTTAAACGCCGAGCCACCAACGCGGTTAAACGCCGAGACACCAACGAAGAGACACCAACGCAGTTAAACGCCGAGACACCAACGAAGAGACTCCAATGCGGTTAAACGCAGAGACACCAACGCGGTTAAACGCCGAGACACCAACGAAGAGACACAGGCGCAGAGACACCAGCGACACCAATGCAGATAAACACAGAGACACCAGAGCAGATAAGCGCAGAGACACCAGAGCAGATAAGCGCAGAGACACCAGAGCAGATAAGCGCAGAGACACCAGTGCAGACACCAAAGACACCAGCGCAGAGACACCAGTGCAGAGACACCAGAGACACCAGCGCAGAGACACCAGAGACACCAGCGCAGAGACACCAGCGCAGAGACACCAGAGACACCAGCGCAGAGACACCAGCGCAGAGACACCAGACACACGCGCAGAGACACCAGAGACACCAGCGAAGACACCAGAGACACCAGCGCAGGCACCAGAGACACCAGCGCAGAGACACCAGAGACACCAGCGCAGAGACACCAGACACACCAGCGCAAGACACCAGAGACACCAGCGCAGAGACACAGAGACACCAGCGCGAGACACCAGAGACACCAGCGCAGAGACACCAGAGACACCAGCGCAGAGACACCAGAGACACCAGCGCAGAGACACCAGAGACACCAGCGCAGAGACACCAGAGACACCAGCGCAGAGACACCAGAGACACCAGCGCAGAGACACCAGCGCAGAGACAGTAACACAGATAACACAGAGACACTAATGCAGACTAAGGGACTAACACATAGACTAACACACACAGACTAAGAGACTAATACACCAACAAAGGACTAAAGAGACTAAAAGACTAACACACACACACAGAGAGAGAGAGAGAGAGAGAGAGAGAGAGAGAGAGAGAGAGAGAGAGAGAGAGAAATAGAGACAAACACACACACACACACACACACACACACACACGAGCAGCTAGCCAGCTAGCTAACATGTTTAGCTCCCCGGATACCAAGAGATGAGAAGCCGAGCCGGTTATAACACACCCTGTAGCGTTTGAAACACCGCGCAGTAACTCACTCTCTCTCACTCTCTCACACTCTGCCGGGATGTTGATTAGATCAGACCGAGATCTTACCTGTCAGTCTGATTTTGATGCTTGACCCGTTCCTCCGAGTCCCAGGATTCGACATCACTCCTGAATAAATGAATCGGACTAACTTTCTCTCAGGGCCCAAACCGCCGACTCACAGCCAGGCTCGACGCAGCCCGACAAAGCGGCGACGGTGTGCGCGTTTCCCCCGACACGGAGAACCGAGATTACTTCCTCTCAGGCGAAGCCCCCTGCTCGTTTCTCCCGGACTGAACAACATACGCTAACATTTTTTGCGAGCTCGATGACGCGCTGACATCACGCTCGTGCACGAGGCGGGGGGGAAAAGAACTACGTGCGCGCCCACGACAACCGCGCCAGCATCCGGTCTGTGTACTTGGCTACAATCCAAAATGGCGCCCTAATGGACGTGTAGTGCACTACAGAGCGTGTCGAACTCTGGTTTTTAATACTCGATTGATGTACTTACAAAAGAAGCTGGGCCATGTGACAGCTAATCAAGCTAATGGTTTTGTTGCTGCGATTAAAAGAATGTTATACACTATATGGCCAAAAGTATGTGCACCCCTGACCATCACACACATGTGGTTCTTCCCCAAACTATTGCCACAAAGTTGGAAGCACAAAATTGTATTGGGTGTCTTTGTTGTGTCTTTGTGTTACAATTTCCCTTGATAATTGGAATGACAGTGCCCCTGTGCACAAAGCGAGCTTCATGAAGACATGGTGTGCCAAGAACTCGAGGGGTCCGAGCCCTGACTTCACCCCTACTGATTTCAGCAGTCTGTTTACTTCGAAATCAAGTTAATGGTGTAGGAATTACAACACTTTTTATATATGCACCTCCCTTTTTTTTTTTAAAGTGAGCAAGAACTTTGACGAACTAACGATCATAAATGAAATGGTCATCTTTAATACTTCGCTGAAAATCCTTTGACTGCCTGACGTCTGGACCTCACAGACATCACCAGATGCTGGGTTTCTTCCCCGTTGATGCTCTCTCAGGTCTTTACTGCAGCTGTATTCAGTCCCTGTTTGTTCTCGGGGTGTTTTGCTTTTTAGTTTTCCCACTACTTTGCATTAAAAAGTCTTGGGTTTCTTTCGAAGTATGCTACAGGTCATTGTCTATCTGCACTTTGAATGCTGACCAATGAGTTTTGAAGCATTTGGCTGAATTTGAGCAGATAATGTTTCCCTATGCACTTTTTGTCAGCAGTCACATCATCAGTAAATACTGGGGAACCAGTTCCATCGGCAGCCGTATACACTCATGCCATAAGATGAGGTAGTATAGTTTTAAATCATGAGCAGTTCCGTCCTTCACTATACTCTTCTCTTCCCATCATTCTGGTGCAAAATGATCTTCATCTTATCTGTCCATAGAATGTTGTTCCAGTTCTGCATGTGTTAGATAGCATTTTGGCAATCTGTTTTTGAGGCTTACCAATGGTTTACATCTTGTAGTAAACCCTCTGGTGAAGTCTTCTCTTGATTGTCGACCTTGACACAGATACACCTACCTCCTGGAGGGTGTTCTTGATCTGTCCAACTGTTGTGAAGGGGTTTTTCTTCACCAGGGAAGGAATTCTTGTGTCATCCACCACAGTTGTTTTCCATGGTCTTCCAAGTCTTTTGATGTTCCTGAGCTCACCATTGCTTTCTTTCTTTCTTTTTTAAGAATGTCCAAAATGGATTTGGCCACATCTAATGTTTTTGCTATCTTTTTGATGGGCTTGTTTTGATATTTCAGCCTAATGATGGCTTGCTTCAGTGGCAGTTACAACTCTTTGGACTTCATATTGAGAGTTAACAGCAACAGTTATGTAAATGCCACACATGAAATCAACTGTAGACCTTTTATCTGCTTACTTGTAAATAAAATAATGAGGGAATAACAAAACCTGGCTGTGAAGCCCATTGTCCAATTATTTTGGTCCCTTATAAAGGCGGGGAATGGGGTGGGGGGGGGGGGCAAATAAAACATGGTGTTCACCAGAATTGTATATAAATCCCCTCAGATTAAAGCTGAATGTCTTTGAGCTCACATTCATTATTTAAATTGAAACTCCAATATTCTGTGGTAGACAACTGAAATAACAATAACTTTATCACTGTCCAAATCTGTATGGACATGACTGGAGGTTGGATTATTAGTTTTCATTGCTTTGTTGTTTCTCCATTATTTTTAGCCGATTATTTCAGATTCTTTGGCTTCATATGGCAAAAAGGTGACCAAGCTTTAGTAGTTTCAAACACACAAATACACACTTGAATAGCCTGCTGACAAAAAGCCAAACTCAAAACCAATTTTTTTGCATTCAGCGTATGGAAACACTTGACTGTGTGAATGCTCACGGGTTAAATAAACGACTTGTTCTTTGTAAACTTATACTGTATAGCCTATTATTCTATTCAGTATGAAGCACATCAAAGCACAGAAAGTAATATTCCAAAGAGCTTACTGAACATAAAATTAATGCTCAGAAAAAATATTGCGTTCTTATCATAAATGGTGGATGTCAAGCCCTGTGTGTAGGCTGTCATGGACTGCATGCAGGACCTGGATCTGTAAACAGTCGATTTATTTCCATATCAATCTAAGCAGTGTGTTTCTGCAGAGCTGATAAAATGTTAACCCTAACACTGCCTACATTTTTCTGAGTTGGAATTTAGTATGCTGTGCTGTGCCAGTTATATCTGTAAGCGTTCAGAAAGTACTCTGCGTGGAAGATCTGGATAAAGATATTGTATCACACAAGGAAACAAAGTCAAATAGAAGCAAAGGCCGTGCAATCTTATTCATGAAGCCGTTTGGTTTGACTTACAGAATAAATTGAGCATAAATGGGGTTTTTTTTCTTTGTTCATTTATTTAAATCCATCGATGCTAAACAGATCACTTGTGTTGCTCTAGATCAACCCATGAAGAATAACACTGAACAACAGACTGCAATACATTCCTGCATTTCTGACTAACCTAGACTCCCAATATGTTGTGTTTAATGAAGTGCTGAAGCCACAATTAGAGATTTGTACAGCTGCATTTATTCACATCAGTGGTACTGCATTTGTCGTGATTCTTGAGGATTGTTTCATTTAAATGCTTCATTTGGCAAATACCCCATCATTGCAGTCAGTGCAGGATGGTCTTCTGCAAACCCAAAGTAGGCTTAATAGAAATGCACTCATTTGCCATCTTATAGTGCTGTTTTTCATTTCATGGATTGCTTGTGTTTGGTTTCAGAACACGGATTTTATTTTATTTTTTCTTTTCCATTCCTCTTTTCTGAATTACATGTCGCACAACCGCAGCGTTTATCATGAATATTTTAAACAGAACTATGTAAACAGACTACAAATAGAAAAACTGGAAATTGGTTTTGCTTTAAAATGTTAGAACTAAAAATGCTGGCATGGCTCAAATATGCCACCTTCTGGAAGTAAAAACTACGAATTATGAACTATGTACTTGTAAGGGCTGGTACAAATGGAATAAATTAGAGAATGTTACTTTATACACAATGGGGTCCAGGAATCTGAGAGCACTAGTGAAGGTGCTTCTATTTTGCATTCTTTTCTAATTTTATACAACTATTTTCAATACAAATGACATCATTGACAACACCCTGGGTGAAAAGTAGAATCTTTTAAATCTTTACATGAATTTCAGAGTTTCTGAGTATTTGGTTCATCCCCTTTTCTGCTTTATGACAGTGCGCACTCGGACACACTCATAGACTTAACAGGTTTGTGCAAAACCTGATGATCCATTTCAGATAAAATCCATCAGAGTGTCGTCTGAACATGTGCTTCAATAAAAGAGATTAGGCGTGAGGAAAATCTGACCTTTTGTACAAAGCCGTTAACATGCTCTATATCACACGTTTGCTTACATTTAAATAAGTGTAAGTGTGGCACGGTGAGTATCATTAGCTTCAGGGTCCCTGGTTTGATCCTGAGCTTGGGTTAGTATTTGCGTAGGTTTCCTCCGGGTTCTCTGGTTTCCTCCCGTCTCCCAAAAACATGCATGTAGGTGGTTTGGCTAAGATAACGTACCTCCAGTATGTGAATCTGAGTGCATGGTGCATTGAAATACACTGGAATGCTGTTTCTAGTGTATTCCCATCTCACGCCAAGTGTTCCCGGGATAGGCTCCAGATCCACCATGACAGTCACCACGAAAAAGCGCTTATTGAAGATGTATGTATGAATGAATGAATGAATGAAGGAATGTAGAATCTCATATCCCATTGTGAGGGTATTAACATTCATTCATTTCACAAAACCCAATCCGAGTATCACACGCTTTGAATTGTTACGGATCGAGGAGTGTTTTGTTAAAGGGCTCAACGGTGGCTCTGACAGTTCTCAGATTTAATCTCGCAGCATCTCTGTGTTTAACACAAAATCTTAATCTGTTAATACCTGTGTGACAGACTTCTACACTGTCTGTTCGTCAGGTCCATTTCAGTTTCCTGCAGTAGACTACACATACTACGAGGAAAGGTACTGAAATTACACTGACGAAAAGAATTTCACTGTACATTCAAGGAACATGACATGACCCTCAAACGTATTCATTATTCAACGATTTCTGGCTCTATCCTCTGCTATGGAACTATAAAATGAAAAGTCACCATATAAGTTTACATGGAAAACTCCAGCCATTAAACGATTCCCTGTTGATAAGCTGTTAATGATATACACAGGCTTTAGCTCCATCAGTGGTCGTCTCTAATCGTCTGCCTTGTATATTCATTTCAGTCAGCACTCGGCAGCTGGCAGCTGGGCTTCGTCCCACTGGAGAGCAGACTCTACGCCTATGCTTATATTAAGAAGTCAAAGTATAAGCTTATCACAATTTGCTGCCAATTGGGCATACTCGTTTGATGTGTGTACTCGTTAAGAATATCTTTAGAGTAACCAGAGATCAGTGTGTGTGTTCACAGCTTTGTGTTACCATGCTTAATGACACCACTTATGTCCACACATGCTTTTGCCGGAGTGTCTGGGATTAACCGAACATCCTGACATTACAAGCAAGATATCAAAGGCAAATATTTCTGCTTGACTTTACAAGACAGCTGCACGGTGTTGTAACTGGCGAACCACGACTAGATGATACAACCCCAATACCAGTAAAGTTGGGACAGTATGGAAAATGCACAATAATTAACAGAGAGTTATTTGAAAATTCAGTTCACCTTGTACTATATTGAAAGCACATAATTACCACATTATTGGATGTTTTACATTGTGAATTTAATATATTTCTGAAAATATACACTCATTTCAAATCTGATGACTGCAACATACTCTACAAAAGTTGGGACAGTCGACTGTTTACCGCTGTGTAACATCACCTTTTCTTTTAATAACACTTATTAAGCATTTGGGCGCTGAGTGAAGACACCGGTTTTTTAAGATTAGCAAGTGGAATTTTCCATTTTCCATATCCATTATACATTTCTTCAGCTGCGCAACTGTACGGGGCATTCGTTGCCTTATTTTGAACTTCATAATACGTTACACATTCTCAATGGGAGACAGGTCAGGACTACAGGCCATGCTCGCACCCGCACACGCAACCATGCGCTTGTAATCCAGGCAGAATGTGGTTTGGCGTTGTCCTGCTCTGGATGGCAGCATATCTTACTCCAAAATGTGTACATATCTTTCTGCATTAATGATGCCCTCACAGATGTGCAAGTTACTTATGCCATGGACACTGACACACCCCCACACCATGACAGTTGCTGGCTTTTGGACCTGATGCTGATAACAGCCTTTTCCTCTTTGCCACGTAGAACACGACAGCTGTTTTGTCTAAAAACTACTTGAAACGTTGACTCGTTGGACCGCAAAACACGATTCCACTGTGATACTGTCCATCTCAGAGCCCAGAGAAGTCGGCAGCGCTTCTGGACAGTGTTGATGTATGACTTATGTTTTGCATAGTAAAGCCTTAACTTGCATCTGTGGATGCAGCGGCGAGTGGTGTTGACTGACAAAGGTTTACCAAAGTATTCCCGAGCCCATGTCAGGATCTCCATTACAGTCTCATGATGGTTTTTAAGACAGTGACGTCTGAGGGACCTGAGATCACTCAGATGTGGTTTTTGGCCTTTATAAGCAGAATTACTAAGCTTTGTTCTTGACTGTGATTTGTGTACTAGATCCCTTACATGCATGTTTCTTCAAACAGAGAATACTCGAAGAACTCTTCTAAAAAATAATCAATTCTTCCCTTAGCACTGGCTATGTACCTAAATCTTTTAAACTAGCATTTATCAAACCCCTGATTTTAAAACTTGACCTTGACCCCTGTCAGCTTTATCTCCAAGCTCCTAGAAAAGGTTCTGTTAAGAGAACAGCAGTTATGCTTGTACCTACATAGGAATAACATTCATGAAATGTATCAGTCAGGATTTAGGCCTCATCATAGCACAGAGTCAGCGCAGGTTAAAGTGGTAAATGACCTACTACTATGTCAATTAATATAATGGAAAGGCAGCAAGAGTCACTACTGTGTTGAATTCCAGTTCAGAAATTATTAATGGATTAAATGCAATAATTTACCTACAATTTAGTATTGTTGTTTAATAATGCCCCATGTCTCTAACGAAAAAATATATTTAGTGTTGTTGTTTTTTTTTAATTACCCTAAAAGGTCAAGGCATGAGTTCCCTCAAGTCAAAGCAATCAACTGATTCCCTAGCCAGAACAGCTCTATTCAGCGGGTAATGGCTTTCTTAATAGCTATGACCAAATCAGGATATCCACAACTCATATATAACAGCTTCTCCAGAATAGCCCGTCACATCAGCAAGTGCTCCTCATTGTACTGTGCTCTGGTAAGTAAACATTCACCACCTGTATTTTAAAGCTGTTCGCTTACGCTTTCCCCAACTTATTACCTACTATATACAAATGTGTCACAAATGATCTTCTTCATTTTGTATTTCCTCTGATGCAGCCGTGTGAGTGGTATCTCGTCTGACCGGCTGGTGTGGGTGTAGAGGAACTGAGCCACGATGCCAGGTGCCTACAAAGGTGAGTGTGGGGACGATGTGGACCCCATGCCGTTCCTGGCTCCCTTGGAAAAAGAAAAGATGGAGGTCATGAACAAGTCCTATGACATTAAGAAGTCGTGCTGGTTGAGGGACGATAAGGAAGGCTTCATCGCAGGAGAGATTCAGGCCGAAGACGATGGCAAAGTCACCGTGAAGACGGCCAAAAACACAGTATGCCACTTGTGCATTCATTAAGGGTCTCTGGTGAACTCGATCAGCTCACCCAGGATTTTGGTACTAATATGTATTTTAAATGGAATGCATGTCTTTATTGTATGTCTAGCTGAAGTCTTTATTTGTCTTTAGACACTCACTTTAAGGAAGGATGATATACAACAAATGAACCCACCAAAGTTTTATCAGGCTAGCGACATGGCTAATCTGACCTTCCTGAATGAAGCCAGTGTGTTAGACAACCTTCGTTCACGCTACACCCATATGAGAATCTACGTAAGTCCACATATCTCATTAAAAGTTGTCACACATGCAAAATCAAACTGCTGAACTGTTTAAAATGATAATAATAATGATAATAATAATAAAATTACTTTTTGCATTCTGCAGACTTACTCTGGCCTCTTCTGTGTAACTGTGAACCCGTACAAATGGCTTCCAATTTATGGGGCAAAAGTTGCTCAGATGTATAAGGGGAAGAAACGCAATGAAGTTCCTCCTCACCTTTTCTCCATATCTGATAATGCATACCATGACATGATGATGGGTAAGTGGGGAAAAAACATTTTTTTTCACCTTTTATTTGTGTTTTTATAGAAATATGCAGTAAATCCATTTTTTTTGGTGTCTTTGATTTTAGAGCAAGAAAACCAGTCGTTGCTTATCACGTAAGTGAAAAGAGACTTTTCACAGATATGCCTACTTTTATGAGGTGCTATTTTCATATGCACATAGAGAGTGAAAAAATTTTTTATCCCTTCAATTCCTTAAAAAAAAACAACTTACTGCTCATAGCGGAGAATCTGGAGCTGGCAAGACTGAGAACACCAAAAAGGTCATCCAGTACTTTGCCAGCGTGGGTGCCACTGGAGGGAAGCCGGCTCCAGAGTCCAAGGCAAGCGAATGTGATCGATGTTCTCTTGTGTAACACAATACTCCTTGCTCACGCTCAGCACATGTGAATAATGACAGAGCTATATATATTGATGGTGAAAACGTCCTCTCACAGGGCTCCCTGGAGGATCAAATCATCCAGGCGAACCCGGTCTTGGAGGCTTTTGGCAATGCCAAAACCATTAGGAACAACAATTCCTCCCGTTTTGTGAGGAATTCTCTTTACGTTCCAGTTCCAAAAAATACAGCATGAACTATAAACTTCAGGGAAATCGCATTTCATTCTGAATAGCTCTTATAATATTTCTTTCAGGGGAAATTTATCCGTATTCACTTTGGACCAACGGCTAAGCTGGCTGGTGCAGACATTGAGAGCTGTAAGTGTCTAAAATAAACTCAACACATCGTACAATTTCAGCTAAAAACTTTTCTAACAAGGCAATATGGTTTTGCTTGTAGATCTTCTGGAGAAATCCCGTGTCATCTCGCAGCAAGCAGCGGAACGCAGCTATCACATCTTTTACCAGCTTCTGTCAGGGAGGAAACCAGAACTGATGGGTGTGTTAGTTATTTATTTATTTATTTGAAACATGCACATTAACTTAATCACATACTGTACTGTCATCTGTAAGTAATTACATAGTGCATCACTTCTGTTGATTTGTGCTCAAGCACACTGTATTGTGACATGCAAGCAATCGACTTTATAACTGTAAAACTATTTACACATAAACTATATTGTCAAAAGTATGTGGACACCTGACCATCACACCCATGTGCCCATTCCAAAACCATGTGTATTAATACAGAGTTAGTCTCATCTTTCCTGTTATAATGTGCTCCACTCTTCTGGGAAGGCTTTTCCACTAGATTTTGGGGCGTGGCTGTGGGGATTTGTGATCATTCAGCTACAAGAGCGTCAGTGAGATCAGGCACTGATGTTAGATGAGGAGGTCTGGGTGCAGTCGGTGTTCCAGTTTATCACAAAGGTGTTCAGTGGGGCTGAGGTCAGGGCTCTGTGCAGGATACTCGAGTTCCTCAAGTCCAACCTTCTCAGTCCATGTCTTCATGGAGCTCATTTTGTGCACAGTGGCATCGTCATGCTGGAACATCTTTGGGCCTCTTAGTTCAGTGAAGGGAAATTGTAATTCTACAGCATACAAAGACAACTTTGTGGCAACAGTTTGGGGAAGAACCACATATGGCTGTGATGGCCATGTGTTCACATACTTTTGGCCATATAGTGTATATGAGGTGGCTCAGTGACACAGTAGTTATTATTACCACCTCACACCTACAAGGTCCCAGATATAATCCTGAACCCAATTTGACCTCCCAAAATCATGCCGGTATGTGGATTAACTACCCATCCAGGGTGCATTCCTGCTTTGTGCCCATTGTACCCAGGATAGGCTCAAGTCCCAATGTGACTCTTACCAGAATAAAGTGGCTACTGAAGATTAACATTGAAATCAAGATCCTTTTTAAAACACATGTTGAGGAACAATAGGTAACTGGCTGCTCGGTTGCTTCTGGCACAGATGTGTGTTGTGGTAGCAGTAGTTTATTAAAGATAGCTAGTTTCATTTCTCGCCCATTGTTCTGAGGTATAGAAAAAAATGTGTAACGGTCTAACTACTTTTTGACTTACAACAAAATTCCTTTGTTGCTTTTCAGGGGATCTCCTTTTGGCACCTGATCCAAAGCAATATGTCTGGATCTGCCAGGGAGTCACGGTTGTGGATAACATGGATGATGGTGAAGAACTGATGCTGACTGATGTAAGCCCAAATGAACCACTAACAACCTTTGACCATTTTCAGCATTCGAATAAATACGCCAGGTTATTGATTCCTGCTTTTTTTTTTATAGACAGCCTTTGATGTTCTTGGCTTTACTGCTGAGGAGAAAATGAGCATCTACAAACTAACCGCGGGCATAATGCATTTCGGTAACATGAAATTCAAGCAAAAACCAAGAGAGGAACAGGCTGATGTTGACACCACTGAGGGTAAGCATGCGTCATTGAGTTAAAGTAAAGCTGATAAAGTATTAGCTGTAAAGTAATCATGATAATGATCTGTATTTAGTGGCTGACAAAGTTGCCCACCTCATGGGAATCAACTCTGGAGACCTGCAGAAAGGAATCACCAGGCCTCGTGTTAAAGTTGGGAACGAGTTTGTGACCAAAGGTCAGAACCAGGACCAGTGTGTCTACTCCATTGGAGCTCTGGCTAAAGCCATCTACGACAGAATGTTCAAGTGGATGGTGTACAGGGTTAATAAAACACTGGACACTAAGATGCAGCGCCAGTTTTTCATTGGCGTTCTAGATATTGCTGGCTTTGAGATCTTTGAGGTAACTATTCTGTAACTATTTTGTGAAACAAACATTATATTTAAATAGAGGCCTCCACTGTTCATTTTTGGATTCCTCCCCCACCCCACACAGTTAAACAGCTTTGAGCAGCTGTGCATCAACTTCACAAACGAAAAGCTGCAGCAGTTTTTCAACCACCACATGTTCGTCCTGGAACAGGAGGAATACAAGAAAGAGGGGATAGACTGGGTCTTTATAGATTTTGGGCTTGACCTGCAGGCCTGTATTGATTTGCTGGAAAAGGTTAAAAAGCATTTTATTACTTATAATTTAGTTCACCAGGTTCCACCACTTTCTTGCTAATTTTGTTTGGTATTTCAGCCCATGGGTATTTTTTCCATCCTCGAGGAGCAATGTGTCTTCCCCAAGGCCACAGATGCCACTTTCAAGGCTTCCTTGTATGACAATCATCTGGGCAAGTCTTCTAACTTCCTGAAACCAAAAAGTGCTAAGAAAGGTCCAGAAGTGCACTTCGAGCTGATTCATTACGCTGGCACAGTGAGTCTACTTCTGGATTTATTTTCAATATTCCTCTCCACAGAGTTAGCTTTAGGTTCTATTCATCGTGCCTTGTATCCATTTTCTAGGTGGGATACAATATTTCAGGCTGGTTGGAAAAAAATAAGGACCCACTGAATGAGACGGTGGTTGGTCTGTACCAGAAGTCCTCCATGTCCCTACTAGCTCAACTCTTTAAAGAAGAGGAAGCTGCTGCAGGAGCCAAAAAGCAGAAAAAGGGGTCTTCCTTCCTGACTGTATCTGCTTTCTACAGGGTACCAGATGTTATCTTGTTTAAAATGACAATTTCTTCTTTCGTAATTAAAAAAGTATTTTATGTTCTGTCCTTTACCGTGCTTGGTTCCATCGCCCACAACAGGAGCAGCTGAGCAAACTGATGAGTACCCTGCGAAGCACGGCACCCCATTTTGTCCGCTGCATCGTACCCAATGAATTCAAACAATCTGGTAAATCTAAAACATTTTAGAATTATTAAGGGCTTCGGTTTGGTCTGATAACTTCTTTTCAAATGAAGACATGTAATGCACACAATGTACTATTTAGAATGATTATGTGGTTTTAGCGTGCTTATGTAAGTCATTGTGTTTGACCAGGTGTTTGCGATGCGAAGTTAGTCCTGCACCAGCTGGCTTGTAACGGTGTACTGGAGGGAATCCGCATTTGCAGGAAAGGTTTTCCCAATAGACTGCAGTACCCTGAATTTAAGCAGAGGTATTCCTCTCTCATACACTCAAATTACTGAATAATTAAACATCGAAATCTTCAGTATACTATACACCTACACTATGTGGCTAAAAGTTTGTGGACACCTGACCATCACAATCACATGTGCTTGTTGAACATCCCATTCCCATTTCAGATTTATTCCCCTATGTGCTGTTATAATAAGCTCCACTCTTCTGGGAAGGCTTTCCAATAGATTTTGGATTGTGATCACTCAGCTACGAGAGCATTAGTGATGTTAGGTGAGGAGGTCTGGGGTGCGGTCGGTGTTCCAGTTCATCCCGGAGGGTTTGAGGTCAAGGCTTTGTGCAGGACCCTCGAGGAAGAACCACATATGGATGTGATGGTCAGGTGTACACAAACTTTTGGCTATATAGTGTATATTTTCAAAACCGTTCGATCCTGAGCGTGTGTTACTGGCATCTGTGTGTGGAGTTTCTCATGTTCTCCCCATGTCCATGTGGGTTTACTCACGGTTCTCCAGTTTCTTCCTACATACCAGAAACATGTCATTAGGTGGATTGGTTACATTTGATTGTCCCTAAATGTGAATGAGTGGGTCAAAGTGTGTGTGTGTGTGTGTGTGTGTGTATGGTGCGCTGTAATGGTCTGGTTTCACGTTCAGGATGAGTTCCTGCCTCACTCTGGACAGACTCTGGATCCATCTCAACAACTTGAAAATAACTGTATCATATTTTTTTTAAAATCAATTTTCCTGTCCAGTCTGCCCTGAATTTCAGGTTCGGTTTTGGTCAAGAATTGACATTTCTGTGCATTATTAATTGTCAACCTTTTCCACAGGTATTACGTCTTGAACCCCAACGTCATCCCAAAGGGATTTGTAGACAACAAAAAGGCCTCGGAGTTGATTTTAGGTTCGATTGGGTTGGATAATATGGAGTACAAGATAGGACACACTAAGGTATGATCTTAGGACCACAATGCACCAGATGTATAAATATCTCACTGCAGAATGTAATTAAAGTTCTATATTGCAGGTGTTCTTTCGTGCTGGAGTCCTGGCTAAGCTTGAGGACATTCGAGATGAGCGTCTGGCTAAGATCATGACCATGCTGCAGGCCCGTCTGTTGGGCATGCTCATGAGAATTGAGTTTAAGAAGATGCTTGAGAGAAGGTCCGTCAGAAGGATACCTTCCTCTTCCTCTCTTGTGCCTTTTATGAAACTTAAATACAGCACAACACACTTGTCTTTTGGTTTTTCAGAATTGCTCTCATTGCCATCCAGAGAAACGTGAGGAAATTCCTTCAGCTCAGATTCTGGGGCTGGTGGAAACTCTATACAAAGGTAGAGTGTAAACTATGAAGAGGAACAGTTTTTTTTTTTTTTGACGTCCCATTTACCAACAATTAGCTTTTGTTTTTAGGTTAAGCCTTTGCTCCACGTAGCTCGCCAGGAGGAGGAATTAAAAGCCAAGGAGGAAGAGTTGCGACTGGCTCTTGAAAAGACAGCAGAAATGGTCGAGAAGATCAGAGAGATGGATGAAAAACTAGTCACTCTTTCCAAAGAAAAGAGTGACTTGGCCTTAGCCCTAGCGGCTGTAAGTTCGATAGGTGGGGGTGGGGAATCAAAAACGTTAATGACAGAATAGATGTTTTTTTGTGATTTATTGATATGGATATATTGTTTTTATTCATAGGAACAAGACACCATAGCAGATGCTGAGGAGCGCTGTAACCAGCTGATGAAACAGAAGATGAACATGGAGGAACAGATACAGGATTTCAAAGAGAGGTTGGAGGAGGAGGAAAGTGCCGCTACAGCATTGAGTGCTCACAAGCGGAAGCTGGAGGCAGAGCTGATGGACCTGAAGAGGGATCTGGAAGACTTGGAATCGACTCTGGCAAAGTCAGAGAAAGAAAAACAGGTGAAAGCCAAGGCTGCATTGCAAAACCAGCAATTCACAGTGTTTGTCAAACAGATCTAATACACTGACTCAGAAAGGCAAAGGCAAAACAAAGAAATACATTAACGAACATCAGTTCTGACATTCCAGGGCCTGGACATCAAAGTACGCAGTCTGACAGCAGATCTAAATCAAAGAGATGACACAGTTGCTCGGTTTCAAAAAGAAAGAAAGGCCATGGAGGAACTGCAACAGGTTAGACTCAGCCACTCTGCACATAGTTCAACAGTTTTCTACAACAGTTGTCATATTTACATGTCCAGATGCACATTCCGTCCTCAGAAAACTCTGGATGACCTTCAGGCAGAGGAAGATAAAGTAAATCACCTCACCAAAACCAACAGCAAGCTCACCACTCAAGTGCACGAGGTGAGCTTCAGGGCTCAGCACTGAGACACTGAGGTGAAAATAACTGTCTCACGCTTTGTGTAACAATGGCGATCCTATTTCTTTAGCTGGAAGATAACTGGGAACAAGAGAAGAAAATACGTGGAGAGGTGGAAAAAGCCAGACGCAAAGCAGACGCTGACTTAAAGATGACCATCGACAATCTCAACGAGATGGAAAGAGCTAAAATTGATCTGGAGGAAGTTGTTAAAAAGTATGCGCAGCTTTAATTATACAAAGAGTGTCACTTACAAGGAGTGTATTCTAAATAATGTATTATTATTATTATCATTTCAGAAGGGACTTGGAAATGAATCATGTTAATGCCAAACTAGAGGATGAGCAATCTCTCAGCTCCACTCTGCACAGGAAGCTCAAAGAGCACCAGGTTGCTTTAAAATTTGTTTATTTTTTTTTTCATTTTAAAATACCTTAATTTCTGTCATTTTCACTGTCTGTTATGCCATGAAAAAAATAATAAGTGACTGCTATTCCCTTGAAATTCCACTAATGTATTTTCCGGTCATCCAGGCCCGCATCGAGGAGCTTGAGGAGGAACTGGAGGCGGAGAGGGCAATCAGAGCTAAGGTATTTCACTTTACTCATCCCACTTCAGCGCATTTCCATGAAGTGTGTTTTCTAGGTTAACTGGGCCTTCTGTCCTAAGGTTGAGAAGCAGCGAGCAGATTTGGCCAGGGATCTTGAGGATCTTGGAGACCGATTAGAAGAAGCAGGGGGTGCCACTGTTGCACAGGTCTGCTTCATTATAATTGCAGCTACACATTACAACTTTCTTCACATTTAGTATATGTACTGCAGGATACGTGTGGGGGTCTGGGAAAAGAAAGCCGTTGGATGTTGCTTTGAATCATTAAATGCAATTTGCAAAAATGCAAATTTCCAGGAAAGACTGTAGGTTACAGAACACTATATATATATATATATGAGAACATAGAGCACATATAGGGAAGTTGTATATGCAATTAATTACACAAAATAGAGCTGCCTATGTTGCCAAATTCTATGTAAACAAGGTCATATTTGAATTTGTAGTCTATACAGTACATCATTAGACATTATTAATGACATCATTGACATACATGTGAGTGTGGAATACCTTTGGCTATATATTTTTCTAAAATGATGATCTGAATGATAAAAACACAACAAAAATAACAACTCACATTAGCTGATATTTGCTACACTGTAAAAAAAAATGGCTGCAAGTATTTACTTTACGACAAAGTACTATTTTATTATTTTACAGTCCACAGCCCTGCTGAAAAACAACAATAGAAACCATCACAGAAATTCTAATGGTTTCCGCTACAAATACCATTACATACCATCAGCTGTTAACCATTAAAACCATTACCAAATGGTTTCCAATATGTTGTAAGACCTATTAAGGGCGTACATCCTTAATTGTATCCACTAGTCATAACATGCCACCATTAGAGCTAATTACCATTGTAGGGACCATTACAGAGGTACCATTACAGCTTCAATTAAAAACCAATACAATTCCCATTAACTATTCAAATCATTACAAATTCTATGAGGGTGTCTGTTGTTTTTTTTCAGCATGGAGGATTGTACTATAAACAATTAGGCAACAATTGGAGCAGTGCATTGGGTTTCAATAAAATACGAGAAAACGCAGTGCATAGTGGGATAACTGACATTTCCGGCAGCTACAGAGTTCAGATCTGATCAGAAAGTCAAGTGTTCAAATTATGTCCTCGAGCAAGACCCTTACCCCTAGATTATGTTTTATTTTATAATATAATTATATTTACAAGATGTTTTGACTTTAAGCATACAGGAATGTTCTGTAAAGACATCACAGCACTATACTGTCGTTATGTTTTATACTTATTTACCGTAAATTTCAAATTGTCAGTAAACTTTTACAGTAAATGTTTTACAGTGTACATATTCATGCTAATTAAATATTATTTGTTTCATAGAGTGAATCATTTCACAAAGAATAATTTACATTTCAAGTCTTTTTATGTTTCTTTTAATACTTGATGCTACAACTGTAATGCAAAATATGGCATATTTGCCCTTCGGAACCATAAATACTTTAATAAGAGCGTAAGAAGAACTTCTAGAATATTTTTAAATATTTAATAATTTTCGATAAAACAAGCAGTCACTGATTGCAAAAAGGCACATTTTATTATTTGCAAGTGCAAACCTTATTTTTTATAAAGATAAATAGTCCAATCTAGCTATTTAGACGTTAATAGCATTCCTCTTTTCAAGCATACTGCCAAAAACAAATACCTTTACTAAAAAACAAAAACAAAAACGAGCAATTCTCAGCCTCGGGTGGATTTAAATATTAACCGTAAATGTTAGAAAATAATGAATGAATACATGTGTGATTATACGTATAAACATATCCACAAATCCAGTAAACATGTATGTGCATGTACGTGGACAGATTGAGCAGAATAAGAAGCGTGAAGCTGAGCTCCTGAAGCTCCGAAGAGAGTTAGAGGAAGCGGCTCTCCAGGCCGAAGCCACTGCCTCAGCCCTGAGGAAGAAGCACTCGGACGCCATGGCCGAGCTGGCTGAGCAAAACGAGAATCTACAGAGAGTCCGTATCAAGCTTGAGAAGGACAAGCAGGTCATGAAGGCGGAGATTGATGACCTAAATAGCACTGTGGAGTCAGTCCAGAAAGCCAAGGTGAGAGATAGTTAACAATTGTTCAAACTGCCTCACATGGTTATTGCGATATTGTTGAATGCACTGTAATTTGATGGAATAAGTCTTATGAACACGCAGCTGAACGCAGAGGTCCATGTCCGTAAGTTAGAGGACAGCCTGGCGGAGGCTAATTCCAGACTGGTAGAGATGGAGAAGTCCCATACGGAGCTGAACACCGCCAAAATCCGACTGTCAGGTAGAGACCGCCTGTTCTCGCTGGCATGACACAGGGGCTGAGATTAACAGCATGATTTCACGCTATGAATTAAACATAGTCAAAATATAACTACGACGACGTTCTTCCCGCAGCTGAGAACAGCGACCTGAGCCGTGAGCTGGGAGAGGCACAAAGTAAGCTGAACCAGATCACACGGATCAAGGCTTCACTGACCACCCAAAATGACGAGCTGAAGAGACAGCTGGACGAAGAGTCAAAGGTGAAAACTGTCGCACTAAACTGATTAAACTGTCACTCCGGATCGATTAGTTTGATAACATCCAGGTCATGGAGTAGTGTGAGGAGAAAATTAACCTTGCCTCATCCTCCGTCAGGCTCGGAGTGCAGCTTTCATCGGACTGGCTAACGCACGCCACGACCTGGACCTCCTGAAGGAGCAGGTGGAGGAGGAGCAAGAGGTTAAGTCGGAAATGCAGCGCCTCGTCTCCAAGCTCAACTCCGAGGTGACCACATGGAGGACCAAGTATGAGACCGACGCCATCCACAAAACTGAGGAGCTGGAGGAGACCAAGTGAGCAATCTAATGAATAATGGGTCAGATACAGGTGTGAGTTTGGAAAACAGTTTTAGAAAGGAAGTCTTTGTCTACAGGCGCAAGCTGACTGTTCGGCTTCAGGAGGCCGAGGAAGCTGCAGAGGCAGCGCAAGCTCGTGCGGCTAGCCTGGAGAAGGTCAAGCAAAGGCTTCAGGGAGAAGTGGAGGATCTGACTATCGACCTGGAGAAGGTTTTCACTGACTCATTAGACATAACATTAGACTGGTTCCATTAAACAGATTTTAGGATATCTTTTTTTCCCGCGACAATGTATACATTTGAATAACACTACCTTCATCGTGTCATGTTGCGTTTGGGACGTTAACCCAAGAAGGGGTGTTTTCTGTTCACTGTAGTCCAATGCTGCTGCAGCTGCACTTGATAAGAAGCAGCGCACCTTTGACAAGATGATTGCGGAGTGGAGCCAGAAGTGTGAAGAGCTGCAGCTCGAGCTGGAGAATTCCCAAAAGGAATGCCGCTCCTACATGACAGAGGTCTACAAGCTCAAGACGGCCTATGAGGAATCACTGGACCACCTGGAAACTGTCAAGAAAGACAACAAGACCCTCTCCGGTAACGCCATATGCTAAAAAGATATGATCATGTGTTAGCTAATTTGACCGTTCTTAAACCGTTCTTATGCTTCCTTTAAAGATTTTATGTTCCGCTAATTTGCAATGAATGGATGATTGTCCTGAATGTAAATAAGTGGTCAGTTAACGTTAGAAAAATAATATTGCATTTCTTTAGCATTGCTGTACATGCCCTCAACATGATATTTTGATTCGCTTTGATCTCTAAGATGAGATTCGAGATCTCGTGGAGCAGCTGGGTGAAGGTGGGAAGAGTGTCCATGAGCTGCAGAAAGCTAAGAAGAAGTTGGAGGTTGAGAAGGATGAGCTGCACCTGGCCCTAGAGGAGGCAGAAGCCTCTCTGGAGGTATAACAAAGGATTTGTTCAACAGTTAAAACCACAACTAAATGTATTATGTACCTATGATGTCTTATCCAAGATGACTCTTAGGAAAGTCTGTCATGTGTCAATGCAAGCATTGTTTCCTGTCTTGTGATTTGATTAAGGTTGAGGAAGGTAAGGTGGTCCGAGTTCAGCTGGAGTTGGCTCAGGTCAAAGCAGACATCGATCGAAGAATTCACGAGAAAGAAGAAGAGTTTGAAATCACAAGGTTATACTCGGCTTATTGTAACTGCTCTGAAAGAAAGAAAAATCTTGCTTAGATATGAACCCGGCGCTGTTGTCTTTAGGAAAAACCACCAGCGTGCTGTGGAGTCACTGCAGGCTAGCCTGGAGGCAGAGGCTAAAGGTCGTGCCGAGGCTTTGAGAATGAAAAAGAAAATGGAGTCTGACCTGAATGAGATGGAGATCCAGTTGGACCATGCTAACAAGAACAACAGCGAACTAGTCAAAACGCTTAAAAGACTGCAACAGCAGATCAAAGTAAGGCACACACAACCTCAGGGTGAAGTCTGATTCAACTCATGACGGCTGTGCAACACACAACTCCTATACAGACATTTCATGATTATATCAAACATACAATCAAGAATGAGTGATACTCAACCAACTGCATGTAATAGCATCGGATAATCCCACTCGGTCTGTCCACATGGTAGGATATGCAGATGCAGATGGATGAGGATGCACGGGTGCACGAGGAGCTGAGGGAGCAGTACAACCTGCAAGAGCGCCGACTCTGCTTAATGCAGACGGAGATAGAGGAAGTGCGCAGTGGCCTGGAGGCTTCCGAGCGCTCCAGAAAACTCCTCGAGCAGGAGCTGGTGGATGTCACAGAGCGCCACAATGAGCTCAGTGTGCAGGTATTGAACACAACTCAAAGATGGTTCAACTGCTGTAAACAGTACTATGGGCAAATGAATACAATTTTTTTTCTAATCTAATCTGAAAGATTAAAGTTTGGGGTAAAGGTTTATTGCTTTTTATGCAATAACAACACAGAGAGTAGTGCTACTGCTAATGTTTGTTCTGTCTGTGTTAGCATAAACCTATAGATTAAGTAATAAGCAAATGCATTCAAACACTAAGCAATTAATAATTACGCTGAGATTCGGGTCTTTTTTTTTTCTCTCCTATTTTACAGAACCAGGCTTTAAATATCATGAAGCGTAAAATGGAAGCAGACCTGACTCGCCTCTCCAGCAAGAATGAAGAGCTGATCAGCGAGTTCCGTGCTGCTGATGAAAGAGCCAAGAAAGCAGTCACAGATGTTAGTCTGGCCCTTACTTAACAAAAACATTCTGCATTAATTCAATTACCAGTGATTAAAGACATTTTTCTTGGGTTTTTCCATCTCTCTCATAGGCAACTCGCATGGCCGAGGAACTGCGTCAGGAGCAGGACCACTGCATGCATCTGGAGAAGATAAAGAAGAACAATGAGCTGACGATCAAAGAGCTGCAGCTCAAAGTGGAAGAGGCAGAAGAGCTTGCACTGAAAGCTGGCAAACGTACCATCCAAAAGCTGGAAGCCAAGGTGAGTCTCAAATATCTCTCAAAATATACACTATATGGTCTATACACTATATGGAGCATTACACTCATACGGTTCTTCTCTAAACTGCCACAAAGTTGGAAGCAGACAATTGTACAGAATGTCTTTGTGTGCTGTAGCGTTACAATTTCCCTTCACTGGAACTCAAACTTGTTCCAGCATGACAATGTCCCTGTACACAAATTGAGCTCCATAAAGACATGGTTTGAGAAGGTTTGAGTAGAAGAACTCGAGTGTCTTGCACAGATCCCTGACCTCAACCTCACTGAACACCTCACTTTGGAATGAACTGGAACACCGACTGCACCCCAGACCTCCTCACCTAAGATCACAGCCTGATCTCACTAACACTCTTGTAGAGGAATGAACACAAATCCCCACAGCTACGCTCCAAAATCTAGCAGAAAGCCTTCCCAGAAGAGAGGAGGTTCTTATAACAGCAAATGGGGGAATAAAGCTGGAATGGGATGTTCAACAAGTACATATGGGTATGATGGTCAAACTTCAAAAACTTTTGGCCATATAATGTATGTTCATTTCATTTTAGGTGTCATACACCTTTATGGTTCATGCAATGGAGAAAATTTCTATTCTATCATTTCTATTTACCACATGCAGGCCAAGGAGCTGGAGAGTGAGCTGGACGCAGAGCAGAAGCGGCATGTCGAGACGGTCAAAGCGCTGCGTAAGAACGAGCGGCGCCTTAAAGAGCTGATCTTCCAGTCAGAAGAAGATCAGAAAACTAACCAGCGCATGCAGGAGCTTGTCGAGAAACTACAGAACAAACTGAAGTCTTACAAGAGGCAGATAGAGGAGGCTGTGAGTGCTTTAGTGCATTTCATGTCTCGGCTTTAATGCACATGTTTTGCATCTATTTATAACGAGAGGCAACCTACATTTCTTCCTGCCCTTAAAAAATATTTATCTTGTGTGGCTACAGGAGGAGCAAGCGAATACAAGCCTGTCCAAGTACAGGAAGACGGTGCATGAGCTTGATGATGCTGAGGAAAGAGCTGGCATGGCTGAGATGGCGCTGAACAAGCTCCGCACCAGGAACCGCGCTGCGGTGAGCAAGGGCTTTGCGAATGTCGAGATCGTACAGGTCACTAAAACATCTAAGAGTTCCTCCGAGGAGTAAGAGTCTTAACCCATACAGGAGGTTAGTGTCACCTTCACATCCCCTTTTTATTGCATGTTGCCTTGTGAAACTAATACAATACTGTGATTCTAATGGTAACAGTTCACGAATTTAAAATGAACACGCTTTTTTCTTTCCTAGAGTAACGAACAAACCAACACTCGTTCTCCACTTGAAGGATTTCTATGCAGCACCTGGGACTGATGAGGAAAAACAGACATCTTAAAAAAATCAACTGAAAAAGTCTTAAAAAGTGGCTGTTAGTGGGACGTCCACTTCTTCTCAGTCGGTCCGCAACACGTAAAGGCTGTCTGAAATAAATACAGTATATATAATATATACTAAGTATGAAAAAGATATACAATGGGGAGATATCTTGAATCTCCTGATTTTTGTGGGCCTGGCAAAATTCTGCCAATGTTGCTAAGGCAGAAACCGCTGTTTGTCGTGTTTGCAAATTTACACGTCTGGACATACTGGACACTGAATTTCCGTCTTTGAAATGTGGGTCTTCAAAAAGTATCAGTATCAGGTTTGAGGCTGATTTCCGCACGACGGCAGACCTGCAGCTTCTGTAGCTGGACAAGTTAAACTGTCTGATTAAGGGTGTCCTTTACATCGACTCAGTGGTCTCAAATGGTCCCCCTGAGTGTTACTACTATGAGAACCCCACAGACCCGGAGGTCTGCCAACAGAAAGCCTACAATCTGGAGAACCTTTACCCTCTGCTCCTGATCAACATCAGATCCGGTGTCAGCATACTAGCTATCTACTCCAAAGACAACTACAAACGAGTCACTGGTACCAGTTTGGGTGGGGGTACTTTCCTTGGGCTGTGTTGCTTGCTCACTTGCTGCTCTACCTTTGAAGAGGTGCTGGAAATGGCTTCGATGGGAGAAAGCACTCGTGTGGATAAACTGGTCAGAGACATTTATGGGAGTGACTATGAGAGATTTGGCTTGCCAGGATGGGCTGTAGCTTCTAGTTTTGAGAGCATGATTTGCAAAGAAAAGCGAGATTCCATCTCAAAAGAGGATTTGGCTAGAACCACACTTGTCACCATCACAAACAACATTGGTTCAATCACACGCATTTGCTGGCATATGCAATGGACTACTGGAGTAAAGGACAACTCAAAGGTCTGTTCCTCAGACATGAAGGCTACTTCTGTGCTGTTGGAGCGCTGTTAGAACTGATGAACTCGTCTTGATCACTGCTGTCTCCTCAAAATTCTCAGTAACTCTGGAGGTTCACCAAAGATGCCTTCACTATCTGGCTATTATCCCCTGAGAAGAAGTAATGATATATGTATTATTAATGGACATTAGTAATTGTGTATAAAGTCATCCCTTAGCTGTACTATAGTTCTGGTGCCTAGGTATTGACTCATGTAAACCTTTTAGCTTTCGGCCAATTCTTTTGGATCTGTACAGCCAACTGTCCCCATTGTCTTCTAGGTCATGAACTCTTGCTAAGAAGATTTCCAAGGTAGTCTACACACACTAGTGAACACGGTCAGTGTAAATTCTTTTAAAGATATAAGGCGCTTCAATTAAATGTAAATAGGAGTAATGCACTTTCATTATTTCACAAGTCAGGCCAGTCAGTACTTTCCTCTTGAATTAAGGATCATAAATGAGGCATCGTTTTCATCGGTTCAGAAGACATTCATTATTAAAATGTTTATTATCTTGAAATCTTTCACTTTTTTTTAAAACAATGATGTACATACATTTCAAGAAGTTGTTAAACTATATAGTTAGAAAGTTAAAGACACATTTGAAGACACCAATGGTAAAACGATCAGAGTTACATTGTGCTTGAATTCCAGAATTTGAATTTAGAAGTTCAGAACCTTCTTATGTCGTAATAGTTGAGAAGACACCAAAAGCTATCAGCCATTATTGTTCAAATTGTGTTCATTGAAGCATGGATCAATGCTTGCGCGGGCTCTGATCTTTCTTTCGTGGGTATTCACAGTAATACAGTGATGAACTTATACTAATTTATTCAAATGAGCATCATCAACATCACTTTAATACTGAAAACTCACAGAATATACATTACACATCAATCTTAACTTGAATATTATCCACAATTCTGTGGATCCACAGTTCTGTATCTGTCTCTTCTTTGGTTTATCAGTCTGTTGAGGATACTCATCCATGTCGTTTGATCTAGTACTAAAGTTTGCTGAGAGCAATTACTAATGAGATATGTTGAAGAAATTTGACAGTAAGTTAACAATGAAATTCCCTCAGCTGGGCGTCCGCAATTACTCAAAGCCTATTGGCTGATTTCCGTCATGTGACTGGACTGTGATAATTTTTCCATAGCATGGCATTATTTTAAGTGGAAAATTCTGTAACCCTGATCTTTCTATCATCCAAGTACATTCATGAGATCATTCTTCAATGCTCAATCAACAGCCGTGGCAAAAATACAGTTTTGTGACTTTGATCGTTTTTTCATTTTGGTCTCATACGTAGAATGAGCATTTGACATCATTTGACGCCTTGAGGCGGATGGGCTAAAACAGCTGAAGACCACACTGGGTTAAAGTAAACTACTCACACAAAACGTCGCCTGGTCCGATAATTCTCAATGAAACTGCGACATGCAGGGTCAGAATTTGCATCAGCACGAATCCATGGATTCAACCTACCTTGTATCGACAGTTCAGGCTGGTTGTGGTAATGGTGTAACAGTGTAAGGGAATGTTTTCTTGGCACATATTGTAATACCATACAAGCATTGTTTGAATGCCACAGCCTATCTGAGTATTGTTGCTGACCATGTCCACCCATCCATCTTCCCTTGGTCCTACACAGGGTCACAGGGGATCCTGGAGCCTATCCCAGGGAACTCACGGGGACACCCTGGACAGAGTGCCAACCCATCAGAGGGCACAATCGCACACCCATTCACACACTATTGACAATTTGGAAATGCCAATCAGCTTACAATGCATGTCTTTGGAGTGGAAGAGGAACCTGAACTCTGGGTACTCTGGGCACCCCAGAGGTGCGAGGCAACAGTGCTAACCACAAAACCTGTTGCTGACATCCCATTATTCCGTTATATATATACGCATCACTGAATCGCCCTATCACCAGATCTGAATCCAGTAGGGCACCTTTGGGATTTGGTAGAACGGGAGCTTTTCAGCATAAACATGCGGCTCACAAATCTACAGCGGTCCTGTGATGCAATCATGTCAACATGGACCAGAATCTCTAAGGAAGGTTTCCCGTGACCCTGAAAAGGAGTAAGCGGTAGAAGATGGATGGATGGATGGATGGATGGAGGTTCAACTCAGTATTTGTATAATGTTTCTAACTCCAAGGACTGCACATAGCGTGTGTAAAAGGGGTCTTTCCCACATATGTCCACAGTCCCTATATCTGAGGTGGATGACGCGCCTCCTGTGCGTACGCATGCGCAGTAAGGAACCGCTGCCATTTCCTGGATCCCTCCTGACAGCCTGAGATTCGGAAGATAAAGCTCCACTCAGCGAGCAGCAGTCGGAGTGAATTCGTGTCGACTGGCCAGAGTCCGCGAATTCAAGTCCGTCAAAAAATAAATAAAAATAAATAAATAACTAAGCAGTCTTGCGGAGATTTCCCAACACAGCCCGAACTCTTCAGGTGTAAGTGTGTTTTATTGTGGAGCGGTGAACCCCGAGAGGCCTTGTGCGCCGCGGTCTCGCGTTCTCTCTCACGCCCGTGTCCGATAGCAGGGAGCCGGGTAGAGCCGGTCAGTGCGCGCCGTAGCGTCTGGAACGGATTTCTTCGATTATTCGAGTCTGTACGGGTTGTTGGTGCGATTGTGTGTTTGTATTCAGAACTTAGTACGCGTGCATAGCTTGAGTCGGTGAAACTAGCTGGACTAGCAGGAGCTTAGCTAACCTGCTGAACTACAACCAGGAGAAGCCGAGGCAGCTCCACGCCCTGAAAGCGACCAGAGGCCTAAACCTCTCTAAAATCCCCCTCCTCTATAATGTAGCAGGAAGCCCGTGTTATTATCTTTTACATTACTATCATGTTCTCTCAATTGTTCAGGCGTCAATTAAATGTCGTCTTATGGTGGTTTGTTTGTTGTTGTTTTTTTTTTTTACACAGAGCTACAGAAGAAGAGAATGTCACTCCACCAGTTTCTCTTGGAGCCCATCACATGCCACGCATGGAACAGGGACAGGACTCGTAAGCGACACATCCGTTCATCTTCACCGCCTGGTGTTCGCTCGTGACACACCGTCACATCCGCTGATGGGTTGTTGTTTTGTTTTTCTTCTTTCCTTCCTTTAGAAATCGCTATAAGTCCGAACAACCACGAGGTCCATATATACAAGAAGAGTGGGAATCAGTGGGTAAAAGCCCACGAACTGAAGGAACACAACGGGCACATTACAGGTACATCCGATACACGTCGGCACGTAGACCTGTCATCGATCACCGCTTTTGGTCGGACGGCGTGTTTCGTCCCGGAAATAATCGCGAACGTCGATATCCGTGTCGTTTTAAGACGGGTTTGTTTCGTGCCGGTGATGTGGTGATGATGATGATGATGATGATGTATCGGCAGGATAATGCTGGTACACCGTTTCAGAGAACACGGAGCTTTTAATTCTTCATGATCTTCAGAAGTCGTAATACAGTATGGGGACTTCTTTACGCTTTAGTTGATTATCGGCGATATTTTATGGCGTCGTTACGGAAAGAGCGTATTCACGACGTGACTTGTTGTTCACGTGTGGGTATTCGTGTCATTTTGTGCAGAAGCGAGTTGTACTATGAGGTTTATGTCGGATTATGTAAGGTTATGTAAATATCTGATTCATCTCATACGTGTATACGATGTTCGTGTGAGTTGATTCACCCGCTAGTAAAGCGCTTCAGTTTACCGCTGTTCATTCACTGTTCAGATTCAGCTCACGCAGATTAAGCGTCTCAAACCCCCGACATTACTGACTACGACTGGATTGTTTCGCACGCTAGAATTATTCGGTCAAGATTTTTGTAGAAACGCGATGGCCGAAATGTTGGTGACGTTCGTTCTTATATAAACAAACGCGTATGTAAAGACCACAGGCGATATCGAGGTCGGTCGGGGGGTGATCAAGGTCGTGTCGGTATATCGTACGCTAAGTCGAGAACATATGAACCTGACAGGCCTACCTTCTCAGTTAGAATGTGAAATAGGGAAAACGGTGTTGTGACATGATGTCATATTTATTCCGCATGTGTTAAGGCATTGATTGGGCTCCTAAAAGCGATCGGATTGTAACCTGTGGAGCGGATCGTAACGCTTACGTGTGGAGCCAGAAGGACGGCGTGTGGAAGCCCACTCTCGTCATCCTCAGGATCAACCGTGCGGCCACGTTTGTGAAGTGGTCTCCGCTGGAGAACAAGTTCGCGGTGGGCAGCGGAGCTCGCCTCATATCCGTTTGCTACTTCGAGTCTGAAAACGATTGGTGAGTTTGTTGCGCTCTCTGGTTGAAACTACTTCTGGGAGTAGCTCACCGTGAAGCCTCCTGATTTTTATTTGGGTCTCTCTTCCCTTCTCTTCTCTTTAAGGTGGGTGAGCAAACATATCAAGAAGCCTATCCGCTCCACTGTCCTCAGTCTAGACTGGCATCCAAACAATGTGCTTCTGGCAGCCGGGTCATGTGACTTCAAATGCAGGTAAGACGCTTGTATGTCTTTCACCAGGAACCGGTTTCACGTCATGTGAAAGTCGCGATAAAGAAGCGTTTCTAGTTGTGAAAATGGCTCTAAATAATGATTGACTTTTGGTTGTTTTTGTTAAACATATAAAATGGTCACATGATTAGAGAATTATATATATGGATATCACGTTAGATCATTTTAGTTATCATGGTGTACTCCGCTGATTTGTTCAAGATATGGCAACGATATTTTTTCATCCTAAAGATACGTCACTTTCACCGCGCATACATGCGCACACACACAAAGCCACTATGCAAGCGCCATTGTTCATGTACTCACTCAGACACGTCATGCACGTCTGCAAGATTAAATGCGGCGTCCACTAGATGGCACATCAGCGCTAAAACCGGCTTCCGAGTCGAATTGTAACGTTTGGCGATTTCACGTGCAGCGACGTTAAAGAGACCGATGAGCTCGCTTTGTTGATCCGCATCTCGGTTCAAAAACGCTCACAGTACATTCAAAAATATTTACTAATCTAGAAAATCCTGGTAGACTGCTAATCAAAACAGACCTTTTTGGTAGGTGTAAGATGTCTTTAACAGGTTGTAACAGGAAAATGATCAGTGTTGGTGCTAAAATTTATAAATTCAGTATTCTAATATTTTGAGATACTGGATTTTTGATTTCCATGAGCTGTAAGCCTTACTCATTAAGATTAAAACGAAAAAGGCTTGAAATGTTTTACTTTCTGTAATTAATCCAGAATATATGAAAGTTCCACTTTTTGAATTGAATTACAGAACACCACGAACGCAGGATACGTGCAGCAGCCATCTCGCGTATGCATATTTAACAAGCTAGTGTAAATCATCGTTTAGTATTGATGTAATATTCCAGGATGCAATTCGGCTTCAGGTGACATTTTGAAAATGAGGTCCAGTTTATTGAGGGGGTGTGTCTAATGGCCATCTCTTTTTCCAAGGGTGTTTTCTGCATACATCAAGGAGGTGGAGGAGAAGCCAGCTCCAACCCCATGGGGATCCAAGATGCCGTTTGGCCAAGTGATGGCCGAGTTTGGTGGAGCAGGCAGTGGAGGATGGGTCCACAGTGTGTGTTTCTCTGCCAGTGGAAATCGACTGGCCTGGGTCAGCCATGACAGCACTGTGACTGTGGTGGATCCCACAAAAGGCTCAACGTGAGCATCTGGCCTGTTTTCTGAAGATCAACAACATAAGTAATGTTTATTGACCGCGCATAAGGGGTTACTGATGGTTCTTTTGGTTCTTTTTGTTTTCCAGGCCAAGCCAGTTGAAGACAGAGTTCCTTGCTCTTCTGAGTGTGACCTTTGTGTCTGAGAACAACATTGTTGCAGCGGTAAGAGCACCGCACGCTGTCATGTCAGAGATACCACACTCCGGTTTAAAGCTTGGTTTAATTATTATTATTTATTTTTTTAAGGTGTATTTTTTTTTATCTTAATTCCTCTAAAGGGTCATGACTGCTGCCCAATGCTGTTCAGTTTTGATGATGGTGGAAACTTGACCTTCATATCCAAGTTGGACATTCCAAAGCAGAGCATCCAGCGCAACATCTCTGCCATGGAGCGTTTCCGCAACATGGACAAGAGAGCTACTACCGAGGACCGCAATAGCACTCTGGAGACCCTTCACCAGAACAGCATCACGTAAGTCTCGGAGCTCTTGTCTCAGAGCAGATCTCTCAGTCAGAGGAGTGAGCGATATAACCAACCTTTTATATAGAACGTTTTCAAAACATTCATCTGTAACCCTATACAGCGTGGTGTACGATACCGGTCAAAAGTCTTTGGACACCCGACAGAAATGTTTCTCGTGATTTTAAAAAGCTTTTGATCTGAAACTGTGTGATTTAAATGTTTGAAATCGGTGTTGTAGACGAAAATATAATCGTGCCAACGTATTCATTTCTTTCATTAGAAAACATTTTATTTACAAAAAAATATTTATTTAAACTGACAACTCGGCGCAAAATATTCAGAAAAGCAGCCGAAAAGAGTCCGGTGTCGGTGTGAACTCCTCTTAATACTGTTTAAAAATCATCTCGGGGGAAATTCCTCAAGAAATCGTGTCAGAAAACGCCAAGAATACATTTCTGGAAATTCTAGGCGAAAAGGGTTTCTACTTTGAAGATGATTAAATATAAATTTATTTCGATTTATTTAGGATTTTTGATCATAACATAATTCCCATAGTTCCATTTGTGTTACTCCAGAGTTTTGATTACTTTATTATTATTCTAAAATGTGGGGAAAAATTTTAAATAAAGAATGAGTGTCTCTAAACTTTTGACCGGCAGTGTATATATTTTTAATAGAAAAGCAAACTGCTAAACTACGTGAAGGTTCTTTTATTCATTTTCTTCATAAAGCTGTGGGCGCACAGTTCTGAGGATAGGTCTCGTAAAGCAAAGATGCCTTCAAAAATAATGAAACGAATGCTGGCCCAATGACGCAGGCGTCGTAAAGCATCTAAGACAAAACGAGTTCAAACGTAATAATAAAATGGGTTGCCTAAGACTTCGGCACAACACTACAGTTGCAATCAAAATTATTCAAACCCCCCCCCATTGCAAATCAGGTTTATTGTCAAA
Organism: Ameiurus melas; assembly: GCA_012411365.1. NCBI lineage: Eukaryota > Metazoa > Chordata > Actinopteri > Siluriformes > Ictaluridae > Ameiurus > Ameiurus melas. The sequence continues at coordinate 19,990,346 of CM022774.1, read as the reverse complement.
ATGTACAGACTTTCAGCTGTTTACAAATGAACAGATCAAACAAAAGTAATTGCACTAGTTCAACACAATGAATATGTGAAATCTGGCTAAAAAAAGTACACTTTTAAGTTAAATCCAGCAGTTGCTAGCGTAGTTTTGCGAAACCGTGGTAGAAATAGAGTTTATAAAGTGCCTCTGATTGACACATTTCTACCTGGGGGGGGGCTCATCTGGCCCATCACTACGCTTCTGAAAGAAATGTCGTGTCCTTACTCACCGAACCTTGCCCTGAAGAGAGCTGCAAAAATTAAATGGGGAAATGGGCGTGGTGTCAGAATGAGCCAAAACAGGACGAGAACGCAGACTTAAGGTTTAAAGGATAAGAGCATAAACATTTCAGCACATCTACGGTATTATTGTAGACTTTTAAATACACAGCATGTGAGAGTTGTGGGTTTTGTTTCTAATTTAACACCATCCTCGTTCTCATTTCGTAGCCAAGTGTCTATATATGAAGGAGACAAAAGAGATTGTCGCAAATTCTGCACTACAGGAATCGACGGAGCGATGACCATATGGGACTTTAAGGTTTGTATTGCTCATTATTTTATTTTTTTTTAAAGTGACTTTTACAGCAGCAGTGCATCTGCAACACTACTTCCTGTGGGAGTTTTCAGTTATGTGGGCGTGTCCAGCGACACGAGAGAGTTGAGAAAAGTTTCACTTTATGCAAATTCGGAGCTACTCGGTGCAGCGAGTACCAATGGGAGTAAAGACAGTAGAGTGTACGAGATCCGTGATGCCGTCAATTCCGAATCGTTTCGTGGATCCAGACAGTCTGTAGCCTGCGCTTTCGCCGCAGATAAACGGCCGTAATGCGAAGAGCTCACGCTGCTTCTCCTTCATCTCGTAGGATATGATGCATTTATACACCGGTGACTTATATATATAATATACACACACACACGGACGCTCTCCTTCCAGAACGTTTCATTTTAGCGGCATGAAAACTGGTTTGTTGTCAAAAGTCGAATGATAAGTTGCGCCACCCAGTGATAAATGTTACTACGGCAACCAGTAGTAGGAACACAGCAACTTACAGCGATTAAAATCTGTGTGTGAATGTATCTTCAGTCTTCACACAGAGTTGGTGCTCTGTGAAATTCTGATTTTTCTACTCCTTAACTTCAGTACACACACACACTCTAATTTCTATAATTATTATTAAACGTATTTATTTTTGTCTTCTCCCCAGACTTTAGAGTCGTCTATCCAAGGCCTGCGGATCATGTAAAAGACCTCGCTCTGAACTAGCATGACGCAGCTGCGAGCATCGACGGCGTGAAGACTAACACAAGGAGATCTCTGATAACACTTCTGAAAGTTTTTAACTGAGGGGGGAAAAAGCACTGACCAGTTTGTGAGCTGACGTGACACTCTTAAACACAGGGGAGAAAACCAATGGGGGGAGGGGGGGGTGGTTTAGGGTCTCTCTCATTCTTTTTTTTCTTTTCTTTCTATTTTTGTTTTCTTTCTTTTTCGTTTTTTCTTTTTTCTTTTTCTTTTTTTTTTTATTCTATGCCAAAGCTGGTGCTCCAGCAATGTGTCATTTGATCGTTGAGACTCCGGACCTTTAGTGGAACCGGAGAGGAGTTAAATTAAAAGGAGAATTTTATGTAAATGGTCTGTTAGAAATAAAAGGAATCTACTACACACTATGTTGAATGCAGCCTCGTGTCCCTTAATGTGTCGTTTCCAGCTTTTTGTGTTCCTGTTACTGTCTTGAGCGATGAATTGAACCGGCGAACAGCAAATATTTACACAGAAGAAACTGCTCACGTGCACGTCGGTGCTGTTTACAGGATCTAGACGCGCATAGCGGATCACGAGAGGAGCTTTTGCACCGAGCAGGATGTTGAAGGGAGTTCAGAAGAAGGCCGTCCTCGCGAGCAGACAGACGCCCACACGAGGAAGTGGTTATGTTTCTCAAACAGGAAGGGGGAAAGAACCCTTTTTTTTTCCACCCTGTGTATAAAAGAGTAAAGATCTAGCTGAGTTCATTGAGAGCCGAGCCAGCGTTTGTGTTGACTGCTCAGAGTCCACGAACCGAGGCTTTTGTTTTATATCTCGCTGTCCGCTACATCTCAGGGACACTTTGGTTAATCCATTTCCAAGGTAAGCAGGAAAACAGATGTTTTTCATTTCTCTGAAAGTGTAGGCTGTGAGGCAGATTGTAGTGTCGGTGCTAGTGTTTGTGAAACTACTTGCATGTAGGAACATGTTCAAAATGGGTTGTTTTAATGAGAATGTCACAGCAGTAGCTCACACTGTAACTTTGTATAAGATAAAAGTATCTAATTCTGCTAGGAGGCTGGTAGTAAAGGTCGAGAGAGCTACGTATAAGTGGATGGTCTTGGTTTTTTTTTGTTTTTGTTTCTTCCTGACCTCACGTCAAATTCCTTCCTGGCCTGCTTTTAATTTAGTGCACAAGTGAGAGAAAGAGGAAGTTCACCAGTACAAACACCAGGGGGAGGGAGGGGGGGTTGTGTGCAAATCAAATGCAGTGCAGTTATTTGGAGGAGGAAGCTCAGAAACTTCTCTTTTAGAGTTTTGAGGCGTCCGAACCTGTGGGGGGGGAGGCGTATGAATAACGGTTGTGGTTGTGACATTTTTTACGGCTTTAGTTTTTCAACAGAGTTGTTTTTTTTTTTTTTTTTTTGTTTTTTTTTTCTCTTCCTGATCTCATTATGCACCTGACTTGCAGAGACTCCAGTCATGGCCTATCATAGCTTTCTGCTGGAGCCCATCAGCTGCCACGCCTGGAACAAGGATCGAACTCGTAAGTCTTTAAGCAGACCTGCTGTAGAGCATCTCATGACCTTGGACTTACTGTAAAAAACAAACCAAAAAAAAAAAACCATAACTCCCACTGTAAGAGTTTAGCGTCTCAGCAAGATGAACCTTTCTGCTGATTTGTAATGTAAAAGAAGGTTTGAGCTTCCATTTCCTACATGGGAGCAATTAGTTTTCTCTCTCTCTCTCTCTCTCTCTCTCTCTCTCTCTCCTTAGAAGATGAAATTATGTTTGTAAATATTTCCTAGTCCTTCATTACGTTTGTTCCATTATTCATGCCATCTAAAAAATCATAAAAAAAAAAACCCCGCCCAGTTTGTGCTCGTTCTAATTTCACTTCCGCAAAATAATCACACGTCCGACATTTCCCATCATTATTCGCACCTCGTATGCTCACGAGAACCACCGTTCGAGCCCTCGGAGCCAGTCTGGCAGAGTCCATGTTCTTCCAAAACACCACTGGCTTTGATCTGTACTGCCAAGCACGCAACAGACTTGGTTCACTCATAGTTTCCCCTCAGTGTGTTTTCCTAGTCATCCAAGCAGTCGGAATTAAACAGCTTGTAAAAATAAGGGTTCCTACCATCACGAAAAGAAAAGAAAAAAAAAAAAAACAGGCCCAGAACAGTTGCCTCTTTCTTTTAAAAGAGCAGAACACGAGTATAAAAAGAGAAAAGGGCGGCAGAGTATCTTACATTGGTTTCTCTCACATTAATGAGAGAAGCGGTAATGATTAATCCCCTACACACACACACACACACACACACACATTTCCTGTTTTACCATGAATGGTGCTCTGTTACTGGTATGGGACGTCTTCAACAGACCACAGAGCCTTTCGCAGCGAACACACTTGCTGCACAATGCAGAAACCACACAAAGCGTTTCAGCTTGACGAGACTATAATATCAATGACGGAGCACATCTGCTGCGCTGGAATGTAGAAACTCGGACAGTGTGAATAGTCGGATTGGTAGGCTGTTACCTGTGTGGTGGTGTAACAGCTGTTGACACCGCTCTAGTTAGAAGAAATGTTGAATAAAGACTGATGGGAGTCACATTGAAGCGTTTTTAAAGAGCTTTATTATCACAGATGTCAGAAAAACGACGCTTATTTTAACTCCCGACTTCATTTAGCAGCACTAATGCAAATATAGTACATGGGTGTCCCATTTAGAGCATTTAAAATGTGTCTTTTTAGGCTAATAACTTTAGTCTGAACTCTGAATATGGGAAGGGGCATCTCCATTCCACATTTAAAATAAACTCACTGGGATTTAAACAGGCAAGGGTTTTGAACATGTGATTTAAAGAAGCAGTTTGGCATTATAAAGGTGCACTAGTAAGTAATTCGTTGTTTAATTTCTCACTCGTACAAATGAACCTCGAAGAAGACGGTAAGTTCTCTTACCGTGACCGTCTAATCTTACCTAATGCTAAATGCTAATTTATAGATGTCATCTTTCTGTGACTCGAATTGTCGTGAAACACCGACAAGCCGTCACCTTCCCCCAGTCAGCCTCGCACCATCTGTTAAAGGAAAAGGGGTGAGCTTAGCAGGGTTCTGGCTAGGGCCAGAATTTATTTCCAGCCCAGAAGAAATATAAACAGAAGCCTGAAAGAAAGAAACTAGTCAGATCTAGTGTATCAGATCTAGATCAGATTTACTGTACGTACCTTGAAGTATTTTTTTCCTGGGTAATTCTTACAAGTCTAGAAGCACTATGAGATGTTACATACTTCCCCTTTAAGTATTACTGAGTAATTCATACAGGTCTAGAAGCACTTTCAGACATGACCAATGTCCCCTTTAAGTATAAATAAGTATTCTTGGGTAATTCATACAGGTCTAGAAGCACTTTCAGACATGACCAATGTCCCCTTTAAGTATAAATAAGTATTCTTGGGTAATTCATACAGGTCTAGAAGCACTTTCAGACATTACCAATGTCCCCTTTAAGTATAAATAAGTATTACTGAGTAATTCATACAGGTCTAGAAGCACTTTCAGACATGACCAATGTCCCCTTTAAGTATAAATAAGTATTCTTGGGTAATTCATACAGGTCTAGAAGCACTTTCAGACATTACCAATGTCCCCTTTAAGTATAAATAAGTATTACTGAGTAATTCATACAGGTCTAGAAGCACTTTCAGACATTACCAATGTCCCCTTTAAGTATAAATAAGTATTACTGAGTAATTCATACAGGTCTAGAAGCACTTTCAGACATGACCAATGTCCCCTTTAAGTATAAATAAGTATTCTTAGGTAATTCATACAGGTCTAGAAGCACTTTCAGACATGACCAATGTCCCCTTTAAGTATAAATAAGTATTCTTAGGTAATTCATACAGGTCTAGAAGCACTTTCAGACATTACCAATGTCCCCTTTAAGTATAAATAAGTATTCTTAGGTAATTCATACAGGTCTAGAAGCACTTTCAGACATTACCAATGTCCCCTTTAAGTATAAATAAGTATTCTTAGGTAATTCATACAGGTCTAGAAGCACTTTCAGACATGACCAATGTCCCCTTTAAGTATAAATAAGTATTCTTGGGTAATTCATACAGGTCTAGAAGCACTTTCAGACATTACCAATGTCCCCTTTAAGTATAAATAAGTATTACTGAGTAATTCATACAGGTCTAGAAGCACTTTCAGACATGACCAATGTCCCCTTTAAGTATAAATAAGTATTCTTAGGTAATTCATACAGGTCTAGAAGCACTTTCAGACATTACCAATGTCCCCTTTAAGTATAAATAAGTATTCTTAGGTAATTCATACAGGTCTAGAAGCACTTTCAGACATTACCAATGTCCCCTTTAAGTATAAATAAGTATTACTGAGTAATTCATACAGGTCTAGAAGCACTTTCAGACATGACCAATGTCCCCTTTAAGTATAAATAAGTATTCTTAGGTAATTCATACAGGTCTAGAAGCACTTTCAGACATTACCAATGTCCCCTTTAAGTATAAATAAGTATTCTTAGGTAATTCATACAGGTCTAGAAGCACTTTTAAACATTACAAATGGTACCTTTAAGCATATTTTGTGTTTATACTCTTTTATAATTAGCTTGTATTCATTTCTTCTATAGAAATTGCACTGTGCCCCAATAACCATGATGTCCACATCTATAAAAAGGAGGGGAATAGCTGGAACAAGATCCATGTGCTAAAGGAGCACAATGGCCAAGTCACTGGTGAGTGGTGCCGTCACCGTCTAAATGCACCTGAGAAGCTGAGTCTAGATGTCACTGCTGTAATATTGCCCTTCCGTTGTGTGACAGGTATCGACTGGGCACCGGAGAGCAACCGCATCGTGACTTGTGGCACTGACCGCAACGCTTATGTGTGGACCCTGAAGGGTGATGTGTGGAAGCCCACTCTGGTCATCCTGAGGATAAACCGCGCTGCACGCTGTGTTAAGTGGTCACCCAAGGAAAACAAGTTCGCTGTAGGGAGCGGCTCCCGCCTCATCTCTGTCTGCTACTTCGAGCAGGAGAATGACTGGTGAGCTGATCGGGTTACTGGGCAAATGAATTTGAAATGGCCTTGGGTCTCATCTGCTAGCACAGGCTTAATGTTCCCGAACCTGCTTAAGACGCCATTTTGGAAATCGGTTACTGTAATGTAATATTTCCAGAATGTGCTGAGGATTAATCATTGTGATTGAAGGCATCTCGAAATTCGACTGTTCAAAGAACTCTCAACATTTCTAGACTCAAATGTTTGACTCTATTTCTACACTATGTGGCCAAAAGTATGTGGACACCTGACCATCACACCCGTATGTGGTTCTTCAACAAACCACAAAGTTCCTGCTCCAGCATGACGATGCCCCTGTACACAAAGCGAGCTCCATGAACACATGGATTGAGAAGGTTGGACTGGAACAACTCGAGTGTCCTGCACAGATCCCAGACATCGACCCCCACTGAACACCTTTGGGATGAACTGGAACACCGACTGCACCTCAGACCTCCTCACCTAACATCACTAACGCTCTTGTAGCTGAATGAACACACATCCCCCACAGCCATGCTCCAAAATCCAGTGGAAAGCCTTCCCAGAAGAGTGGAGCGCATTATAACAGCAAGTAAATATAAAAGCATATATGGGTGTAGGTCAGGTGTCCACAAACCATTGCTCGTATAGTGTATAGTATGATGTTTCGTTGCATATACGACTAATTTTTCATATGAAAAGATCCAATCGCTGGAAGTCCTTCTCTCCAAGTGATACTGAAGTAGGGTTTTATGCAAGTTGGCTTCAGCAGAAACCGTTTTCTAGTGTATTTCTATAGAGTAAATGCTGTTCATTTGGTTCTCCAGGTGGGTTTGTAAGCACATTAAGAAGCCCATTCGCTCTACTATCCTGTGCCTGGACTGGCACCCCAACAACGTCCTGCTGGCTGCTGGATCCTGTGATTTTAAATGCAGGTTGGGATGAACCTTTACACCTCAATCTATTAAAGGAATACATGGTTTTGGTAGTGTAACGGTAACTCCTCTAATAATAGGAAATAACAGTTAGGATTATATAAACGACATCACTTTTAATCACTGCTCTCGCACACATTCTTTGAACCTTGTTTGCAGGATTTTCTCAGCTTATATCAAAGAGGTGGAGGAGAAGCCTGCTCCAACTGCATGGGGCTCCAAGATGCCATTTGGAGAGGTGATGTTCGAGTCGTCTGGCACCGCGGGCTGGGTGCACGGGGTTTCTTTCTCCGAGAGCGGGAATCGTGTCGCCTGGGCTAGTCACGACAGCACGGTCGCTATGGCTGAAGGAGGCAAGACTGCGGTGTGAGTTGAGCTGCTCATATTCAGCACCACGAGTTTATAAAAGTATAAACTAATTTACTGCGTAATATTTCCACTCTTCAGGACTTACCCCAAACCGTGGTTCTATTCAGGTTCAAATTCATTCATCTTCAGTAACCGATACATCTTGGGTCAGGGTCGTGGTGGATCTGCAGCCTATCCCAGGAATGCTGGACACAAAGGGATCCCAATCATCATGCACACTATCCAAAAACGTGACAAAATTCCCCCCATTTATGAGTCCAGTGTTCCTGGGATAGGCTCCAGATCCACCTCGACTCTGACCCAAGATGTATCGGTTACTGAAGATGAATGAATCGAGTCGTCTTTCCGATTCCTCTATAGTGCATGTACGTTACAGTATATCGTCTTCAGCATATTGAAACATACTACCTTGGATTAAAAACGCCACATTAAATTATATTTTTTCTCAGAGTAATTACCACTAAAAGTGTTTGCTTTTGTTTTTTTTGTTCTTGGGCTCAACATTCTCAAAGAATGTGAACAATATTTTGAAAAATACTGATCTAAATATATTATAGAGCCAATCTCTAATCTGTAAATAGCACTCTCATACTGTAGCTCCGTTCAGGAAGAGTTCCTGCATCATTGTTTAATCATGAACAGAGGATGATGGATGAACATTTGGTGAGCAACAGTACATGGTTTTGGGTTGGCACCCCATCCAGGGTGTCCCGAGTTTGGATCCAGGCTCCCCGCAACCCTGTGTAGGAGAAGCGGCTCGGAACCACACTGGACCTCATTTATCACCCTTTTATTAAAATTGTGTGTAAATTTGTTTTTACGTAAACGCTGATTTTCTTCGATCTCACATTTGCATGCCCACGAAACGCCATGAAAGTCTCCATGAGTGCATACACGTACTGACTACTAAGAGCGAAAGAAAAAGTAGAAGTGGAAGTTACTTTGACCGACCTCTATGCCAGTGAAAACCGACGGGCTCGGTACAGAAAAGGTGAATTCGGTGTAAATGAAGTGAGGTGAAATGATTTTGATAGAGACTTCTAGAGGTTTCTCTGGACAAGGTCGTCTGCTAAATGCTGTGAGTGTAATAAAAATCAGCAGTTTAAACTCAACGGTATCATCCAGATATAAAAGTGCAGTAATCCATGCTAATGATATGATTTGAAGCCAAGTGAGTCAAGGATTTTTTTTTTTTTGTGTAAATTTACAGGATTTTTATGAATACCAAAGCTCTTGTGTAATCGCTCGTACGAATTTTAAAACTTTTTTTTTTTTTTAACTAAAATCTTTCGTTGTTCTGTGGCAGAATTACCAGTCTGGCTTCGGAGACCCTTCCCCTGCTGTGTGTGACCTTCACCAGTGAGAACAGTTTAGTGGCAGCGGTAAGTACCGGCGAGCCACACACCCTCATTCGTACAGAAGACCCTTAAAGCTGCGTGTGCTCGAGTTCATTGTGAAATTGTGTTTCAGGGTCACGACTGTTACCCTGTGCTGTTCGTCTACGATGCTGGAAAGGGTGCTCTGTCTTTCGGAGGGAAACTCGATATTCCCAAGCAGAGCGCTCAGAAAGGAATGACTGCCAGGGAGCGCTTCCAGAACCTGGACAAGAAAGCCACGACGGACACCAAGGAGGCCGTGCTGGACTCGCTGCACAAAAACAGCATCAGGTTTGTGTCTACCTTCAGCAACGGTTACCTTCGTCAGCTGGACAGTGAGCCTTGTTCTAGCGCTTTAAAACCCCCCCCCCCCTAAAAAAAAAACCCCCCCCCCACACCCCCCCCTTTTTTTTTTTAAAAGTTTTTGGGGTATTACAATAATGTTGTAATTAAGAACTATTTCAAGGAGTTCTGCTCATCAGGTGTGGTTTTTGGTTAGAAATTTTTTTTTTTTTGTTGTGGAGAAGTGTTTTTGTATTATGAGAGAAAAAAAAAAAAAAGAAAAGGGAGAGAAAAAAAGGACAAAAAGCCGGGGTTTTTTTAAAATATGTGTTTTGTTTTTAATGATTTTTTTTAGAGAGAAAATATTTAAGTGGGAGTTATTTTTTTATAAATCAAAAGATTAAAGCGCTGCTGCATCTCCGCTTGTTACATAGAGGTGAATTCCCACTGGCATCACTATCATCAGCAATGGCATTGTGGGTAATGGATGACACCGTTACCAAACATGTCAGTTAAAAAAAAAAACCAAAACACTATTTTATTACAAATGCAATAATCTCGTGTTAATTATAAAGATTAAATATGCAAGATGTTCAGGGTGGAGTTTTTCCTTCAAGGACCCGATCAGATAAGTTTGGGGATTTGAACTGGTAACTTTTCATGTTCAAATATAATATAGAGAGCACTCTCTCTTTATGCCCAGGAAATTAGTGTATATAACCAAATGTCTGTCTCTCGCAGTCAAATCTCAGTGCTTGCTGGAGGGAAAGCGAAGTGCACCAAATTCTGCACCACTGGGATGGATGGAGGAATGGCCATTTGGGATATAAAGGTGAAACTCATCACATACTTCCTATTTAAAATAAATAAATCCTTAATTAATAATTATTGTTAATGCACATAAACATCAATACTGCTTATTATGCAAAGCACCATGATTACTAAAACACTTTTCCTTCTACAACAGACCGCTTAATCTGCCATGAACGATCTAAAAGTGGACTTCATGGTGTCCTGAAGAAAAACTGGATCATGACGACTGCTGGATTTAAGTTAAAAAAAAAAAGCAAACAAACCTAAATCAATCATATATGGATAATCATCGATAATGTAATAGTTAGCATTTCTTCTTATAAAAGCAGACGACGCAAGCAGCTATGGTTTGATGCTGCAGTGCACTTCGAGTTCTGATACTGTTCATGACTGCTCACTTATTGATTATTAATGGTCATAAAATTTGCATTGAATTAACACACTTGAATAAAACGTACTGGAATTCAGACAAAGACTCAACACTTCTAAAAACATTTCAAGTTTTTTTTTCTTTTTTGAAACCAGAGATTTTATTTAACCTTTGTATGGAACAATTCACATTTATACAAAAAAAAAAAAATCAAATAAAACTCTAGTGGCCTATGGTCGTCACGATGAACGTCAGATATCAACGTTGACGTTAGATCATGCTCTAGAGAGCCTCATGCATAGAAACGAAAGATTAGTGTGAGGAACCTGTTCAGGAACTCAACCTTGTTTGAATTGTCAGTAATATCTGTAAATATACACGCTCAGTGTGTAATTTATTATTTTTAAATGTTTTGTTTGGTTTATTAGTTTATCCATTTTGTGCTTCCTAAACACACACACACACACACACACACAAGTACTCTGCTGCTGTATATTTGTAGAGTGTTGTACGTTCACGAGCTTTTACATATTTCTCAAGAGAACTCTTAGGAAATGCATTGACCTCATCAGTCCTCTGGGATGTCCATGGGAACATACCACAGACTCCGGCTCGCACCATCCAGTCTGCAGGCTTTTCCCACATCAGTCCTATAATGGAAAAGTCTGCACTGTACATTTTCCCTGTGCATCAAAGAGGAATTTTATTTATTTATTTTTTCCATCTCGACTTGACGGATCAGGTGGGAATATATTAACGATATTTCCGACTAGATAGATATTTCACACAATCCAGCGATTAAACTGAAAACCAGACGATGGCTGGCAGTTTATTACAGAATATCACGGGGCAGTGTTTGAACACCGACCCACATCGTTTCCACTCCAGATGATATGGTCGATGCGTTATAAAGTCATAGTGGCGCATAAAATTCTGAGATTACATTGTCAGGGTAAGGGAAGACACTGGTCAGGGTTAGGGAAGGGGAACAGGAAAGTGTGACACCAATCTGTAATCTCCATCCGCCCAACTGGACACCCAAATGGTCCATAAAGTAGTGGGGATATTGGTCTAGAAATAAACAGAGATGCTCCTTTCTGAGGGGGTGGGGGGGTGGAGAAACGACAACCAACCAGGACTAAAGATGATCCTGATGATCAGCGAAGCGCAGCCTGGGATGAATACTGTTTAGACTGTCAGTATCATCTTAAAAACAGTTAAGCTGGCAAAGTAACAACGAAGGCATCATAAATGTTACTGTATTCACATTTCGGCACAAAAAACAGCCACAGATAAGAGACGCCCCACGTTTCTGTCACAAAGGGGGAGGGCGGGGGGGGGGACCCAAGCAAACAAACAAACAAAAACATTGCACGGTATGACGTGGCAGGCATATCAAGTTAGCCGTCTTCTGCTTTAAGAAAAAGACACGCACGCGCACTTTAAAACGTACGTCAAGGCTCAAGAGGAGAACGTCCACTGAACACATCAGAACCAAGAACATAAGAGCGAAACGTCTGCTTGCACTTGGCACATGTACATGCAAAGCTACCAGACATGACGGCTGTAGCTCGAACGTCTAGCTTTCGTATTATAGGAAAAGGTAGTCTGGGCGTTCACCGGATTTAAAAAGCCACAGACAAGGGGGAACGGACATTGAAACATCTATACATTAACAGACAAGGCGGCTACAGCTAGGCTTGCTTACAAAATGCCCTCTCTTCTTAACCCCTTTCTCATAGCAGCGCCAGAGGAGGAAGAAAAGCGCCCCCTCTGAAATGATTTGTTTCCTGCCCTGTGGCGTGAGGGATGCTGGGGGAGTGGGGGGGGGGAGGATGGGGTGTTGGAGCTCTCAGTCCGTCTCCAGGATGAGCGGAGGCTGCTCGTTTTCCTCGTCCAGGTGCAGAGCATTCATGTCGTCCTCCACACCAGCTCCACCCACTGCTCCCTGATCCTCAGGGTAACCTAGAGGAATGCAATCACTTGCGTGTTACACACACGCACAAGTGTCAGGACTAACAGATAAAGGCCGAGATGTAGAGATCTTACCTTTGGCAACGGCAGTGCTGTAGGTCTGTGCCACCAGCGGGCGCTCGTGGGGCGTTTGCTCTAGAATTTCATTCGCAGGTTCAGCGCTTCCATCTAACCTGTAAACAACACAATTCAGACAGGGATCTGCTTCTACACCACCACCACCACCACCACTACTGAGGGGGAAAAATACCAAGAAGATCATTGACATTTTCACAAATATATTTACAGCCAAGGAAACTAGTGTTGTTGAATTCTCGATTCTGATTGGTCAGCAGTTGTTGACTACTTTTAAATAGTAGAAGCAGCTTCAAGATACTAATACACTCAAGCAAATATATGAATAATAGGTCCGTACAGGATTTCGCAGGTTTTTTTTCAAAATTTATGATGCTTTTTTTTTTTTTTTTTACATTTTTTGTGCTTTTCTCTTTTTTTTGGCCGAAAACTATTTGAATTGGAGAAATCGCAGTCGCAATGAACTTTGTTGGTGAATAAGACTTTTTAGCTGTACTCATGTTGGACACACGCAAATCAAAGAGGGCTTGGGCTGATGCGCGTGATCGACACATAACGTTTGCCGGATCTGCGAAAATCGAGATTGAAAAGTTGATGTTCTGCATAAAAAAATAATAAAAGATATGATTTTCTCATGAATTTTTGAAGGAGCCTCAGTTTTTTTATCTAGCACTAAACCGCTACAGTCACATCTTTTCGAACTGCTCCTTATACGGTAACCACACACGCACTCAGAGGAAAGAGCCTCTACCACATACACCAGCTCTCTCTCATTATATTATATTATATTATATTATATATATAAATAAATGCGTCATAAGAGTGAGTAGATTACTTGTGCTGCTTCATCAGTGTGCATTCTCCCCCCTCCTGTGGGTCCAGGTTGTACAAGTAAAGGAAGCCGTCTGACGCCGCAACCAGAAGACGTGGAATCTTCTGGATTCTGAAGAAAGAGAGTAAAATGATATCAGCATCAAGTTCTGCATCACGTCACACGTTAAAAAAGAAAAAGAAAAAAAGAAGTCATGATTCTCACATGGCTAGAGCGCAGATGTTCTTGTGTCCTGAAAACGGCAGTCTGACTGTAGCAAAGGCTCGTCCTTGTGTGAACATCTCGGACACCTGCGCAGGCAGATACGTCGTGGAGGCCATCAGTACTTTCCCGAAGTAACCTGTCCAAGTAGTGGGTTCCTCCTGCGGCCTGGTGTAGAGAAATAAAAATCAGAGCAAAAGCAAAACCAGGGGAAAAAAAAAAACACACACACACACACACTAATCCTGTCAGGATAATTATGTTATCGACTTATCGTATGGTATACGGATCTTTTTTTTTTCCTGACCTCGATATATCGCCTGTCGCGTTTACACGCGTGTCTGTTTAGATAAGAACGAACGTCACCAACATCGTAGCCGTTCACGTCGTCTCGTCTGCTCCGTGGCTGTCAAATTAACATTCGAACTTCAAATATCCGTCGCATTTTAAGATATAAATGCACAATCAAATGCAAAAAAACTAACTCTGTTTGAATTTAAGATGGGTAGTGAACACTAGCGCCGATTTGAATTAAAACGTACTGATGAGGATAAAAAAAACGACATGCAAGATATTAATGTGTTTTTTGAAGATGAAAAATCTAGAACGAATAATTCTAGCATGCGAAACAATCCAGTCGTAGTCAGTAATGTCGGGGGTTTGAGCCGCTTACTCTGCGTGAGCTGAATCTGAACAGTGAATGAACAGCGGTAAACTGAAGCGCTTTACTAGCGGGTGAATCAACTCACACGAACATCGTATACACGTATGAGATGAATCAGATATTTACACACAACATAAACCTCATAGTACAACTCGCTTCTGCACAAAATGACACGAATACACACACGTGAACCACAAGTCACGTCGTGAATACGCCCTTTCCGTAACGACGCCCTAAAATACCGCCGATAATCAACTAAAGCGTAAAGAAGTCCCCATACTGTATTACGACTTCTGAAGATCATTAAGCTCAATGCCGTTATTTTATCATCATTATATCAACAAAATGACAGTAATATCGATTATCGCAATGATTTCCGGAACGATACATCGTCCGACCAAAGCAGTAATAGAAAATAAAGGACTTTCTTGTGAAAACATCATTAAGATAAAGTGCAGATTTCACAACTTTCAAAGCTGATGAAACCTCCACTCAGCCTGGGTTAACACAGTAACACGCACTTTTCTCTCTGCGTCTCCAGCTTAAAGATATGAACCGTCTCGGTGTTGCTCGAGGCAGACAGATAAAGTCCTTCCATACTGAAGGCCAGGGAGCAGATACTCACACATCTGTTAATAAAAACAACAACATGTTAATGCTTTTACACCGTGCAAGCTAGAGTTCTCTGGATGAGGCTATCGGTTACCTCTTCACTCCCCTCCTGAACTCAAAGAGCTTCTGGCCTTCTGGAATGGAGAACACGCGAATGACAGTTCCCTGGAAAACATCGCAAGATGACGTATATACGGTAAACATGAGGATTAAAAAAAAAGGTTTGAAAGGTCTGAAATCTGTGAACGCAAGTTCAAACGCGAACCTTCTCAGAAGCTGTGGCGAGTTTCGTCCCGCTTGCGTCAAAAGCCAGTGCTGCTAACGGGCTGTCGTGGGCGGGGATCATATTAGCGGCCCTCTGGAAAACGGAAACGTCGACGTTTTACGCTTGAACAATTACGCCAACAATCGTAATAAACACGAAGAATTGAAACCTACCAGATTAACAGTGTCAAAAACCTGCACTTCCCCTATTGTCGCACTTCCTGGATACGCCAGGTAGCAGTTGTCGTTACTTATAGAAAGTGCACATAATCCTAAAAAAAATTAAAACATCAAGACAAGATCAAATAAACTTCTTCGTTATTTATTCTTCAACCGCAACTACAACCGGCATGAACCATCTGCCACAACATCCTGAAGCGGATCGTTTTCAGTTCCCAAAGCACCCAAAAGAAGTGTTGTGAAAGGAGAACCGAACGTCCTGTTGTGAAAGAAGGTCCTGCGGCGTAATCGTGCAGAAATACCGACGCGGTGTCAACATTCGGTATTTTACAGAAATAGAAAAACCATCAGACGAGTACATGCAAGAAATCTGCGCACCTGATGGATTCGGAGGAGTCTCCCGAATGGTGTGCAGTACTTTCATATCCCTGATGTTGTGGATATACAGTGATTCTTCCAGACATACTATCAACCTCTGTTTGAAAGAAAGAAAGAAAGAGTTCAGCCTTTTTAAAAAATCACCATTTTTCATCATCACAAACCCATTAACTATATACAGACGAAATACAGATACACGTGTTAAACTGTCTGTTAGCCGACTATGATACCACAGTCAAAGAAACAGTCAGTCTGTTTACATGGACGACGATAATCCGATATTAAGACGATACTCTGATTAAGAAACTAGCATGTAAAGAGCGATTATTGATGACCTTAATCCGATTAAAGTCATACTCGTAGTAAACACGAATGGAATTAAGACGTGTGGAGCATTCCTGTTTTAGTCGCGTCATGACAAGTACACACCTTAATCACACTATTAACGTCGTGTGGGAGTTTTCACCGCATTGTACGACAGGACACGATCACACACGGCAGCGCTCGACCGTCTGACGGCAAACAAGAGAGCACGACTGCGTCCGAAATCACGTACTTACCTGCTATATTGTAGGAGAAATACATGTATCTCAGCTACTATATAGATGGTAAGTACGCGGTTCGGGACGCAGCCCACGGCTTCAAGCAGTCGTCTATTTGCACGTACAGCACGATAAATAATTAACTGCACTTGAAGCGTTCGTAAAAATTAAAACGGAAACACCCAGAACTGTATACGGTCCCATAACGAAAAGGGTCTCGATACGTGAAATCCTGGAGGGAACGTCAGACGGCGTGGCGTGGGGACGTAATGACGTGTGACGTTAATCGATCTATGTTCTAAACATGAAAGGAATATTCTAAAAGCGCCTCATGCAGACACCTTAATCAGAATATTGTCTTATTCAGAATACGGTCGACAATTAGATTACTGCTCTCTGTGTAAATGCAGTCAGTGATGCGATGCACTTAACCAACCGTGTTCTGACACAAACCCTTTACATGTGCGCTTCGTACGTACCTGTCTGTTCAGTTTTACAGCCAGTATAGTGTTCGAGTAGCTGTAGTTACAGATCTCCGTTCCCTTCTTGAAATGACACACTTTGAGCTTCCTAGGTGCCTTAAGGCTCACAATAGCAACAAGGCTACTGGAGAACAGTCTTTCCACAATACACACATCTTCCGTGTCAGCTGTGGGAAATCGAGACACCAGACAAAACACTGTTAAAGATGTTTACACATGTCGCTTAAAGGCAAAGGTCACATCTAGACTGCTTCGAATCAGACACGATACTCAGCTCAGTGTGTGAGAGAGAGAGAGAGAGAGAGAGAGAGCACGAGACAGAGAGAGAGAGAGAAAAGAAATAAGCAGTAAGTTAAAGCTGAAATGTGCGACAGGTATAACTGCGACACTTCAGGTGTGTGGCCAGCTCAATAAACGCAATCGTCTACCGTCATCATCGGGAAGTTGTACATCTTTCACCGCTAACAATGCTTTCATGTTTTATTCGTCCACGTTGAGAATGTGTTTATGTTCCTGAACAAAGTCTCTCTCTTCTGGTCTTTAATATGATAGCACAAAGCCTTTTATTTCCCCCACCCAACAGCAGCCAGCTCTCCCAATCACATGACCGCTACCAACCAGAGAGAGAGAGAGAGAGAGAGAGAGAGAACGCCAACACGTGCTTCCTCAGAGACACATGATGCACCTTTCTGAACTGCTGCATCACAGGGAAGAATAACACACACCCTGAGGAAAGAGCCATCGGCCCTCTTCCGCATACAGGATCTCACAGACATGCACGCTCAGCAAGTGTCGCTTTGATTGACAAGGGAGAGAGAGTACGCTATCCCTCCTACAGACGTTGCAACCGTTGACTCCACCCTGTTTTCTTACTGACACGCCCCCAACGATGAAACTCGGAACTCAAAGGAGATCCATCGTCATTTTGTAGTGGCGTTCACGTGCGTTCAACATGTAAATACGATCTTTCTGACATTACTTGAACGCACCAATAGATACGTGACTAAGTTTGTGCCAGGATAGAATAGGAGAAAGAATTTTAAAAAGAAGTTTGTTAAAATATTATATTAACGATATTAGACCTCCTCAACAAAGTACATAGTATTTCTTACCATGGGTGCCAATGTGTACACAATAATGATCTCTTTTATGGTAACATATGTTTAGCAAACTTCTTTCGATGTGAAGCAGGTTAGTTGCTATAGCAACCCTGCTGAAAAAGCCAGCCCGCAAAACCAGCAACCAGTTTGTGCACCATTTTAGCCATCTGGTTATTTTTTTTTCCAGTTTCCTTATTGCGTGACTAAATGGATGAACAAATCTTGGAAATTCGCTCATCATCATACTGTTGCGCAAGCTTCTTAAAACAGTTCATAAACATTCTCATCTTCCAGGGATCCTCCGTTTGATTACTTCCGCTCGGCCTGCGTTCTGGTAGCTGGTCAGATCAAGCTAGCATCAAAACAGCTCGCATTTAGGTCCACAAGTACTAAAGCTCCTTTCATTCAGACTCAGAGTAAACGTTTTGGAAAGAATGACGACAGTATGTGGCTTTTTGGTTATAGATGCAATCCGCTTAAAATATATGATGATAGAAATATACTTACTACATTCATAAATCTGTTCCAATTTGTCAACCGAGGACAAAGAGAAAAACTTGTATCCAGATTTCGTACCAACCGCTAAGGACCTGCTCGGGAAAGAGTAGATATTTAAAAAGAAAAAAAAAAAAAAAAAAAAAAAGGATGTAAACACTTCACACGCTGACGGATTGTTGACGTCGACCTTGCACCGTTACAGTCTTCACACTTTATGGGTTTTATGAGCGAAGGCATCGAGTCCACTACATTAATAACATGTTGATGTTAAAGGTGCATTAGGCAAAATTTGTCAAATTTTCACAAGTGTTGATTCAGTGATTACGTTTACACGGACAGCAGTAATCGAATTATCGACCTTATTCTGAATAAGACAGTATTCTGATTAAGGTGTTTACATGAGTCACTTTCAGAATACTCCTTTCATGTTCCTGTTTTACATGTTCTAGAACGTAGATCGATTAACGTCACACGTCATTACGTCCCCACGCCACGCCGTCCCTCCAGAATTTCACGTATCGACATGCAGTTGGTCTTCGTTATGGGACCGTATACAGTTTCGAGTGTTTCATTTTTAATTTTATGAAAGCTTCAAGTGCAGTTAATTATTTATCGTGCTATACGTGCAAACAGACGACTGCTTGAAGTCGTGGGCTGCGTCCCGGACCGCGTACTTACCATCTATATAGTAGCTGAGATACATGTATTTCTCCTTCTATATAGCAGGTAAGTACGTGGTTTGGGACACAACCGTGCTCTCTTGTTTGCCGTCAAACGGTCGAGCGCTGCCGTGTGTGATCGTGTCCTGTCGTACAATGCGGTGAAAACTCCCACATGACGTTAATAGTGTGATTAAGGTGTGTACATGTCTGTAACGCACGTCGATGACGCGACTAAAACAGGAATACTCCACACGTCTTAATTCCATTCGTGTTTATGACTTTAATCGGATTAAGGCCATCGATAATCGCTGTTTACATGCTAGTTCCTTAATCGGAGTATCGTCTTAATTGGGTTCATATCGGATTATCGTCGTCCATGTAAACGTACTGTGCGTTTCTTGTGATGGTTCCAAAGCATCAGTTATATTTTTCGCTCACAAGAGAACCACGTGGCGGTCCTGTGCGCGCGTGCTGATTTCAGTGTGGAAATGGGGGCGTGTCTATAAAATAAAATAAAAAAATTACTGACAGGAAGTCCATCCAAACACAATCCAGCATTCCGGACAGGAACACAGTTTTTTGTTGTTTTCCCCCCTCTGCTATGCGATACACTTGTGCTGAGCCCAAGGCTGAAACCATCATTTATTTATTTATTTAAAAATAACGCTGTACATGTTTTTTCCAGATGATTTCGGCCAACAATAAATAAAAACAAACCGACTATTGCACCTTTAAACACTGGACCTGGCTGAGTGTTAAAAAGCCATGAAGCCCCAGTAAAGAAGCTTTAACGCATGGGAGTCCGATCTCAAAGGGAATCGTTTCCAAACATGTCTGTTATATAAACTAATCCAATCCAAAAAGCCTACCATCACTAGGATGGACATTCACACGTCCAACACGTTTCAAACTAGAAAGATGCAGTTAACTTTTATTATTATTATTATTATTTATTTGTATTTGATGTAACACTGAGCCAGGTAGCTATCTTCACCCTCGACGATTCGTCATGTCTTGTAGCTCCTTATCGTTACAGTGTCCTAATAAACTGACAGTAATAGATGCTGCAGTAGGCCTCATCCCCGACCCCCAGTGACGCGGCTCGCCGCTCAGCCTTACGTGTTGTCCTGGTTAAAGTTGGCGAAGAGCAGCTGGCTACAGCCGGCCTCTCCGCTCTGACTCGCCAGGTTCATGAGCACACCATCTACAGGTCGAGTCGAAATCGAAATCGCAGTAAACACGCAGGCGATGGGATGTCTCCAGAACCCGCCAGTCACTCTAAAAGATGCATCCAGGTCGAGAATCGCTGCGATCGGTAGCCGCGTTGTTGTTTTTCCTCCCTCGAGTGGTTTGCAGCGCGTGCGCATGCGCAGTGACTACAGCGTGGCTCCTGTCAGGGCTGATTTAAAGAGCAGGTCTGTGTAGGGGTCTACGTCTGAGGGGCTACACGCATTATTTACTTTTTTCTTTATCGGGGAGGCAGTATTTACATTAAGAAACCTCCAATAAGATGTTCCTTTAGGAGAATTTTCCTTTCCTTTTTTTTTTTTTTTAGGAGAAATAGTATAAATATTTTCATCCATCCATCCATCCATCCATCCATCTTCTACCGCTTTCTCCTTCTTCAGGGTCCTCCAGGGAACAAAGCGGGGTACACCCTGGACAGGGTGCCAGTCCATCGCAGGGCGCAATCACACACCCGTTCATACACTACGGACACGTTGGACACACCAATCAGCCTACTGTGCATGTCTTTGGACCGGGGGAGGAAACCGGAGTACCTGGAGGAATCCCCCGCAGCACGGGGAGAACATGCAAACTCCGCACACACAGGGGATTGGTGGGAATCGAACCCTGGACCCTGGAGGTGTGAGGCTAACCACTAAACCACCGTGCGCCCCAGTATTTGCACTGTATTAATTGTCTTACAAATTTGTTGTCACATTTTCAAACCACCACACAATTTAGTATAATTAAAATGAATGGCCAGTTAATCCTGTTCAAATGTGATTAAGCAAACAGACGGAAGCGTTCGTTAGACGCCTAGGGCAGTTAAATATGGAGGAATCGTAATAATGACTTTGTTGACTTAAAAAAAAAACAACAACAACATAATTCTAGTACAATTACTATGCAAAAACAGTGTAATTTGACACACATATGACCAGCTGCAATGCATGTGTGTTTTGCTTACCCATGATGAAGTACCGGATTTGTCTTAAGATACATAGCATGTGACCAAAAGTATGTAAACACCTGACGATTACACTCATGTGTATGGAGCCATTATATGGAGCCATTAACCATGGTTCTTCCCCAACCCAAACAATTGGAAGTAAACAACTCCATAGAATATCTTGTTGTTGTAACATTACATTTATGCTTTGGCAGACTTTCCAGACAACTATATTTATCTCATTTATACATCTGAGCAGTTGAGCTCAAGGGCCGCAACCACACAGCAGTGCCAGGTTTGAACCATGGCCTTCTAATCAGCAGTCCAACATCCTAAACTACTATTCCCATCACTGGAACTAAGAGGCCCAAATCTGCTCCAGCATGACAATATTCAATGCATCCTGGTAGGATATTTGATATTTGATCATACCATTATATTTGGATGAACTGCAAATCAGTGTACTACCGAGGATGGTGAAATGTCATGTCTCCCTATGCAGTCATAAATTTATGTATGTTTTATTTTCTTCCCTTCTTTCGACCTTAGGCTGAACCTTCTATGGTATATAGAGGTTTGATTATCCATCCATCCATCTTCTACCGCTTACTCCTTTCAGGGTCACAGGGAACCTGGAGCCTATCCGAGGCATCGGGCACAAGGCAGGGTACGCCCTGGACAGGGTGCCAGTCCATTGCAGGGCACAATCACATACACACTCACACACCCATTCATACACTACGGACACTTTAGACACCCCAATCAACCTACCATGCATGCTTTGGACTGGGGAGGAACCCCAGTGTAAGAGTAACGTGCTAACCACTAAGCCACCGTGCACCCTAGGATAACAATATACTATCTTATTTAGAAAATGCTTTCTACAAATTTCAACTCGGATGTCACCAATTTCAAAGAAATACAAAACTCATATTTGCAAACTAACTCATTAATTTAGGCATAATTGTGTTTGCTGTAATGAGGCAGAAATAATTAATTTAACTGGTGCATTTGCATGTCAGAAATTTGATTGTACTAAGTTCAGCTTAGAAAACCCTAAGGAATGGCCCCATGCCCCTGATGCAAGTTAAAGAAATTTTTGGCCAAAAAGCCTTTTTTTTTTACCAATTCAACAACATATTATCAAATTGGCTCTTTTTTTACGTCGCCTCCTTCTTCTTCCCCTCTTCCTGTGAGACAGTGAATAACATCTGGTACGTTAGAATAAAGATTCAGGACCAAAATCTGATTAGAGCATATGCAAAGAGTTTGTTTAGACTATATTTATAACACAGTCACACGCGAATCAACTAACGATATTTCTCTCTATTACACTTAAGTTGTCAGCCAATGAGATGGGTTCCTTTTATCTGGTTCCTCTAAAGTTTCTTCCTCATTCGTCTTAGGGTTTCTTTTCCCTTCGCCTCTGGCTGCCAGAAAACTGCAACTATCTAATGCATAACTTATTTCAGTTCTCCCTGCCTCACATAAAAAAATAAAAATAAATAACGTATTTTAGATATTCTCTTGGCTCATGCATCCCCAATTCCGAAAAAGTTGGGACAGTATGGAAAATGCTAATAAAAAGAAAGAGGGGTGATTTTGTAAATGTACTTTGACTTGTATTTAAACTTAAAAACGTATAAAGACAAGGTGTTTGATGATTTGCCTAACCAACTGCATAGTTTCTGTTTGAAGATAAATGTTTATTTTGAAATTGATGCATGCAACATGCTCCAAAAAAGTTGGTACAGGGGCAATTTAAGACTAAAAGCGATGTGACAAGTTGAAATAAGAAAGTGATGTTAAACAGGTGAGGTCTAATCATAGTATATAAGGACCTTTAAGAACAAGGATGGTTTGAGGCTCGCCAATCTGCCAACAGATGCGTCAGCGAATAATCCAACACTTTGAGAACAACGTTCCCCAAAGACAAATTGGTCGGATTCTGGACATTTCACCTTCAACGGTGCACAATATAATTAATAGATTCAAGGAATCTGATCAGATCTCAATGCGTAAAGGGCAAGGCCGAAAACCACTTCTGTATGTGTGTGATCTCCGATCCCTCAGACGTCAATGTCTTAAAAACTATCATGAGTCTGTAATGGATATCCTGACATGGGCTCGGGAATACTTTGGTAAACCTTTGTCAATCAACACTATTCGCCGCTGCATCCACAGATGCAAGTTAAGGCTTTACTATGCAAAGCAGAAGCCATACATCGACACTGTCCAGAAGCGCCGCCGACTTCTCTGGGCTCAGTCTCATCTGAGATGGACAGTAGCACAGCAGAATCGTGTTTTATGGTCCGACGAGTCAACATTTGAAATAGTTTTTGGACAAAACAGCCGTCTTGGGGCAAAGAGGAAAAAGACTATCCAAGGTGTTATCAGCGTCAGGTCCAAAAGCCAGGTATGCGGATGTGTCAGTGTCCATGGCATGGGTAATCTGTGAGGGCAGCATTAATGCAGAAAGATATGTACACATTTTGGAGCAACATATGCAGGACAATGCCAAACCACATTCTGCCAGGATTATAAGTACATGGTTGCATAAACAGAGAGTGAGGGTGCTAGCATGGCCTGCCTGTAGTCTGTAGATCTGATCTGCCTGGGTGGCTGTGACTCAGGTGGTAGAGAGGGTTGTCCACTAATCCACATGACTCCATGTGCCGAAGTGTCCTTGGGCAAGATGCGCCCGGATGCTTAATGAGTGTTATTAAAAGAAAAAGTGATGTTACACAGCGGTAAACAGTTAACTGTCCCAACTTTTTTGGAGTATGTTGCAGTCATCAGATTTGAAATGAGTGTATATTTTCAAAAAGAAATCAAATTCACAAATTAAAACATGTCAGTAATTTGTTTTCAATATAGTACAGGGTGAACTGAATTTCCAAATGACGCTTATAGTAAGCTTCTTTGCATTTTCCATACTGTCCCACTTTTTCGGAATGATGGTAGTAAATACTGCATTGGTTCCAAAAATGGTGTAAATAATCATCATTATTTTTTAGCTATAACCCAGACAATGTGGAAAGGAGTGTAGATGAGAACAAAACATTAGCATTTAAAGTGATAAATGATATGAACAGAATTGTTACACAGAAAGCATGTCATGGACATCTCACTTTCAGACCTTCAGCAAGTAGCTGTGCAGCTGAACACATACTACATTAGATTAGATTACAATTAGTGAGTCAGATGAAAACTTTAAATGTGTAATAGGTAATTTACAGTACGCATTAATTGTAATATTCATATACGTGTGTGTAATCAGATAAACATTGGAGAAAGCAATGTGTAGATAGATAGATAGATAGATAGATAGATAGATAGATAGATAGATAGATAGATAGATAGATAGATGATAGATAGATAGATAGATAGATAGATAGATAGATAGATAGATAGATAGATAGATAGATAGATAGATAGATAGATAGATAGATAGATAGATAGATAGATAGATAGATAGATAGATAGATAGATAGATAGATGGATAGATAGATAGATAGATAGATAGATAGATAGATAGATAGATAGATAGATAGATAGATAGATAGATAGATAGATAGATAGACAGACAGATAGATAGATAGATAGATAGATAGATAGATAGATAGATAGATAGATAGATAGATAGATAGATTCCTGTTACTAGTTTACAATAATCCAATTATAAGATAATTAATCCTATTTCTAGACATTTAAAAAAATTTGCTCAGAAGAGTCTTATTCTATTGCTAATTTTAAGCATTTATTTCTTTCAATAACGGCGTACGGTGACTTAGTGGTTAGCACTTTTACCTCACACCTCTAGGGTCCGGGGTTCGATTCCCACCAGGGCTCTGTGTGTGCAGAGTTTGCATGTTCTCCCCGTGCTGCGGGGGTTTCCTCCGGGTACTCCGGTTTCCTCCTCCAGTCCAAAGACATGCATGGTAGGCTGATTGTGTGTCTAAAGTGTCCGTGCCTTGTGCCCGATGATAAGCTCCAGGTTCCCCGCGACCTTGAAAAAGGAGTAAGCGGTAGAAGTTGGATGGATGGATGGATTTCTTTCAATAAGAATAAGAAATTTAGAGCCTGATATTTGTAAATAAAGAAATAATATTTTTTAAAACAAATAAAAATGCCTAGAAACAGGTTTAATAATCTTATATTTGGTTAATTGTAATCTCATACTAGGCAACACTAGATACATTTGACGATATTGAAGATATTTTCACTCGCTAAGATACTCGCTACATCCACTACTGAAGATGTACTTCAGTAGTGGATGTAATGAAAGTTTGTAAAGTACACAACGTTTCCAGAGAAACAGGACGCTTTGGACAAAAGTCCATCATCTGTGCAAGTTCTCCTGAAACTGTAGGAGGCTAATAAACCAGTAGATATTTGAAATGATTTATGATAACATAAAAACATAACATTTATTCCACAGGGTTCCAGAATGCTGAGAGTGTACATGAGCTCCTTCTCTTTACCTTTCCACACTTCATTGCTCCCATAACAGCAACACCTGTCCAAGCATACCAAGGTTAAATTTGGTGTTCCACAAGGTTCTGTTTTAGGCCCACTGCCTTTTACTTTATAGATGTTACCTCCAGGTCAAATTATTCATAAACATGGAATTATGCTGATGATTCACAGTTGTATTGTCACAGCTCAGTCCGACCGGGACTCCGGTTCCCAGAATCCAACACGAGCTTTATTGAGATTCAGTATGTGATCACGCCTGCATCTCTGGATACCCCTCACATCCTGCATTACTGTCTAACTCGGACTGTTCCTGCCCTCACGTCTCGGCTCCAGCGCTTGCGTCCTTCTCCACCCCTGTGACAAGTATGTTTCAGCAAAGCCAGACGACAGGCAGCATCTTAATAAAGTTGAGGAATGTGTAAGGACATTAGATGTTGGATGCTTGTTAACTTCCTCTAACTTAATTCTGATAAGACAGAAGTACTTGTACTCGGACCACATGTAGCTAGAAGTAAGCATTCTAATTACACTGTAACACTGGATGGACTTTCCGTTTCGTCGTGTACAGCAGTAAAAGACCTTGGTGTAATTATTATCTCCAGTCTTTCATTTGATCCTCATGTAGATAATATTACTAGGCTAGCCTTCTTTCATCTCAGAAATATTGGTAAGATAAGAAACATATTGTCACTACATGATGCAGAAATATTAGTTCATGCTTTCGTCACCTCTAGATTAGATTACTGTAATGCCTTACTGTCTGGATGTTCCGATAGGAGCATGAACAAGCTCCAGTTATTCCAGAATGCAGCTGCAAGAGTCCTAACTAGAACCAGAAGATACAACCACATCACCCCGATCTTATCCACACTGCATTGGCTCTCAGTTAAATCACGCATTAATTATAAAATACTATTATTGACTTATAAAGCACTAAACGGTCTCGTGTCACAATATCTAAGCGATCTTTTGGTTTTCTATGATCCACCACGCCTACATAGATCAAAAGATGCAGGCTATTTGTTGGTACCTCGAATAGTCAAGGCTACAGCAGGGGGAAGAGCCTTCTCTTATAAAGCCCCACAGTTATGGAACAGTCTTCCTATTAGTGTTCGGAACTCAGACACAGTCTCAGTGTTTAAGTCTAGGCTTAAAACGTATTTGTTTACTCAAGCTTTCCATGAATAGACTTTCTGTAACGCAAAGCGCAGTCTTATCAATCACTCCCTCCTTCTGTCGAGCCACACACGATTTTATGGTGATACTAGAGATCGTGATCCTTTCTGCTCTCCGGACCTGCCTGACCCGTTCGTATGCGCTACCTCTCGATGGAGCTCTCATCAACTCCAATTCACACACTCACTGTGGTTGCTGGGACTACGGTTGCTTCTATGTCCCGGGGACTGCAATTACCACATGCAGTTTTGCACTTGGGTCTCCTTTGAACAGTGGACTAGCTCAACAAACAGACTTCATATAAAAACCATAATGAACGTTCTTTTACGTTCACACTATCCGTCGTTACCCAGATGAGGACGGGTTCCCTTCTGAGTCTGGTTCCTCTCAAGGTTTCTTCCTCATATCATCTCAGGGAGTTTTTCCTTGCCACATTCACCACCGGCTTGCTCGATAGGGATAAATTCACACACTTAAAATCTGTATCCTGTGTTTAAATGTTTCTGTAAAGCTGCTTTGAGACAATGTCTATTGTTAAAAGCGCTATGCAAATAAAATTGAATTGAATTGAACTGAACCTGTCGAGTCTCACCACTGGAATGGAGAAATCCTTGATTCTGATGGAATGAAGGTGCTTGACAAAACAATCTGTCTCCTCTTGGATTTTCTAATGTTCAACTGATTACGCATGACATCTTTTGTCCCATCTATAGGAGTTGAGTGGAGGTTCTAGTCTCTGGAAACAGTCTCCTGTGGGATTAATGGAATGATAAGTGAGCACCAGTGGATTTCTCTCAGGCCTAGAGATGGACTGTTTAGTAGTCATATTAATTAATCTTATTTATGTATTGAAACACATGCAGAAAACAAATTGAAATCTGCACTAAAGTTAAACGCTTTCCATTAAAAGAAAAAAAAAAAAAACAAGCCACAAGTTCCCAACCCTGGTCTTGGAGAAGCCCATGTCCTGCAAAACGTTAGTGTTTTTCACGTTGACTGTTTATTAGCTGTTTAGTTCAGTCAGATGTGTTTAGAGCAAGGACAGAGCAGGAGGTATGTACTCCAGGAACAGGGTTGGGAACCTGTGTAATAAGACTGTAGAGTCGTATGTCGGCCAGACGGGGGCGCTCTTGACACACAAAGGAATTGCTTGGCTTGTTATTGTTTCCCTTCAATAAAAATGGATTCAAAACCACTTTCTGCACATATCTGCTAAAAAAAAAGTATACTAATGTTTACACCTATGCAGTACCTTTAGCAGTAATAATAATAATAATAATAATAATAATACTCAAACAATGCTGACAGGTTTGTTGTAATAAAACCGATTGGTGTCCACTGATTAAACTTTTGCACTGTGGAGAGGGAAAACCCAGATATTCACAAAGTTTATGATGAATGACTCCTGAGCCTTAGCACAAGGGCAGTAAACATAATGTTAAGACTACACAAAGGTAAAGCTCCCTCCATATCTGAAACGCACTTGCAGGAATAACTGAAAGCACGAATAATATCCTCAGTAGAGAAATGACTTTAGTGGTGTTTACATCCCCGACGCTTGAGTGGAAGTCTGTGTATCTGCACAGAAGGTGTACCAGTGATGGATTGCGCGTGTGTGTGTATTTGATCATTCCTGCCCTGTTTATTCCAGAGGAGCGTCTGGGCGGTCAGGAGATTTCATATGATCGCTCGTGCCGCTTCTGTGGAGGGGGAAGCACAAATGGAGCATGGTGTACTCGATGACATGAGACATGATGTACCACTGTGTATCCTCGTGGCTTTGCAGTGCTTTCAGGAACTCCTCGTGCACTTTTGGAGTAAAGAAAGTTCTCAGTGTTCACGTGCGACGAGCGCGCGAGCAAGTCAAGTTCCCGAGCTGAAGGAAGTGGGAAGGGGTTGCGCGCACACTCACACGCGCGCGCACACACACCCTAACCATGTTCATCTACAGCATGGATTTCAGGAATACTAAATATGGAAGGTAAAGTGCATTCAAGACTGCTTACTTTTCAGCCTCAGCTTTTACTGTGAGTATCTATCTATCTATCTATCTATCTATCTATCTATCTATCTATCTATCTATCTATCTATCTATCTATCTATCTATCTATCTATCTATCTATCTATCTATCTATCTATCTATCTATCTATCTATCTATCTATCTATCTATCTATCTATCTATCTATCTATCTATCTATCTATCTCTTTGAACAGATCGCAATGATCAAAAATAACTCACTTAATCCTAAGTGCCTGTATAATATTATAAGTGGTTGGTGCCCATGTTGCTCACTAGAAGCTATACACACACACACACACATACAATAATAATAATTCAGTACAAAAAAAAAACGAGTGAAGAATTTGTGCAGTGGAGAAAGTAAACCTATCAGATGACTAAAAAGAAGGCTTTATCTGTCTACACTATGTATTTGAACCCTTTGTTGAAAAATGAAGGTGCTTGGAGCTATGTGGAGTATCCTGATATCCAGTGTTTCACTATACATTGGTATAGTAAGAACTGAGTACTCTAGTTATGGGTGAAGGAATGTGTGCGTAAAGGATGTTGACAAGATTGGGGTAGCGTTTCCTTCAGGATAACACTCTCATTCTGTCATATGATTCTATATACAGTATTTTGTTTATATTGTTAACACGGTCACTCCATTTTCATTTCATCGTCTTTCTGTTTTCCGTTTCATGGTCTCCGAAAAGTTTGAGAAGAAGAAATAAGAACGCGTTTGTACTAGTCTGAGGAGCTTGCCATGTCTATCAAAGATTTCATTTGCTGTAAAAAAAAAAATACAACTAATCCCCCATGATATTAAATCATCCTGCTTATATACAGTAAATACCCCCAAACTACACAGCATTTTCTGTTTTACTTTTAGCACAGGTTTACCTTCTCATTTCTCGCAGTCTCTTCAGGACTGGACATGTCCTGTTCATTATAGGCCCATGACATTATCTTTGTCTTGGCATCTATATACCGGTATACATGTTTTAGAACCAAAACACTGACACTTACTCATGTATGTATATTTACAGCATACGTCGATGAAACTTTCGAATGTTTCATCATGGCATTATGAACACAATGTTTAAGTCCTTAAATATTTATGTCTCTTGACTTCAAACGAGGGTGTGTTCTAGCTTGGAAGCAAGTTCACGAGTGAAGAGGTTTCCATTGTGTAAAGCTGAGTACATTGGTGGCCTTTGCATGCCGTTCAGAGTGGCCTGGCCTGCATCGTGTCTGATTAGTAAGGAATAAAACATGACGGGGTGTGTTGTTACACTGTAGGAAAATAACCAACGACCAACGAGGGCTGCGAAACTGTTATCACCCCAACGTTGATTATTTCCACATGCAGCATGTACCAAATGTTTTTATTCCGCTTATACAACAACAATCTGCCAACAATTATTTTATCGGATATTTTATTTCTTAATGAACGACATATTTCATCATTTATATTTACATTTAATGATGTGGAATGATAGATCAACCAATGTATATTCTATTATTTAAGTTTCTTTTATTGTCACACAATGGTTGTAATCGAGTCAGTAAAGCGTACAATAGACATAAAAGTTGCAAGAAATGTGCAGTAATACTAAGTCAACGAGTGCGGATTTATCAGAAGAGTATATACAAATGGACCGAAAGTAAATGTGCAGCATTAATGGCTGAACATTAATACAATGAGAAATAACAGTGCAGATGGGTTTGTTATGGGGGAAAAACGTTTATTAAAATGTTCTAAAAATGTATTATATCACAAGCATCCTGTGATATAAAGTCCCTGTGAATTAACGGTTACTATAAAAACAAACCTGTGATTTAAGTGATAGCACTACTGTTACAGCTGTGCTGTTCTATAATATTAATCCCATCAGATTTGAGAATTTAACAGCACTGTGCTATAAAATATATGAACTGATGGAAACATTGACAGTCCGATTGACAATCCTGTGACTTTAAGATATTAAGCCGTAAAGTTTTGACTGCCAATAACATAAAGCAGATACAATTCTCCAACTTTATATTTGTGTAATTAATATTTTGATGTAATATTTCTAACATGTATTCAGTGGCTTGTAAATAACAGATTTATATAATGAGCTCATTTGAAGTCAGTTGGACCTGGAGTTTTTAACAGAACAGGATGTGAGAGCAGGAATGCTGAGCTGGAGGCCCATGATTGGGGCATTACCCCCGTTACATAACAGTCCAGTTGCCTTGACAGTCGATATTAGGTTACATAATTGCCCGTGAAAAATGATAATAAAGTTTATGATCATAAACAATACAAGCACATTTGCTCAGTTAAGCTGGTGAAAAACTGGCCTAAACAATTAAAGAAGTTCTACAATGCAGCCACATGTCCTAAGGTTGTGCACTTAACCAGGACTAGTGATTTGTTGGGGCAGTGTGTGAGAATGCAATTGGGCTATTTCTGAAGGGAAATTTGGACTTGGACCCCAGAACAGCTCTATTAATCATCTATTGAGGCACAGAGATCGGGATTGTTCTGCTTCACTAGGCACTGGCATAGTGGTCACTTGTTCAGTGCTCAGTGTGTCACTACTATATTACAGCAGGCAAAACTGAGCCTAAAACTACTGCTGCATTTTTACACCCCATGGAGGTGGTAAATAATAAATATACATAAATATATACAATATACTATTGTATGACTATTAAATAAAACAAACCCTTCAATTAGCAGTCTCTTTTCAGACACACCATCAACAGATGTGCACTTCTATGTGGTTTTGTGGCACATCTTTCATTTTATAGTGCATGTCTACACACTAGTGAATGGTTTTCTCCCACGCACAGCCCTCTCTGAATGCATTGGAACAGCAAGGCCAAGACATTTGTGTTGGAGATCAAAAGATCATTTCCTCATATTTACATTAATCACCTTTTGTTTGAACCCACCCATTTTTTCAAGTGATCAAAAATATTGGAACATGTGACTGATAGGTGTTTCGTGTTGCCCAGGTGTGCCCTGTTAAATTGATTGTTTAAAGAATTAATACCTCTGAATGTACCTTTTTTTTTTTTGAGGAAAAATCAATCTGTGGCATTGCACAAGCTTTGGGCATAGCCAATACAACAATTTGGATTGTCCTGAAAAAGAAAGAAACCAAAGGTGCACTGACAATTAGACATGGAACAGGTCAGCTAAGGGAAACAACAGCAGTTGATGACAGAAATATTGTGAGAATTCTGAAGAAAACCCCAAAAACAAGAGATAGTCAAGCATGGTGGAGGTAGTGTCATGGCATGGGCTTGCATGGATGCTTCTGGAACAGGATCACTAATCTTTATCGATGATGTAAGTCATGACGGTAGGAGCAGAATGAATTCGGAAGTGTACAGAAACAATCTGTCTTCAAGTTTGCAGAGAATTGTATCCAATCTAATAGGGAGGAACTTTTCATCATTCAGTAAATAAAAACACACTGCCAACACAACAAAGTACTTCATCAGGGGGAAAAAGTGGAAGGTTTTAGACTGGCAAAGTCAGCAACCAGACCTTAACCCAATTGAGCAGCATTTCACCTCCTGAAGAGGAGACTGAAGGGAGAAACCCCTCAAAACAAACAACAGCTGAAGGAAGCTGCAGTAAAAGCCTGGAAAAGCGTCACAAAAGAAAAATGCAACAGTTTGGTGATCTCAATGGGTCACCGACTTGATGCAGTTATTGCAAGCAAGAGATATGCAACCAAATATTAATTTGTTATTTAATTTAAGACTATCTGTTCTTTACTATACTTTTGCTTGCCTAAATATTGGGTGGTCTGCCACAAAAGGTGGCACGTTTTAAGTAGTTTAACAATACTAGGTGTAAATACGAGGAAATGAAAGCTGAAATTCTGCTCTATCATCTCATATTCATCTTTTGATCTCAAACCCAAACGTCTTCAGTGTATAGTTCTCATTATAAAAGCCAGTCATAGATATACTGGGCACAAACCCTTGGCCTAATGTTTAGCATCCATTGTATGAATTCGTCTCTGTTAATGTGCCAACAATACAGAGGACAGAGGACTTCACAAGTCAGTGTTTCAGTTTAGCAGAAAGCTGCTTAGCTTTCTTCTCTCAGGTTTACTCAGTTAGGAAGATGAAATGATGCACATTTAGTTCACACAACACACCTGGAACAACTTTCCAGCTTTCCATGATCATGGTAAGGAAATATATGCGTCTGTGTACTTATCCCGGTGCGCAGTCTACAACTGCTAAAATGTGACTGATGGATACAAAAGTGCACTTTGCAACAGACACAGATAGATAGGAGAGCATGAGCGAACAACATAACATGGTACAAAACATAACATGGACTTTTTTTTATGTTATTACACAACGTCAAGCAGCTTCTAGCCACATTACCACATTTGTGACTTCTGGCCACATTACCACATTTGTGACTTCTGGCCACATTTGCTAGAAATGGTCTGCAGCCTAGTTTCAGAATGATTTGCCTGTGACCTCAAAAACAAAAAACTGTGTGAAAAGGTGTTTTTAGGAGTTACAGTATCTCACAAAAGTGAGTACACCCCTCACATTTTTGTAAATATTTGATGATATCTTTTCATGTGACAACACTGAAGAAATGACACTTTGCTACAATGTAAAGTAGTGAGTGTACAGCCTGTGTAACAGTGTAAATTTTCTGTCCCCAACTCAACACACAGACATTAATGTCTAAACCACTGGCAACAAAAGTGAGTACACCCCTAAGTGAAAATGTCCACCTTGGGTCCAAAGTGTCAATATTTTGTGTAGTCACCATTATTTTCCAGGTCTGCTTTAACCCTTCTGGTCATGGAGTTCACCAGAGCTTCACAGGTGGCCACTGGAGTCCTCTTCCACTCCTCCATGACGACATCACGGAGCTGGTGGATGTTAGAGACCTTGTGCTCCTCCAATTTCCATTTGAGGATGCCCCACAGATGCTCAATAGGATTTAGTCCATCACCTTAACCTTCTTTAGCAAGGCAGTGGTCATCTTGGAGGTGTATTTGGGGTCGTTATCATGCTGGAATACTGCCCTGTGGCCCACTGAAGGGAAGGGATCATTCTCTGCTTCAGTATGTCACAGTACATATTGGCATTCATGGTTCCCTCAGTGAACTGTACAGCACTCATGCAGCCCCAGACCATGACACTCCCACCACCATGTTTGACTGTAGGCAAGACACACTTGTCTTTGTACTCCTCACCTGGTTGCCGTCACACATGCTTGACACCATCTTAACCAAACAAGTTTATTTTGGTTCCAGTAATCCATGTCCTTAGTCTACTTGTCTTCTGCAAACTGTTTGTGGGCTTTCTTGTGCATCATCTTTAGAAGAGTCATCCTTCTGGGACGGCAGCCATGCAGACCAATTTGATGCAGTGTGCGGCGTATGGTCTGAGCACCGACAGGCTGACCCCACATCCCTTCAACTTCTGCAGCAATGCTGGCAGCACTTATACGTATATTCATTGAGGGAACCATGAATGCCAACATGTACTGGGACCTACTGAAGCAGAGAATGACCAGTATGCAGTATTCCAGCATGATAATGACCCCAAACACACCTCCAAGACAACCACTGCCTTGTTAAAGAAGCTGAGGGTGAAGGTGATGGACTGGTCAAGCATGTCTCCAGACCTAAACCCTATTGAGCATCTGTCGGGCTTAAGGCAGTGCTGGAACATAATGGTGGCCACACAAAATATTGACACTTTGGGCCCAATTTGGACATTTTCACTTAGGGGTGTACTCACTTTTGTTGCCAGCGGTTTAGAAATCAAATAAAACTACAAATATCTTGAACCTTTTTATTCATAGAACGAGACATGGAGTTAAAATGAACCTTGTGTGTGGTGATGATTTTACTTCCTCTATCCCTGGGGAGCAATGTGTGTATTGTGAACTGTGTATTGTATGAGGGTGTGAGCATAAAGTGTGCATTAAGGATATAAACGTGTATATATTAAACGATATAAAGGATATTAAGGCTTGTCATGTTCGTGATGAAAAGTAGAACTCTGTTGACCTGTTCGTTGTATTGTTAAAAACTCTGGTTAGTCCACTTTACATTTCTGTATCGTTGTATGTTTGCAAAGATTTAAAAAGGAAACTTCTAAAAACACGTGTTTTTTTTATTTGCTGCACTACCTTGCTTACAAAAAATGTTTCCTGTCAATAGTCATATATAATTTGACTAGAGATGCACCAATAATACATTTCTCAGCTAATACAGATACCGATAGTTCTGCCTTTTCTGCCTTCTTTTAAATTAATAATAATTAATTCTACAATTCTGAAAGAAATGCAAATAAAAACGTTATTCTCTCCATTTCACAATAACTGCTCTCATAAACAGAAAAACACATTACTCTAATTAACATGAACACATGAACTACATTCTGAAGATTAAAGTAAGATTTCTGAACTTATTGAATGTTATTAATTCATATTAACATTGACTGAATACTAGCACGTTCGCCTCACACCTCCAGGGTCCGGGGTTCGAGTCCCGCCAGGGCAATGTGTGTGCAGAGATTGTATGTTCTCTCCGTGCTGCGGGGGTTTCCTCCGGGTACTCCGGTTTCCTCCCACAGTCCAAAGACATGCATGGTAGGCTGATGGGCGTGTCTAAAGTGTCCCTAGTGTATGAATGGGTGTGTGAGAGTGTATGTGATTGTGCCCTGCGATGGACTGGTACCTTGTGCCCGATGCTTCCTGGGATAGGCTCCAGGTTCCCCGCGACCCTGAAGAAGGAATAAGCGGTAGAAGATGGATTTACTGATTCTAAAAATCCTCACATTCACTCTCCACAAACAAAAGCATTTCTACTTCATCACTGACATCAAACTGGTATTATATCAACTTTCTTATATATTAACATGAACTGGATGTAAAATACAGTACTCTACAAATATATCTTTCTGTGCAAGATTTTTTATCTACTTTTTTATCATCTCATCTTCATTTAAATCTCTCAGCAGCCTATCGGTGCTTTAATTCAGCGCGAGCAACGTGGCAAAAAAAAATATTTACTCGATGCCGAAACTCCCGCTTCACTGCTGCAGCGTCCGGTGTAAAATGTTAGCAGTGCAGAGATTACAGAATTTACAAACTGCAGTTTTGTCATCATTCCACACAAGAAACATCATCTTTACACACAGCACGAATTCCATGTGTTTTCCCGCCCTCTTTTGATTGACAGGATATAATCGGCCCTGATCATCAGATGTTTTTAAACTATCGGCCGATACATCGGTGCATCTCTACATGCAGAGCAGTGGAAATTATGTCAAATCATCGAATAACGTTTCGCGTTTCAAGACACTTCACGGGGACGTTAATGTTTGTTCAGTTATTTCGTGAAAACCAGAATGCATTAGATCCTCTCCCCCTGCTCTCCACTACATGGTAGCTTCTTGTGTCCATTTTTGGGGAAACAGAAACAAATCTGCAGTTGATTGGATTTCTTCAGCGTTAAGCACATTTGAAACACTGCCCCCTGTCTTTCCAAGGACTTACTGTTTCCTGGTCCTGTTCACTTTTATGTAATAAAGGATGTTTAGCCAGAAAATCCCCAAGCCACTGGTTGTCAAGTTGACCCTGACATTAATGTTTGCGTGATGTAAAAGAGCACGGATTCCAGACGGGATTAGACCTGCCAATGCCAGGCAACCACAAAGTGCTGGGAAAGTTCCTATAACGTGATTGGGATTAGAATAAGATTCCATTCACAGACACAGTGCTAATGCTTGGGATTAAAAAAAAAAAAACCCACTCTTGAACAACTGAACAATTTCTATTTTCATTTATTCATTTGGAAGGCTATTTGATCATTTCATATAATGAGGTTCAACTTTAAGCTTAAATTGTTTTAAATCCCAGCCTTATTTAACTCTACTCTGCCCCATGTAATTAAAATGATTAAATCAACGATTGCCAGGAATTAAGCATGACTCATTAAATGGGACCAGAGGGAATATGCCTGTACAGGTCAATAATCGCTTACATTTGTGTGTGTGTGTGTGTGTGGCACAGATTCAGCCATAGTTCAGCTCTGTGTCTGCGTTATTCAGGACTCGAATTTTGTCATTAGGAAAACACATTAGCCTGCATTTCTATGCCCTTGTCAGTCTGCTTATTTTACGAGCTGTGTATGATGTTCACCAGTGTAAACAGTTAGGGCACGTAGACTCAAAAATATTTGGCAGATGACCCATGTTTAGTTTGGCATTAAGAACGTATGGCTGGTTTACACATCAGAGCCTAGTTTCCCAAAAGCATTGTAGGATTAAGTCCAATGTCATGTTTCCTCGTTTAAACCTTTCACAATGGTTCCGTGCTGCTTTTGTGAAGCTCCTCACTTTGAGATGAGAGTGCTGAAAAGTCAGGGATTATGTTTTTATTTAATTCTTTTTTATACTATGTGCTGTACAGATACTACACGGCGGTAGTATAGTTTGTCTTGAATTAGTATACATAGTGAAGGTAGTAGTATATAGTAGGATGTATAAATGTAGAGGTCGTAAGAATTGAGTACACAGTGTTTCCTGAAGAAACAGGAATATCACCTGCTTGCATCACCGACATAGTGAGAATCTGATGAAGGACTTGTCCAGACAGTGCTCTTTCTTTGGAAAGAATGCATACATACTAATTCTTGCTCATTTTACATTTGAATCATTCTCAGAATATCGTGACAAACCTGTCTAGAAGAACTTGGGACAAGACACATCATGTGACGTCAGTCAAAGCCCTCTTCAATTCACTTGCGTCGATCATGAGTACAGCTAACAGGTCTCATTTACCAGCAAAAAAAAAAAATCACTGAGAAAGAGCATGCAAAACAATTTCTTGCAATTTCGCCAATTCAAGTAAGCAAAATCAAGCATGTTTGGCCCAAACAATCACACAAAAACCCCCAAAGAACTCTGCGAAATAACAAATTGGTTTGACTCTTTCCCATTGTGTACATTTTTCCTTGTAACCCCCAAGTTATGGTCCAGTTTAGAGTCTTTTGAAGAGATTGAATATATATATATATATATATTTGTATATATATATATATATATATATATATATATATATATTTATTTATATTTTTATATTAATGTCATAGGCTGAACATAAGAATGAGGTCTATCCAAACAAATTTCAAACAAATCTTTGCCCCTGCATTTATTGTTAACGATTTTAAAAACTTTTTTAAACGATTTTAAAAAGCCACAAAAGCTGCTTCCAGGGTCAAAGTTCAGAAGAAGTGGAGAATTTATAGAGTTTGGAGTTTCCCTCCACACTCGATAAATTATTGATTTAATTGGAATTTGTTTCTTAAAGATAATTTTGATGTGACATTTGAGTTAAACTATCATTTTTACTAAAGTAAGATGCTGGCGTGATTAATGATGTATGGTTTGAGATGGTGTTGCGGCCATCTTGGAAAATACAACTCGAAATTTTTCACTCGTGTTACTGCGACTGGTGTAAAAACCTGTGCTTATGACACCGGTGAATTAAAGTAACGGCACCACATTACTCTTTCAAAAAGAATTTCATTACAGTCATGCCTTTCCAATAGAAACGATGACCCACGTATTCATTAAAATATTCCTCTTTATATTTATACTTTTTATATCGATCCACAGATTGACTTTAGATTTTCACATGTTCTGTGCATGTCCATGAGGGGTTTCTCAAGGTTCTCAGGTTTCCTCCCAACACCCACAAACAATTCCTGCGTTTTTGTGCCCAGTGTTGCTGGGATAGACCATAGAACCACAGAGTAGATGTGTACAGAATGAATGAATGAATGAATGATAAACAGATAATATTTGTTTGTTGTTTCAGATTCATGAACAGTCGAGTCCCACCCAGCAAAAGATATCAGCCAACCGAGTATGAACATGCAGCGAACTGTGCTACACATGGAGTAAGTAGACTCTGTCCTAATGATATTTAGATTTTCTGTAGATGGATTTGTAAAGAAGGCCGCACGGTGGCTTAGTGGTCAGCAGGTTTGTCTCAGACCTCCGGGCTGGGTGCTTGAATCCGGCTTCCACCCTGTGTGCACGGAGTTTGCATGTTCTCCCTGTGCTTCGGGGGTTTCCTCCAGGTTCTCCGGTTTCCTCCCCCAGTGCAAATACATGCACTGTAGGCTGATTGGTGTTCCCAAATTGTCTGTAGTGTGTGTGTGTGAATGTGTGTGTGATTGTGTCCCGCGATGGGTTGGCACTCTGTCCAGGGTGTCCCCTGCCTGGGATAGGCTCCAGGCTCCCTTGCAACTCTGTGTAGGATAAACGGTACGGAAAATGGATGGATAGATTTGTAAGACATGGGGGCTGTTGGTGTTGGTGATGATAGGTAGGGTTTTTTTCAGACCCAAGCAGAAGGTGAAAGTTCTGAAGAGGAATCACAATTATTAGTGAAGACGGTGTGGGTTTAAAGCGCTATGTATAAAGCTGCAAATACCTTGTTCTTTGAAAAAATTAGTAAGATGAGCTTATCGAGCTGTATTAGTAGATAACTCAAAGCCATAAGCGGTCGAAGCCGTATACAGTTAGCTGGAGCTAACATTAGCTATCTTACTATCTAGCCAAGTTACTTATTTATTTATTTTACATTACCGTGAAAGTGTGATAAATAAATGTGCCAAAATTGGTACCTAACACAAGTTCGAACGTCCAAGACGGACCTTTGTAACTATAATGAAATAATCTTACAAAGTTGAAAAATACCTTCAGCACAGCGCCAAGTAACCTGTAACCGCAAGCAACACGGGTCATCAATCACTTCAACATGTACCAGCACAGCCGAAGAGAACCAACACGCACGCACACACACACACACACACACACATTAAGAGAAAGGGATCTGAAGGTAGAGAAAAGTAAACATCTGATTCAGAACAAAGAAGTTAGAAATGTGATTGATTAAAATCCAAATTTTGTGTTCCTGTCAAATAGTTTTTTTTATGGCTGTGTTTCTGTGGTTTTGGAGTAATGCCGCTGTTTGGATAACATCCTGCTCTCTAATCTTCCTCCCATGCTTTACGTCATCACATCTGGCCTGACCGACACACAGCCGTCTCTCTGACAGAAAATCCTCTCTGACCTTTTTATCAGCCTACTGGCTTGAAAGGACACCAAACCTAGGAGTTTACACATGAGAATGCTTGGCTCAGGCTCAGGCTCCGTTTGATATTTGGAAAAAAGAAATGCTTATCTTGTTTCTGTTGGCTTGTTGACTTGGTGTGGGCAGGATCTGTTAGAAATGCGCAATTAATGATTCAGGAATTCATACAAGGAATCATGCTTTTGTTTTTAAAGTGATAGAAAAGTTAAAGGAGTTGACAGTTTTCCACACGTCCCATAGGTTTAATTCAACTGCAAAAGTTGCTGTAATACTCTATTTCTTAATAATTAGTTCATATGAACTCTTGGCTTACTTATTTAGTTGGACTGACTCTTTACTAGCATTGGGGCCGTTAGAAATGGTTGATGACATTGGCTACATTTACATGCAAATCAAATTCCGTTTAAGGTCTATATTCGGGATGCAGCCATATTCCGAATGCAATGTTTATATGCGTACAGGCATCGAAATATTCCTGTATAAACTGTTGTTCTAAGGGTGCCTGAGTTGCCATTCCTAAATACCAATCCTACAGCTAAGCACCTGTTAGCACCCACAATTCCTTGCGAACTGAGCGTGTGCAAATGTATCTTTTCAGTGGATTTTCATGGAACAAATTTCCAGGGGTGTGAATCGGAATTTGGGGAATTGTCTTAATCTGAATCAGCCAATTGGACTGCGGCGTTTACACGACTCGATACTAATCGGAATATTGTCTCAATCTGATTCGGACAATCGGAATGCGGCGTTTACACGACTCGATACTAATCAGATTATTGTCTCGATCTTATTCTGACAATCGGACTGTGGCTTTTACATGACTCGATACTAATCAGAATATTCTCTTAATCTGAATCGGCCAATTGGACTGCAGCGTTTACACGACTCGATACTAATCAGATTATTGTCTCAATCTGATTCGGACAATCGGACTGCGGCGTTTACTGGACTCGCTACCAATCTGAATATTGTCTCATTCTGATTCAGACAATCAGACTGCGGCGTTTACACGACTTGATACTAATCAGAATATTGTATCAATCTGATTCGGACAATCGGATTGTGATTAATAACGGAATATTGATGTGCATGTAAACGTTGTCAGTGATGTTGACAACAGGACATTTATTTCCTGGTGAAGGAAGGTTATAGTCAAAGAGCAGCGACTATGTCGGAACCCTCTACTTGTTTTCCCTATTCTAAAATAAGGACCCAGACTTGTAAATTATATGCAAATTATATTGGGCTTTGCGGTATTTTCTTTCCCCATCCATAGAAAGTGATCCACAGAAACTATTTTATCACCCAGAGATATTAAAACAATGTTGTATTTGTTTTTTATTTGATTAGTTTTGGATTATTCCCAGTATCGTGGGCAGTTCGCTGCTGTACTTCCTGTCTGATGACAAATGGGAAAGCATCACAGCATGGCTGTATGGCACCGGACTGTCTGGCTTGTTCATCATGTCCACCATGTTCCACACTGTAAGCTGGAAGAAGAGCCACTTGCAGTGAGTATTTGCATGAAACAAGGCGCTGGAACGCCTTTCAGTTCTGAGAATGTGTAATGTGCACAGTTTGTGCATTTACGTACGGACGCACACACATTTACACGTACACGCTCAACATCAATAAACTTGATACTATGAAGGTGATAAGAACAGTCCCTGTAACTCTCTTAGTCTTGTCTTAGTTCCTTTATGAAGTTGATACAGTTGTTAGCTACAGGCTTCATGAAACTGTTTATCTTCACATTAATATGTACAAGACAACGCCTTTTAGCTGTCGTACTCTCCACATAAAATTTCATTTTATCAGCCATTTTAACACGTCTAACTGTAAATGCTAATTAAATCTGGATACTGACTAATAAGAGTTCCTGGCAGAGTATCTTCCCACCCAGCATGGTTGTCCAGTCTGTAACTGTTTCTATTGAGAACAGGGTCATATGAAACTTGTCAGACTGGTGTAAGTGTATTTATATAAAGCGTTACCTGCATGTAAATAATGGTAAACTGTTAAACAAAAGATGTCAGGAGAAAGAGGCTACTGCTTTCTTTGTTGCAATATTCAGCCTCAAGTATATGCTGCAAACTGAAATAGTGTATGATACTTTGATTAAAAAAAAGAAAGGTTTGGTAGGGTGTAAACGAATTTGAATACAATATGCAGACACAAACAGATAATACATCTCAAACAGATACAAATATAGAAAGAGTAATATAAAAAAAAAAAGAAATATATATATATATATATATATATATATATATATATATATATATATATGTGTGTGTGTGTGTGTGTGTGTGTGTGTCTTGTGCCCGATGCTCCCTGGGATAGGCTCCAGGTTCCCCACGACCCTGAAAAGAAGTAAGCGGTAGAAGATGGATGGATGGATGGTTTTATGTGTATGTATATATATATATATATATATATATATATATATATATATATATATATATATATATATATATATATATATATATATAAAAATATTAAAATTAAAATTGTTCGAAAATATTATGGTACAAACAAAAAATAATAATATGGTTGAGTCTAGAATAATGTGGTTTAGTCTTGAATGGAGTCAAATGTATCTAATATTACCTATTTTACGATAACAATATACAAAACACAAGATTATTAACATTATTACTAGACACTTTTAAATCATTTCAACCCCTGAATTTTCTTATTCTAGGGGAAGATAAGTTTGTTTCTTCCTAGAAATTTACATTTGCATTTATTCACTTAGCAGACGCTTTTATCCAAAGCGACTTACAAATGAGAAAAATACGAGCAAATAAATAAGAAATAAATACTTAAAGTGAGAAATAATTATCTGGCAATGGAAGAAGAATATATCAAGCTTGAAATTAGTACAGATGTCTACAAATATATTTAATAATCTTATATCTTATAATAGGAAATACTAGATGAATGTGACTGTATTTAAGATATTTTCACTTGCCGTCCTTTTTTTTTCTAAAATTGCAGTGTTGGCAGTGCCTGCATTTCAACCCGTGTTTTTATTCCATTTTTCCAAGGGCATAGTGGGGCAAGGGCATAAAAACCTTTAGTTATAAATCCAAGTACAGATACAGTTATGGATATTTGGAGACAATAACAGATCCAGATAGTGGCGTTGCGTTACACCCCTAGTAGCGTAAGTAAAAAAGGAGAGAAGCGTGAACGTTAAATGCCATTTGAAGTTTGCCAAACCTGTAAATATCTCCCAGATCAGCTGCACTGTGCATTTACTTTCGCTTTTTTAGAGGAACTGACTCACATGGGCCTGTTGGTTCATGTTGGGTTTCTCAGAAGGTTACTTAATGCACAGCATATTATCTCTTTTCATGTGTGACTCCTTATTGCTAAGGGAGGAAGAGAAATTCACAGACAGGAGTGAAGTCAAGGGCCAAAGAGTTAAAAAACAACAACAACAACAACAACAACACAAAAAAGCTAACCAAAGTTCTCCATTTGTGCTTTTCCTGTTTCAGGATTGTAGAGCAGCGCTTCCACATGTGTGACAGAATGGTGATTTATTTCTTCATCGCTGCCTCTTACGCCCCCTGGTGAGTCCTCTAGGTGTAGGTGTGTGCACGTTGAACTTTTGAGCACCTCTAGAGTATGTAGAGGTATGTTTGTTGTCAGGTTTGATTTAATGTGGGAGTTGTGTGCAGGTTGAACCTGAGGGAGCTCGGCCCCTGGGCGGCACACATGCGCTGGCTGGTGTGGATCATGGCCTGTGTGGGCTCTGCTTACGTCTTCTTCTTCCATGAAAAGTATGCGTCTGCTTTTTTCCCTTCTACATTTCAGCTGCACACATACATGGGAGAAATATTTTGGTTTACTTGAGAATGATGCAGTGGAAAAATATATACACTTAGCTCATGTACAAAGAGCTGCTCCCCCCCTCCCACACACACACAAACACACACAAAGTGCAACATGAGGGCAATATTGTAACAAGAGAAAAAGAAAACATTGAAATTCACCTCAAAATACAACATTAAGAAAAAAAACATTTAGTAATCCTCAGAATTCCAAGTTTGTAATTAATATTTTAAATGCCCCTGGTAGGGGTAATGAAGTGGCCACTTATGTAAAGTAGCCTCTTATGTAAAAAGGGAGGAAGGTTTCATAGATTCTTTGGTTGGTTAAGGATTCATAAAGAGTGTTTCTCTGAGAGGGAAACAATCTATTGTTCAGATCTAGATTGAACTTCCAATGGTTCCCCTTGAGGGAACCCTTGAGCCATGAATCGACATTTTGTTCTAATACATTAGCTTATCATGCTTTTTCCTGCGTCTAGATAAATGTAAATGTGCTTTCATCCAAAGCGCTTTACACTGTGTCTCATTCACACACACTCACAC
The DNA here is from genome assembly GCA_012411365.1 of Ameiurus melas. NCBI lineage: Eukaryota > Metazoa > Chordata > Actinopteri > Siluriformes > Ictaluridae > Ameiurus > Ameiurus melas. Next base: position 19,946,012 of record CM022774.1, on the reverse strand, counting down.
CAATGGTAGCAGAGCAGCCATGCAAGGCGCTAACTTGCCATTGGGAGCAACTTGGGGTTCAGTGTCTTGCCCAAGGAAACTTCGGTAAACTTCGGTTGGCAAACCGCCAACCGCCAACCTACGATTAGTGGACAACCCGCTTTACCAACTGCGCCACAGCCGCCCCCAGATCTCACTGGCTATGCATGAGGACCTTCACAGTGGATACAGTGTAAATGCAAGACACTTTCTGTGTATGTTTTAGGAATAAGATACTGGACCTGATTTGCTACACAGTCATGGGAGCTGTTCCTGCAATCGTGCTTCTGTCAATGGTAAGAAGGAGGACATCGTCGTACAGCAGTCAGATTAATAAGAATCTGTGTATTTCAGTGTGCCATCAGATACCGAGTGTCTGCAATGCTCCTGCACCACACTTTACATCTTTAAATGTAAATGTTCTCTCTTTTCACTTTAAACAAGTTTTCAAAATTCTATACGTCACTATATGGCCAAATGCTTGTGAACACCTGACCATAATGCCCAAGGTACCATTCCAGATTTAGTCCTCCTTTGCTGTTATAATACCCTCCACTCTTCTGGGAAGGCTGGTGAGGAGGTCTCCGGTCCAGTCGGTGTTACAGTTCATCCGGTGTTCAGTGGGTCTGTGCAGGACACTCGAGTTCTTCCAGTCCAACCTTCTCAAACCATGTCTTCATGGAGCTCGCTTTGTGTACAGGGGCATCGTCATGCTAGAACAGGCTCGGGCCTCTTACAATTGTGTGCGTCCAACTTTGGGGAAACCGTTTGGGGGAAGAACCACATATGGATGTGACAGTCAGGTGTCCATAGACTTTTGGCCAGATAGTGTAGATATAGTAGCATTCTGTTTACCTGAATAAACTATTCTTATGAACAAATACAATTCTGTACTCGACTGCATTTAATATAGTTCACGTGCACACAGTATGTCTCGTTTGCAGTATTGTAATTCAGCACTGAGTCTTTTCTCTTTGTTGTTGCCAGCCCAACAGGGAGGGCGTGTTGGAGTTGTCAATGGGCGGAGTCTTTTACTGCTTGGGCGTGATTTTCTTCAAGAGTGACGGACTTGTGCCTTTCGCTCACGCCATCTGGCACATCTTCGTGGCTATAGGAGCAGCTATCCACTATTACGCTATCTGGAGGTATCTGTATGCGACAGGAAGTCACATGAGAAGCTCCAGGTGACTCACAGAGCTGCTGAGGATCATCATGCACTACCTGGGCCATGAAGCACCATGTGTTTAAATGTATTCAGGATTTACGCAGTAATTTTTACTTGCTCATGTGTTGCCTTTGTTGACGTTCTCAACAAACCTTTATGCTGTACTCTACTGAAGGAAATACATTTTTCTATAGAGAACATTTAACTTAAAATGGAGAATGTTTAGACTTGATTCATTTTCCGAGATGTGTGCAGGAAGATCATTATTTAGGGTTTGAGAATGTGTTAGCTAGTTAGTTAGTCTACTTGTGTTTTTAGAACTTAATTTATTGAAAGCATAATGTGATTATTGTTGTACTACTCTGCTCGATCGGCATTTATTACATAATTTGTACACATTCTGAATTATAAGAATGATTATAGAGATAATTTTTTTTTAAAAACACCCGGTACCATAAAGTAGCGTGCAGGGAAACATACACTTCTTGATTGTGATTGTTAAATACCTAGCTTTCACATAGAGGCTGATATTTAATTTTATCCATCCATCCATCTTCTACCGCTTACTCCTTTTCAGGGTCGCGGGGGATCCTGGAGCCTATCCCAGGAAGCATCGGGCACAAGGCAGGGTACATCCTGGACAGGGTTCCAGTCCATCGCAGTATTTAATTTTATTTTTATTTTTAATGACAACATTTTTGGAGAAACGGTTCCAAATGTTCAAACTAAGATCTGATTTGATATGATGAACGGGACCAAGACACTGCAGCTCCTCTGATATTCCTAAATCAGCACGCTAGATGCTAGTGTGTAATTTGGGACTACTTTACTAGTGTAACACTTTTACCACAAAATGTTTTCACAATGTAAAGTATTTCACATTCTTATTCATTGTAGGAATGGTTCATCTTTACTCAGAACTGTTTTTGTATATTGTACAAAAATGTATAAAACACTGGCTTTGAATAGACAAAATATATATATTTTTTTACATCCCCAGCACCACAACACTGGAAAAAAACAAACATTTATCAGTGCCGAAAGGTTCTTCTGTCGACCTCTTACTGAAGAGCTTCTGTGTAGGAGTTTCAGTTGTTACACAACAAACAAGTTTGTCCCAGATAAGTGTACTGTAGCAAAAACGTTTGATGTGTTTAATACTTTAAAAGCATGAATGGCAACAATACGGGTTATTTATGAATACAAGTGTTTAATATGAGGTTTTCAGGGTTCATCCATAAGCCAGTGCGATTGATCAGAGGGATTCTGATTGAGAAACATGACATCCCTTATTCAGTCAGCGTGACACTGTGTGGCGCGGTGCTCTAAGCAGGCAGGAAGCTGGAATGAGACTGGAGCAGGTCACTGATGGCCCTCATGTGCTGTGGCAGGGCAGCGTTGGTGTCTCGGTGCCAGCGTGGACAGTCGCCCTGGGCGGAAGGTGTGAACACGAACTGGGCTACATTAGGCAGCTTGAGAAGGTTGATAAGCTCGTGGGCTCGTGTGATGATCTCCTCACTGTCCTCCTCACTGAAGCACGATGCCACGCGTCCGCTGTGCGCAAATGAGCGCATCTTGGACAGAAAAAGTGACGCCCTAGACAGACAGACAGCGTCGTATACTTTAAAACAAACAAAAAAAAAAGTCTTCCTAGTATACTTTCCTAATTTTAGTATTACAATTACACCCCCCAGCAAAAAAAGGCTTCCAAACCCCCACCTCAGTCTCCCTCCAAAACAAACCTGCAATGTTTATTTATGCTTATACCAGTATGTGTACATTGGGGGCTTTTTAACCCCATCAGAGACAGTACCTGGAACTATATGGTTGTTATTACTACAAAAGGTTCCAGTTGTATTGGTTTTTGGAACCCGGGTGAAGCTGGAAGAGGCAATATGTAAAACAAAACACCACAGGATGTGCTGTTAGGGGAAAATAAACAACGACGGAGTGCCGACATGCGGTCCTGAGCTTGTATCGTTGATGAAAATCTGCGAAATAAATTGGTTCTGTTTGTGTTATAACAGCTATAAATAAGTGTTCTCGCACATACACAACGTTAATAAGACAAAACAAATGCAGCTTGTTATTGAGAAATGACAAAACGCAACATCCTCCATCTTTACACTTTGCTGGTGGAAAAAAAGAACAGCGTTACCTCCAAGTGTTACAAAGTGCTGGTACTGGAGACTCCTTCCATAAACCTTAAATAAATGTCTCCTTCACGTGTCAAAAATGATATGTTTATTATTAGTCTTAGATTATGTGGAGGGTCTGCTATACAAAGTACCTGTGAATGAGCTGTTACTATAGAAACGAGAAGGTTATATGCTGTTATAGAAAATGAAATCACCTTCTGAATAATCCGATTGGCGAATTCATCAGCACATCAGTAAGAAATATCATTTAAACTGGTTGCCAAAAAAAGCCAATTAGAATCAAACCAAAATGTTAATCCAAGCACTTGTAATATGTCGAACCCAACAATGCCAGTGTCTGATGGGAAATGAGCTTCTCACCCTGTTCCCAAGTGTAGGTTTAATAATCTGTGTCTGTAATGTTTAATCTGCAACGTAGAGTTTTTGTACTCATTAGAAAGCACTCTATAATACTACTGTTACTATGTGCGATAAAGAGAGGCGTACCGGGGAATGAGGTCCTGGCTGCGGGATGCCAACTTTGCCAGCGCGGTCATGAGCACGGTGAGCAGTCGTGGTGAGTAGCGTGGGGGGCTGGCAGACTGGCGTACTTGTGTGATCTCAAACAACACCGCCTCAAGCCCCTCAAAAAAGGACGTTATGAGCTCCACAGTACAGCGAGGGTTATAGGAAAGTGACAAATACTCCCCGATCACCCACACCTACAAAATACGCACACTTGTTTGATCTGACAAAGCGATAATGTACATTATATATAATAAGCACACACATAACGGTTATTCTTTTCTCCCTCACCACATGTGTGTAGAAGTCCTCTTTAGTGTAGATGTTGGTAGTGGTGCTGGTAAATTCCAGCAGCTCCCTGTACTGCTCAACAATCAGTGGCGGGTGCAGCTTGCACAGTGCCTTCAGGTGTGTGCTGAACACTCTACAGCACATATTCAACCATCAGGTTCAAAGCTTTCATTTTATTTTATCCACATATGTCTACGTAGGTATGTTTAACAAATGCAGTCACTGGAAGTATTTGGAGTGACTGACCGCTGCACTTCAGTGCTGAAGTTCTTGATCTTGTACAACAGGCTGCTTCTTTCCAGCAGGACCAGCAGCAGCTGGTTCATCATCTTCCCATCAGCCATCTATACACGTGGAAGACATGAGCCTGCACATTAACCCTTATATACGCCGATCAGCCATAACATTAAACCCACTGACAGGTGAAGTGAACAACATGGATTATGCCGTTACAATGGCATCTCTCTACTGTATATTAGGCAGCAAGTGAACAGTCAGTTCTCGAAGTTGAGGTGTTGGAATCAGAACAAATGGGCAAGTGTAAAGATCTGACTGACTTTGACAAGATCTGAATTGTGATGGCGAGATAACTGGGTCAGAACATCGCCAAAACTGCAGGTCTTGTGGGGTGTTCCTGCTATGCAGTGGTTAATACCTACCAAATGTGGTCCAAGGAAGGACAACTGGTGAACCGGCAACAGGGTCGTGGTTGGCCAGGGCTCAGTGATGTGTGTGGGGAGCAAAGATTGGCCCGTCTGTTCCAATCCCACAGAAGAGGTATTGTAGCACATATTACTGAAAAAGTTAATGCTGGCACCAGAAGGCAAGCTGGCGGAGGCAGTGTGATGCTCTGGGAAATGTTCTGCTGGGAAACCTTGGGTCCTGGCATTCATGTGAATGTTACTTTGACACGTACTTCTTACCTGAACATTGTTGCAGACCAAGTACACCCCTTCATGGCAACGGTATTCCCTAATGGCAGTGGTGTCTTTCAGCAGGATAATGAGCCCTGACACACTGCAAAAATTATTCAGGAATGGTTCGAGGAATATGGCAAAGAGTTCAAGGTGCTGACTCTGCCTTAAATCCGATCTCAATCCGATCGAGCTTCTGCGGGACATGCTGGACAAACAAGTCTGATCCATGGAGGCCCCACTTCGCAACTTACAGGACTTAAAGGATCTGCTGCTAACGTCTCTGTGCCAGATACCACAGCACACCTTCAGAGGTCTTGTGGAGTCCATGCCTCAACGGGTCAGAGCCTTTTTGGCGGAACAAGGAGAACCTACACAATAATAGGCAGGTGGTTTTGTTAGGCGTGTTTTAACAGTAAAAAAACAAAAAAACATCATCAAGTGCTGATGCTGAGAACTCTGCATTTACACTTTGCATTTTAGCGGTCCATGCTACTGATACCAACATGCTTCCTACATACATTGTAATATGTTTTTTGCACATCACATAATGAAAGCAAAACAAAACCATATTTAATTGGCCATTGCAGATTTTAAAAATCAGTGATGGAGTTATACACTATTTGCCCCAAAGTTGGAAGCACACAATTGTACAGCACGTCAGAAGATTTCATTGCATTCTTATTTTCCGTGAGCTTTACATGACTACGTTTACATGAGACAATAAGACAATATTCTGATTAAGGGGTTTACATGAGTGGCTCTTAGAATATTCTTTTCATGTTCTCGTTTAGAACATAGATCGATTAACGGCACACGTCATCACGCCCCCACGCCACGCCGTCCGACGTTCCCAGAATTTCACGTATCGACATACACTTGGTCTTCGTTATGGTACTGTATACAGTTTTGAGTGTTTCATTTTTAATTTCACGAAAACTTCAAGTGCAGTTAATTATTTGTCGTGCTATACGTGCAAATAGATGACTGTTTGAAGCCGTGGGCTGCGTCCCAAACCACGTACTTACCTACTATTTAGAATATAGAAATACATGTATTTCTCCTACTATATAGTAGGCAAGTATGCGGTTTTGAACGCAGCCGTGCTCTCTTGTTTGCCGTCAGATGGTTGAGCGCTGCCGTGTGTGTACGTGTCCTGTTACAAAATGCGCGCGAAAACTCCCACACGACGTTAATAGTGCGATTAAGGTGCGAACATGTCTGTAATACATGTCGATAATGCGACTATAACAGGGATACTCCACACGTCTTAATTCGATCTCCACATCGTCTTAATATCGGATTATTGTTGTCCATGTAAACGTACTGAATGTAATGTTTTCAGAGTCATGATGAGCCTACCTATATATATATAAAAAAAAACAACAAGGAAAACACATCAGACAGGGCATTAAGCAGTAGTGTTGAACCAAATAAAAATTTTCATGTCTGCATACTGGATATTACCTGCGTAATTGTGTTGAAGTAGACATGTAGGAGGACAGGGACAATCTGAGCACAGCACAGCACACGAGGACTCTCGGCCATTCCCTCCAAAGCGTTGTGAAGCATACTCAACCTGAAGAGCAGCACAGAACACTCAGTGAGATTTTATTACATTTACATGTCATTCGTTTCGAAACTGTTGTGTTCGGTTCACTATTTAACAATAAATGCCTCCATTGATAAGATCACAGGCAATGAGCATGTATGACCTGTCAATCGTGTCTCCGGTGCCTGCCTCAGGTCTGAGGATGTAGAGGAACAGACCTCTGTACAAGGGCTGACGGAAGGCATCCAGAGACGCTGTGATCTTCGAACCCTGCTGGTCCCATGCAGCACGATCTCCGACCTGATACCATGCCGACCTGCAGTGAGATTCATCACGCTCACATCTTAAAACCACCAAATCGCTTAATACAGTGCTTCCCAATCCTGGTTCTGGATTACCCTTGCACCGTCTCTAAAAAAACATCCAGTGGAAAGACTGCTATAATATAATGAGAGAGGTGTGTGTGAAAGTGTCATATCAGAGTAAACACGAAAGTGCATATAGAGCCGGAGAAAACAACCAGTACCCAATATGCGGGACTATTATTTTGATAATTGATTTATTTTTCTTTTAACTGGACGTAATTAAATAAACAGGTATCTCAGATGCTAAATCCGTTTTGTTTGCAGTGCATGTGGAATCCCTATGCCAAAAGTATGTGGACACCTGACCATCACATCCATATGTGGTTCTTCCCCAATCTTTTACTACAAAGATGGTAGCACACAATTGTCTAAAATGTTTTCGTGTGCTGTAGCATTACAATTTACCTTCACTGGAACCAAGAAGCCCAAACCAGTACCAGCATGATGATGCTCCTGTACACAAAGCGAGCTCCATGAAGGCACGGTTTAAGAAGGTTGGACTGGAAGAACTTGAGTATCCTGCACAGATCCCTGACCTCGACCCCACTGAACACCTTTGGGATGAGCTGGAACACCGACTGCAACCCCAGACCTCCTCACCCAATAACATCAGTACCTGATCTCACTGATGCTCTTGTAGCTGAATGATCACAAATCCCCACAGCCTAGCGGAAAGCCTTCCCAGCAAACAGCAAAAGGGGGAACAACTCGATATTAATGCCTATGGCTTTGGAATGGAATGTTCAATGCTCAGGCGTCCACATACTTTTGGCCATATCGTGTAGTTTTTAATGTCTGGAATCTGGAAATCAATGCTTATTGGGATCGACTTCCAGCCCCATAGAAAGCAGAATAGAGACTTCATGACCTGGAATACAACACAGGTTAAAGATATAACTGTATATTCCTGTACATTCAGAAAATTAAACTAATAGTTTAACTACTCATAAGTTAAAGTGTGTGTCATAGCATTATTCCTGGTAATAAAAAAGTTACACTACACTAATAACACAGATTGTAGGCTAATAACTAATTTGCCATAGCGGGTATATATTTATTTTTAAAAAACCATCTGTGGACCAATCCATGGACTGTAGAATAAATGATTTTGCTTTTCATTCAAAACTCTTACACCTCTCCTAACTAAACATGGAAATCACAGTGCATTCTGGAAACACCTGTGACTCCGTATCAAGATTATCATCCTAGAATAATTAGGTATAAGGTGTTTAAGTCCCAAATCTTGCGAACCTGTGCTGAAGATCCAGGGCTGCGGCCAGGCAAGGGAGATCCAGCAGGGTGTGGAGTAAACTCGATCGCCGTTTCAGGAGCCAAAAGAGAAGGCAGCAGCTCCATAAACTCAGAGATCAGCCCCGGACTGTTCCATGCCAGAAACTATTGGACAAAACAAAGAATAAAAAGTACATCACATCACTCCATCTATCCACTGTTAAAGGTGGGACTCGTTTAAGCTTTGTGGAGAGGAAAGGTCACCTTGAGCAGGTTGGGGAAGCTATGCCTGTAAATGGGCACTTTTTCCTGCAGCACGCTCATATTGTGCAGGCAGAAACGGACAAACTCGTAGGCCAGCATCGGCTCGTTGAAGAGCTCGGCAGGGAAGCGGCTGAAGAGATGGCAGAAGACGGCCTCAGATTCCACAGCAGCGGTTTCGCCTGGATAGACAACATGGACAGACACGCTGCAGTCTACACACAGCAAGGCTCAAACTTACGTCCAGTGATACTTGGAACACAAGAGATGTGAGCTAGATAATTTAAAAGAAAAGAAATCATTTCTGTGTGATAAGTGGATATGTGGAAATGCCACAAGTCTTCGATCCATTAGAGCGTGTAACTCAACAGAAGATTGTATCCATCGTGTACATTGTGCCCTTTTGGATAAAGGAGAGAGAGGTTTCCTTGCGGGCAGCAGGACACTCACTGTGGTTGAGGTAGAACTGAGCGATGGGCAGCAGGACTCGCGCAAATGCCAGGTCTGCGTTCAGCCTGCCGTATAGCGCTTTGATACAGGGAAAGCCACGGTACACATAGGAAGGATCCTCGCTGCAAATGATGTCCATTATGGACACTGCCTCCACAATGCACTGGACAAGAGAAAACACCATTTGTCTAACCAACACGTCATCGGCTCTAACTTGGAACGAATGCTCGTCCTCATCACGGCTTAGTTTTAACAGAATTCTTACACGGTTTACACTTCTACATCATTTTGGTTTAATAAATTACAGATCCAATTAAAATAGAAGAGAATACATCAAAATGAGCAACACAAACAAACAAACAAACAAATAAATAACTCATACAAAATCAGTGTGTTACAAAGATGCAACGGTACCAGTGTCTCCACAGCTTGGATTCGTAGTCCTTACATTCGATAAGCTCACAATCATTTCTTTTTCAGATGTATTCCTACGTACTTCTACGTAACATCTCTTAAGCCGGTATGAAAAGTTTGAACTCCTGCAGCCACAAACATTTCACTCGGCACTACGCCGTCAAGGTTTCTTTAAAAAAAAAAATTCTCATTGCATCATTATAAGCAATTTGAAGTCTCTTTAAGCCTGCAATCCTATTGTTTGTCCACAAATGTGTAGTGTAGAGTGGTGTACAATACGCTTTAAAACAAAGACAACTTCACTTCACCTGTACATGCACTAAACTTGCGTGAAAGCGTACTAGCCTGTATATACATCATGCCTTTCAATGTCCTCATCTTCTGTCATCTGCTCAGTAATAAAATGCCCGAGATATTTTACCTTCAAACATTAAGTCTTTTCAGACAGTTTAAAAACAGGAAAGTTTAGACATCCATCCTCTTTAGTTCTGCAAATCATAACAACACTCTTACTAGCATTATATATGATTAGAGCTACAACAACTAATTGATAATAATCGATAATGAAAATCATTGTTAACAAATCTCATTATCGATTAGTTGGTCTGCGCATGGTACAGTTACTCATTACGTTACTTCTGTTGTGAAAACACGCTTCAGAGAGTAAATACTAAAAATGTGTCCCAAATGAGATCCTATACACTTACACAATGCACTATGTCCCAAACGGGGGTCCGCGGACCCCTAGCGGTCAGTGGTGTAATTGCAGGGTGTCCGTATGAAAGTTTTTAAAATGTTAAATGATATTATGTTTTTTAATGTATGCAAACATATTCACGTGCATTCACAAATATCACGTTAGCTGAGCTGCCGAATTTTAAATGTCCAATGTTAATATTATTAATGTTAAATATTAATAAAATAACATAACCGTAAATTTTTTGGCTATAATTGCTGTGGAGTGAGGGGGTCCTTGTGGATTGTTCGAGAAATATGCTGAGGTCCCGAGCTCAGAAAAGGTTGAGAACCACTGGTCTAGTGTATGAATTTTAGAAGGGTAGCATCATCTCAAATGGAACACGTACATTTTTTACTAACCGGAAGTATACACCGCTTCCTAGTCAGTGGCACATGACGTCAGAGACCGCAACAATGACTTTCTTCAGTTTACGGTTTGTCAACGTTACCTTTTATTCCCAACATGATGATACACAGAACATAAGTTGAGGAGGTGCTGAAGACCAGCACTACTAAGACTATTTAATTAGTGTTTTCCTTTTTTCTCAACACTAATCAATGGATCAGGTGATGTCTGTATCTGAACTGCAGACACTTGCATTTAAACGCCTTTTTCAATCCGTTTATTGGGAAGGCATTTCATTACAGACGAAGCTCATAAATGTTTCACAACAATGCTTTCCTTGCCAGTGTGAAACTTGAAACAGGAAGCAACATGAAACTAATTTAAGCAGGTAGCTCAACACCTGGCCCTGGAAGCAGAACGTTCACTTGAAACAAACCTCACAGCCCTATCTCAGCGCAACGGTCAGTGCAAACAGTTTAATGAAGCATAAATACAAAAACCCTCAGTGAAAAGGTAACGGATAAAGGAAAGATCTGTTTTAGTTCAAAAGACTGTGAGAAAAATTTCTATGCATAGGCTGAAATTAAATGGGGTTACCGCTTTCTGTAGCTCCGCATCTGCTTTCTTCACAGCCTCTGGAATGAAACATAGCATGTTAATGATCGCTCTTCGACAAAACCAGACTGTGAGATGAGCTTGTGGTGGTGAACTCACTGCGGTCACTCTGTTCGATAAGCCGATGGCAATACTCGAAGGCTTTCTCCCTCAGACGCTCTTTCGGTGGAAGCATTCGACTGGACCAGGAGGTCGCAGACACCATGGACATCACCGAACTGTCCAACTCGGACCGGTCATCTACACAGCAGAAGAGTAAATAGAAGAGTCAATTTTTGGAAAAGAATCAATTTGAGGTAAAGAGTCAATCTAAGTTAAAGAAACAATTTGAGGCAAAGAAACATTTGGAGGTGAAGAATCAATTTCAGTTGAAGTAGTAATCTGGGATGAAGAGTCAATCTGAGGTGAGGTGAAGAGTCAATTTCTGGTAAAGAATCAATTTTTGGGTAGAGTGTGAACAAAGCGGCACGGCTTTGTTCACACCCAATTCGATCTCGGGTTGCTGTGTATGTGCACTTTCTGTACATGTTCTCCTCATGGGCTTTCTCAGGGTTCTCCAATTTCTTATCACCTCCCAAAAACATGCCCCTAGGTGTTGAACGTGTGTGTGCGTGATACACGAGCTGGACTGCAACCCAGGGTGTATTCCTGCCTCATGACCAGTATTTCCGAGATCTAACACAACCCGACGAGGATTAAGCACTTATTGAAAGGGAGTGGGTGAGAGTGAGTCAATGACAACACAATGGGTGGTGGTACCACCTCACAGCTCCAGGTTCGATCCTGAGTTTTGGATTACTGTCTGTGCAGAGTTCTGCATGTTCTCCTCATGGGCCTTCTTTGGGTTCATCAGTTTCCTCCCACCTCCCAAAAATCATGGTAGGTGTGAATGAGTATGAATGTGTGTGTATGCATGGTGCCCTGTGATGGACTGGTATCCCATCCGGGTATGTTCCTGCCTCACAACCAATATCCCCAGGGATAGGCTTCTGATCAACTGCAACCCTGACCAGGATAAAGTGTTTGCTGAAGATGAATGCATGAAAGAGTCAGTTTAGGAGATGAGGACAAATCCAAAATGGATTAAAAATCTAGAAAGCAGTTTATTCACTAAACATGGTGCATAATGATTGATTTACTGTTAGCAAAACAATTAAATCACACAGCTCTGACAAGCTCTGGTTTGTGAATAGAATGTGGAGGCCCAAACCTGGTCCTGGAAATGTTTAGATATGTAGAGGTTATGTGTAGGCGTAATACCAGCCTGGATTGAACATTTTCTTCTGATAAGCTAGGATTATAAGTGGACCAGGGTTGGGCGCACCAGGAGAAGGCAAAACAAGTTCATTCTGGTTATTGTTTTAAGCGGGGTTTGAGTCGAGCTTGCTACGTGCTGCTTACCTTGGTGTGGAGTTGTATGAACGACCTGTGTTCTTTTTTGCTGAGCTAGCAAAAGTAAAAATCCAATCCTGAGTTATTCCTGCATGTTATAATGGAAACTGTACATTACGGTTGCGATGGAATCAAGCACAAATCTACCAAACTCAACCCAGGCTGCACGATGCTCATTGGCCCCATCACACATCAAAACTTTCCTATTTATCTTGTTACCCGATTCTGTATTTGAGCTTCCGTCGGTGTCGTAGGTAAGCAGCCAGCTCTTGATCATGGAAAAGGCGTACATGTTCATCCACTGGTCTTCAGTGTAGCTCTGCCCCACACACAGCACAGTGAAGAAATCTCCTGCCACTGCTCCATCCAATTCAGTCATTAGTGCTGGCTAGAGAAAGCATCATACAGTGTAGAAAGCAGTCATATTTGTTTTGTATACTTCCTTTAAAATATGATTTATGTTTCTCGACAACTTACAGGCTTGTACCTATGAAGATTTGGCATTTTTATTCTAAATATAGGCGAATTCATTCAGATCGACACTTTAATAGGAACGCCTCCTGCAATTATCCAAACACACAATCGTGTAGCGGTTGCATGATGCGCAAAATCCTTTATGCATATTATACTCGCTGGATTTTTTTTTGGTTTCCGCACCACTCTGTGTAAACTCCAGACACTATTGAGTGTGAAAATCCCAAGAGATTTCTGAAATACTCAAACCAGCCTGCTGGCACCAACATCCATGCCACGGTTAAAGTCACAGAGATCACTGTGAACAATGTGAACATGGACTGAAGCTCTTGTCGTGTATCTGCAGGATTGTATGCATTGCATTGCTGCCACATGATTGGCTGATTAGATAATTGCATGAATGATCACTGATTGAGGGGTACAGGTGTTCCTAATAAAGTGGCCGGTGAATATTTATTGCGCATACAGCTGAAGTTTTGAGTTGAGGGACCTGGTTTGAGTTACCAGGGGTAGGTAAGATGGAAAAATGACCGATGTGGACATTCTCACATTACATATGACAATCAAACAATTTACCAAAGAAATGAAACTGAAAAACCACACAAAGATTAAAAAATAAATAAATTTTAATGTATAATTAGTAGCTTGTTACTGTGAGAAACTATAAAGCTGGTCTGTGTTATACAATATTTATGATACCTTTAATTTCCGAAAAGAGTGTAGAGTGATCAGACAATATCAATATTAGTGTCGTATCACGTATCCTTACAGCTACCAAGTGTGTTTGTGCTTTTACCTGTCGTGATCTGGGACTGATGAAAAATCCGCCGGAGGACATGGAGGCTCCCTGGTGAATGCTTGCATATCGGAGCCAGTCAGCCAGCTTCCGACAGACCAGATTCACCTGATCTGTGTTCAAAACACTCATCATAATAGATCATTTTTCCCCCCTTTCCGTATAAAAGCAAGACATTATAATTATCGTAGAAACTACTGACTTTATCATGTCCACCTGCTGATGAGAAGAGCTCACCTTCATTAAGGATATCTGGAGAGAAGCTGAACATTTTCGAGAGAATTGGAAGCGCTCGTTTGGGGACCTGCAACTCAGGCTGTCTTGACTCTAGAGTCTTCAGTAAATGCTGACAGAGAGGAAGCAGATCTTCCTTGCTTCCAGCCTGAAAGAAAAGGAGGCACTGTTCAGCAGACTGTGAATAAAAAATAAAACTGAAGAAGTGTGTGTGAAGGGTGAACGGGAATGACCTGCAAGAGCACTACGCTGGCCACATAACCGAGTGCTCTGCCGTCCTGGCCGAACTCTGTGGAGAGATTGTGCACGCTGAGAGGCAGAGTTTCCCTGAGGATGGCCGAGGACAGAACCTGTAACTGCTCCAGACAGGATGGAGAGCGCAGCAGCATCTGGAGCTTCTTCACAAGGTCTGGAGGAAGCCTGGCAGTGGAGATCGGTCAGGTATTGTGTTTTATTCATTGTAGGGACTGCTCACTATAGAGGGTGGGATCCAGTCACAGATCATGTGCAATTTTAACACCGTCTGAGCATCTGTGCAAGTCTGCACATAAAATTCTTGTTATGTATTCCAAGATTAAAATATTGGCACTTAGTATATTTACCATGACATTTCATAGTGAAAAAGCACCATTAAGTCAAGCTGATCCTCCTCTTATAGAAATCTGAATGTTTCTGAATGTTATCTCATTATCTGTATGTATTCCTGATCTAAAAATCATAGATGGACTCATGGATGAACTTTTATTGACCCCATAACTATTCTCTCGAAAATTCCCAGAATACTCAGTTGATATACAGTGCGGTCCAAAAGTCTGAGAGCACTATAGACTCAACAGCTTGACTAAAAAGTAGAATCTTTACATGAAATATTTATATGAATTTCAGAGTTTCTTAGTATTTGGTTCGTCCCCTTTTCTGCTTTAATGACAGTGTGCACTCGAGCTGGCATAGACTTAACAGGTGTGTGCAAAACCTGATCATCTATTTTAGATCAAATTCATCAGTGTCATCTGAACTCGTGCGACAAGAGAAAAGATTATGCATGGGGAAGATCTGACCTTTTGTACAAAGCAGTTAACATGATCTAGATCACACGTTTGCTTACATTTAAACAGGGACCAGGAAATAGTGCAGAATCGTAAATATTAATAAATATTCAAGATATTGAATATGAACTCTCTTTGATTAAATTATTTGAAACATTTCTAAACCTTCTATTATTTCCAATTTGACAGTTTTTCCCCAGGTCTCACTTTTGTCAACGGAGAGCAGTTTGTTTTTAATGCCGTCTCCCAGCACTTTCATGACTTTTTATCACAAAATTTTCCCAGGTTGTCTTCTTGCATCATCGTCATCATCATTACCAATCCATCCATTTTCTGTACCGCTTATCCCACACAGGGTTGCAGGGCAGCCTGAAGCCGATCCCAAGGAACACTAGGCCGGGGACACTCTGGAGCGCAGATGCCAACCCACCGCATGGCACAATCGCACACACATTCACACACTACAGACTTTCTGGAAATCCTGATCAGCTTACAGCATGTGTCTTTGGATCATGAGGAGGAAACCTGAGTACCCGGAAGAACGGGGAGAGCATGCAAAAACCGTGCACGTAGGGCGGAGGTGGGAGGCAATAATACAATGGAGGTGTGAGGCAAACATTAAGCCACTATGCCCCTCATTATTATTATTATTATTATTATCCATCCATCCATCTATCCACTTTCTGTACCGCTTATCCTACAGAGCCTGGAGCCTATCCCAGGGAGCATACCCTGGACAGGGTGCCAATCCATCACATGGCACAATCACATACACATGCAATGGACACTTTGGATATGCCTACCATGCATGTCTTTGGACTGGAGGAGGAAACCGGAGTACCCGGAGGAAACCCCGACAGCACGGGGAGAACATGCAAACTCCACACGTGCTAATCACTAAGCCGCCACGTGCCCTATGATGATGATGATGATGATGATGATGATGTGCGTATGCCACCATTTTATAATGTCTTCTTGACAGATCTTCATGGACACTGCATGTCAGAGTTACAAACCAACTTACGTTCTGGCATATTTTGTAGCGGAAACGATCAAGTGGAGCCTCTGAAGGGAATCGACCGCCTCTCCTCCAGCGTCTTTACCAGAATGAAGTTGTTTAGATACACGGCAATAAAACTTCTGCAGCTCCTCTTCCTGTATTTCTCTACAAGATAGGACACAGACATGTCCATGGTCATAGCAAATTCTCTAAACAACCATTCATTTAGTTTCTCATGCATCTCACCACTGGGAGCTGGGTGATGAGTGATGGAACAGAAGATATTTGGTCAATCCGGGAACTTTAGATCACTTTGACGTTAATGACACACGTTACACGCTGTTGTTGTTGTTGTTGTTGTTGTTGTTGTTGTTGTTATTATTATTATTATTATCCAGGAAGAATATTATATGCATTATGAGTACGTTAGTGTAAACCGCACAGGTATATAACTACATAGTATAACTACACAGTGGCCAAATATAAAACATTCTTAATAATAATAATAATAATAATAATAATAATAATAATAATAATAATAGCCTTTAATACCAAATAATAGTTAACTAGCCAAATATCATACCTGGCTTGTTTGATCAAACTCTCTGTTCCGGGAGCGTACATACTGAAGTAGCAAACCCAACCACATCAGAGAGCAAAAAGCAAGATCTATTAAATAAATTTGGAAAATGATCACAGTCCAAGGTTTGTTTGATGTGTCCTACAAACCACATGAGAGCTAGTTCCGTGTTCGAGAGGTCACGTGGTGCCGAACACTCCGCTCATTGGTCGCTTCAAAATTAGCACGCTAGACTGTCACGTGCTGGGTTTCAGTACCGCGACGTAAAATGGGCGTTTCCGGAGATGTGGTAAACACGACCTCTTTACAAAAATTGAACAAAAATAAATACATTTACAGGTCACTGGCCATGCGCAGAATATATTTTATTAATACATAAATAAATAAATTATTTTTTTAGGCGTGAGCATTTGATTTGTTTTGTAATCCTGTTTGTAAACTGTAAACTTGGCTCTTTCTTTGTAAATAACGCTGAGTATGACAACATGGATAAATGATGAGTTTGATTTTTATAATGGGGCAACAGCCCTCATGTGTACTGAGGTTAAAAAGTCTTGCATGACAGAACATACAGTAGAACTGATGTAAAGTCAGTAAGACTTATTTAAGTGAAACAAGCATTTCATGACAATAGTATTTTTCAAACATGAAACCCCTGTGATCATAAACAAGTGTCTGAAGCTATAGCAGAGTGAATGTAAAACCCCTGTGATCATAAACAGGCGTCTGAAGCTATAGCAGAGTGAATGTAAAACCCCTGTGATCATAAACAAGTGTCTGAAGCTATAGAAGAGTGAATGTAAAACCCCTGTGATCACAGACAGGCGTCTGAAGCTATAGCAGAGTGAATGTAAAACCCCTGTGATCACAGACAGGCGTCTGAAGCTATAGCAGAGTGAATGTAAAACCCCTGTGATCACTGACAGGCGTCTGAAGCTATAGCAGAGTGAATGTAAAACCCCTGTGATCACTGACAGGCGTCTGAAGCTATAGCAGAGTGAATGTAAAACCCCTGTGATCACTGACAGGCGTCTGAAGTTATAGCAGAGTGAATGTAAAACCCCTGTGATTATGGACAGATCTGCAGCAAATGGCTTTTCTTCCCAAACTGCACATGATCGTTCACCTATGCAGATTATCAAAATAGCCCACGCAAACCCAATGACATAATATCTCTTACGCTGTCCTGAAACCCCTGGGGAAAAGTGTACAGAGCTCAAATATTGCTTATGTTTTATGTTTAAAATGAGATCAGCAATTTCTGAAAAACTCAAACCAGCCCCTCTGGTACTAACAACCACCTTATGGTTAAAGTTACAGAGATCACACTTTTACCCCATTTTGATGTTTGATGTGAACATGAACTGAAGCTCTTGACCTGTAGCTTCATGATTTTATGAATTGTACTGCTGCCAAATGATTGGCTGATTAGATAAACGGTGGTGAGTGTATACTTGTTTCCCAGCAGAAGGCAAGCTGGTGGAGGCAGTGTGATACTCTGGGCAATGTTCTGCTGGGAAACCTTGGGTCCTGGCATTCATGTGGATGTTACTTTAACACGTACCACCTTCCTGAGCATGCTGCAGACCATTTTGCGACAACGGCCTAACCCATAATGGCAGTGGCATTTTTTCAGCAGGATAATGCGCCCTGCCACACTCCAAAAATTGCTAAGGAACGGTTTGAGGGACATGACAATGAGTTGAAGGTGTTGACTCGGCCTTCAAACTCACCAGATCTCAATCCGACCAAGCATCTGTAGGACGTGCTGGACAAACAAGTCTGATCCATGGAGGCCCCACCTCGCAACTTACAGGACTTACAGGATCTGCTGCAAACGTCTTGGTGCCAGAGACCACAGCACACCTTCAGAGGTCTTGTAGAGTCCATGCCTCGACAGGTCCGAGCTGTTTTGGTGGCACAAGGAGGACCTACACAACATTAGGCAGGAGAAACACTAATGTTCTCTTTTAAATCACCAGCAATTTTTTTTAAGTGTCGTTGTTTTACAGATATTTTTTTGCCTTTGTTTGTTTATTTTAGTTGTTTTACAGACATAACGAGATGTTCCATTGATAGCTCACCTTTCTAGATGTTGTGTAATTGTGGAGCAGTGTGCTTACTTCCCCACTTACCTTCCATAGACTTATTATTGCACCTACAGTAGTTGTTACAGTAGTACAAATGGCAACTAAGTGCTAATAGCAGCCCATAGGGGCAGGGGTCATGTAGCCCCATGCTCACCATGAACAATCTCACTGAAGGAGGAGCAGCAGAAAGACTTTTAATGACAGGGTTGCCAGATTAGGCTAGTTTAAAAAAGCTAGTTCTAGTTCGTTTCCCACATTTTTTGGGGTACCGCAATTCTCGGACTATTGAGCGCACCTGAATATAAGCCACACCCGCTAATTTTAAGAAAAAACTATTTTGTACATATACAGGCCGCACTTGTCTATACGCCGCAGGGTCACGATTCGTGACGTAACCGAAGCAGGACGGATGCAAGTGCAGTTAGGATGAGAGTTTTTATTGAAACAGAGGAAAGCAGACTCAAGAGAAACAAGAACCACGACCAACACAATGAACTAAGCTAACTAAACCAACTAAACATTAACTATGACATGAAACAAAGACTCTATATCTATACTCTATAAACCACTTCTACATCTATATTCTAAACTAAGTCTATACAACTCTAAGCTATACTATCCGCTACTAGGCTATAAGCTATGCTACAAGCTACTAGACTATAAGCTATGCTATAAGCTACTAGGTTTCAGGCTAAGCTATAAGCTATGCTATAAGCTAACTAGCCTTGACATGAACTCAGACATGGCTAGGAAACATGAACAAGAACTAAGACACATGGCATGAACAAAGACTCTAACTATATTCACTATCTAATTCTAACTCTATATTTAATTACCCGCGTTGTGTGTGTGTGTCATGGCTCCCGGTATATATACACACCAGCTAAACTGCTAACAGCTGCAGGCAATACCAAAACACACGTGACTCGACAACACATGACGAGACGGGGCGGAGACATGACGTCACCAATCTGCATGTCTTCGTGTGTTTTCCCTGATGAGGGGGTGTGCACGAAGCGCAACACGACTGATCTGAAGAATGTCGTGTGAGCGCGTTAGATTTAAGTCGATCAGTTTCATTGGTCCACTGTGACCTGTTGGGTCATTTCATTGGTCCGATGTGACGCTAAATGGTTTGGCGGCATGAAACTCGTTAGCCCGTAAAAATCCATAAATTAGCCGCATCATTGTTCAAAGCAGTCTTCAAAGCGGGTGAAAAAAGTAGCGGCTTATAGTCCGGAAATTACGGTAGATCAAGTCTTTTGTGTACTTTGTGAGCTGTAGTTGTGCTGCTGTACCGCTTTTTACGCTGGCTTCACCTCAATCATGCGGGTCACTGAGCAGGAACCCCCCTTATCAAAAATAATTGGGGGATAGCCACCTGCCAAGTTTACCTTTAAAGCGACAGTGTTGTTTTCCACTTCTTCCTGGTTATTAACAAAAAAATAAATAATCCCTGATTTCACTTTATAAAACACAGTAAAAAAAACACTCACAATACTCAAGGTCTGAGATCTGTGTAATGGTTTAAATCAACTACGGCGTAAGGGCAAGCAAATCCTTCACACACAATTCTGCATGATTTAAAACAGCCTCCAAAAACCTTCATCGTATGGGTGTGTAAATGATCAAAGCAAGAGAACAGGATGCCTTGGACATCTCAAACCTTTTAATAGGCCGTGGTCACATTTCAGCATTTCCTAGAGCTTCCCACAAGGCAGTAAAAGAGGACAGACAGAGTTGCACGTAGATGTGCATTAATGCATTATTACATTAAAACTGCTTTCATGTCATCAGGATGAATCTGAAAAGAAAATGAAGAATAACGAGATACAGAACAAGATACCGGGTATACAATTTTTTTTAACATTTGAAAGAAAAGACAGGTATGGATATAAAAAAAAAAAATAGTTCCTTTCATAGATCAGCCATTATCTATAGTCTTTTTTTTTTCTTCTTTCTCTTTCAACATTTTTTGCAGTCCAAATGAGGATTCTCGGTGACTTTATAAGAGCATACAGAGTAGAGTTTGGTGCTGCTGAGATAAAAAGGTTCGAACAAAACAGCCCTATATGAACACAGCGACTAAAACATACACAGTTCATAACGCGCTCGGTTAGTAAACTCGGTAAGAAAGCGAATCATAATGACACTGTTGCCGATTTGCTTTACATTTCAGAAATAACAAAAGAAAGCAACCTCTACTCATTTCTTTTTTTTTTTCTTTTTCGTCAGGTTATGTGAAAACGTCAGATAAATACTACTGAATACAACCGAATGACGGGATCTTTATAACATATAAAGACTTCTAAAGACAATGCAATGCTTTTCAACAAGGACTAACATGGTTTGTATACAATCGGTAAAGGTCATACCGACTAAAAAGTGGAAAGAAAAACGTGCATCGGTTTATCAGACTTAATTTTTAAATTATAAATGTTTAGTGTATAAACACTTGCATAAGCTAATATGCATAAAACACCAAAAAAAAAGAAAGAAAGAAAAGAAAGCACACAAATAAAATACATCAAAATGAGCTGACGAAATAAAGTTTATATAATCGTTGATAGAAACACTATTAAAAAGGTATGTGAAAAATGTTCTAGGCAGTGGAAAGTTAGGAAAATAGAATTTCAACTCGACAACCAAGTGCTTAATCATTACTGAGAGGTTTAAAACCCTAGTAAAAGGCTTACTGCTCTTAATGCTTTATTAATCTGAACTCAATTTAAGTCAGCAGTTTCAGCGATTCAACTGCGTGGTTGTTTTCTACTGATTTAGATTTGCAGATAGAGAAGAGCATTAAAGATGACATTGTTAACTAAAAGAGGGGGGAAATTGATTTCCTGAATAGCCTTCCCCCTTCCCTCCTCCTTTTCCTCCTTCCCCATGTCACAGGTACGCTTATGAAGACAAACGTATTTAGATTTATCTATAGAAGTTGATTATTTCAGCATTATATGCATTATAACAAATATGTTTCAGGTTCTTTTGCTCACAACGTGAACACGGACCAAACTTATGTCTGACCATGTTTCTAGTTTGTTCCGACAGATCGGACACTGTTATCGTGTCACTCGGAGCCCGGCGAGTGAAAAAGCTTCAGTGTTTTAACTTCCCAAGCAGCAGGTAGTAGAGTTTGAAGCAGTATCTTTGCTACAGAGCTCAAGGCACTAAATGAAGTGGACATGCATTTGGTCTTTTCGAGTGTTTTCTCAGGTTAAACATTCTCTCGGTTCTGATGCTTCTTTTATAAAGTGGAAACTGAGACCACCGTGTTAGTGATCGTCAAACACTGTATTTGTACTCCATTAGTTAAATAAAAAGAAATCACGTCTAACAAAACGAGTTGTTATGAGAACGTTTCGAAAAAGCGTTTAGCATTCGTTAAGTACCTCCCAGCATCGTTGTGAGGTCACGGGAAGGCGGACAGTGGAAAAGTAGCCTCTTTAACGATTAATGTTAACCATTACATTCTTACATTCCTGGGTCTTTCGAAAATAGACAAACATATTTGGTTTTCAGTAGCCCCTTGTAATAATGAAATATTCCAGCATTTATAATGAATGTCTGGCTTAATTATTATTAAATAATACATATCTGACTAGTTACGGTCATTTTTAGCCGAACATGTCATCCGGAGCACACGGAGCAGAGGTGTATGTCTAACCCTAATATTAACTGAAGGGTCTGAACTTCAAAATTAGTTTCATTTTAAACAAAAACATTAAAAGGACACCACATTCGAATTTCTTAACACATTATTTAGTCGAGAGGGAGCCATGAACAATGAGGAGGGAAAAAAGAAAGAAAAAAGAGACACGAAAACAAAAGCTACATACATTCATGTATAATGTTTGCAGACTCGATTCCCGAACAGGTATGTGCTAGACATTACAACATCTAAACACGCAAGGTAATAGCTCAGCATAGAAAAATACTTTGTAGCATGTTAAAGAGTTCAAGGCTTGGAACCGGAAACAAAAAAAAAATTAGAAAAGAGAGAGAGAGAGAGTGTCAGGCCTTGTATGTATGATGTATGAAATTTATTTTTGTGAAATTGTTGTCCAAGTTTTAGTTATAACAATCCAATTTCTACAGATGGTGTTTTTAACCTATGCTTTATAGCAGTGAATCATAAATAAATCCAAGGTTACCCTGGAGATGAGAGAAAGAAACCCATGAGAACCGAGCCTCCAACAAGCTTAATACATAATGCTTCAGTTCTGAGAGGCCAGTGCTCCCGTACAGAAGTAGCTGCTAAGTTATCATTTTATTGGTCCCGCCCCGACCCAGAGTAAGTACTGCTCTTCACTCTACCTTGTGAGGAACTACACAGCAGCACGTTGCCTCGTGTCTGCATCCACCTCTTTAATAGCTTTAAGGGTCCGTTTTCCCCAGGCTCTTTAAACAAACCCACAAGTTTTTTTTGTTTTTTTTTGGTATTTTTTAAGGCTTAAAGGATAATGCATTTAGCTCCTACGTGCCCTCGATATGCATACTCGTTCAGGGCTCGTTCTCTCACAAATAACTGAAGTTCTTAGTAAAAGAAATGAAAAAACGAAATTAAAAAAAAAAAAAAAAATGTTTCCCTCAATAACAATGGCACATTGTGCGAACACTATTGTTGGGGACTTGCTTTAACCATCTTCTCCACTCACTCGGTTCCTCGCTCACTGCCTCAGTCACTGGCCTCTGGGGTCATCGCCACAATGACAGGCTGGGGGACCGACGCCACGCCGTCATCCTCCATCTTGGGCCGTTTCGACTCAGGCTCCTGCTGGCCCGCTTCCTCCATCTCCACGCTGGAGGGTCTGTTCACTAGCACCGGGGGCGAGGTGGAGGCCTGCGCTGCCAGGATCTGAAGAGGGTTGGTGAAAGCTGAGCACAAAAACAAGGAGGAAGAACGGGAGAACGGTCGGTTAGACTACGGCGTTGCAGGTTGTAGTTTGCAACAGCAAATTAAAGCAGGCTACAGTTGTCCTTTTAATGCCGATATATTTTTTTTGGATGATAGCACACGTTCAGTGTTAGTCCGGCTGTGTGTGCGTGTAGCAGGTGAGAACACAGCACTCACGTAGCAGGTAGCCTCATTAAAGCGAACCCGAATGAGAAAGAGAATACATTTGCTGGATGTGAAGCACAAAATGTTTTAAACCAGTTATATGTAATCATCAATTGATTTATTCAAGCTCCTGAGACCCAGCAATTCATTTTTGTCCATTACAGTGGACATGTTTTTGCTCAAATCTCTCCTGTCCGTGTTCGAATGATTCATCTGATTTCTATGTGTACTTGGCAAAGGTTTGTTGACATTTTTCTGTTGCCGTATGGTTGAAACTAGACATGCACCGATGTTTCGGCCGATACCAGGCAATTTTTCACGCTTTGAAAACATCTGATGATCAGGGCCGATTATATCCTGTCAATCAAAAGAGGGCGGGATAACACACGGAATCCGTGCAGTGTGTAAAGATGATGTTTCTTGTGTGGAATGACGACAAAACTGCAGTTTGTAATCTCTTTAATCTCTACATCTATATTCTAAACGAAGTCTATACAACTCTAAGCTCTACTATCCGCTACTAGGCTATAAGATATGCTACAAGCTACTAGGCTATAAGCTATGCTACAAGCTACTAGGTTACAGACTAAGCTATAAGCTATGCTATAAGCTAACTAGCCTTGACATGAACTCAGACATGGCTAGGAAACATGAACAAGAACTAAGACACATGGCATGAACAAAGACTCTGACGTCATGACGTCACCAATATGCATGTATTCGTGTGTTTTCCCTGATGAGGGGGTGTGCATGAAGCGCAAAACGACTAATCTGAACAATGTAGTGTGAGCGCGTTAGATTTAATTCGAACAGTTTCATTGGTCCACTGTGACCTGTTTAATGGTCATTTCATTTGTTCGCTGTGACGAGGTTAAATGTTTTGGCGGCATGAAACTCGTTAGCCCGTAAAAATCCATAAATTAGCCGCATCATTGTTTAAGCCGCAGTGTTCAAAGCGTGTGAAAAAAGTAGTGGCATATAATCCGGAAATTACGGTAATGTGTTTTAAGTTGATGAGACCAGTTACTGTGAAACATTGTTGAAATGGAGAGAATAAAGTTTTTATTTCATTTCTTTCAGAATCGTGGAATTAATTATTATTAATTTAAAAGAAGGCAGAAAAGGCAGAACTATCGGTATCGGCCGATATCGCTCTGAATAATTGGTTATCGGTATCGACATTTTGCCTCCGATACGAACTTGGCAAACTGACTATTAAGACTATATAGGCAAAGGTTTGCAGACCCCGGCCGCAAATAGGCAACATTTTCGGACACCCGACCATCACACCCATTTGTGCTAGCTGAAAATCCCATTCCAAATTCGGTCCCCACTTTGCTGTTCTAATAACCTCCACTCTTCTGCCAAGGCTTTCCCCAAGATCTTGGATGGATGAGTAGATCACTGATATTTTACAACAATAGTAGGCTGCAATCTTTACCCTCAAAAACAAGGCTAGTCCATCAGCACTGACTGGTCTTTGATGCTTAATTTACTATTTGTCAGACTGACAAAATACATAGTGACTCCATTTTTATTTCCATCCATCCGTCCATTTTCTGTACTGCTCATCATACACAGGGTTGTGACAGAGCCTGGAGCCTATCCGAGACGGGGGACACCCCGGACGGGGGACCAGTCCATCGCGCGCGCGCACACTACAGACAATATGGAAATGCCAATTAACCTACAACGCATGTCTTTGGACTGGGGGAGGAAACCTCTGAAACACAGGGAGAATACGCAAACTCTGCGCACACAGGGCGCAGGCGGGATTCGAACCCCCAATCCCTGAGGCGCGAGGCTAACATTCTGTCAATTTATTTATTTATTTTGTTCTTAGATATTTAATTTAGAACTGATGAGAAGTCTTTTTTTGACTTCTCGTTAGGGCAGAACACAAGAATACACACTGTGTATTGTATACTGTTCTTGAAATGTCAAAAATAGGTTTAAGGAATCATCATGGGTCTCTACATAATAAATAAACAAACAAATAAATAAATGCAGTGACTTCATGGTGTGCGGTGAATTCTGTGAATGTTTTCTGTAATAGAAAGACGTAAGCAGTTACGTAAATAAATTTTTTTGAAAATCTATAATTAATAACATTATTTTCCATCTTCAGTTTTAGTTTTAACAAACAACAATAGGTATAATTCTACTCTTCTCAAACAGATCTACCATAAGTGTTGGGTGAGATGGTGGCGGTGGGCAGAGCGTGTTTGCCATTCTGGGTGATGGTCTGGACCGGGAGCTGGTGCTGACCCAGAGGCATGGATGTCGCCTGCAGAACAGTGAAACTCTGCTGCCCTCTAGAGGCTGAACTCAAGTGACTCCCCACAGACTGAATCACTCGGCTACCTACAGGGATGGAGACGGGGGCTGCCATCTCGTCCACAGCACCTTCACAAAGACACAGAAAAAGCTTCAGTGGCTAGAAAGGATGCTAATGCTGAGCAATCAACACAAGGGCAGGGTGGAGCCGGTACCGGAGGTACCTCTGTGCTCTCCAGAATTTTCCCCGGACGACGCGGAGCCGATGTTGGCCAGGACGTATCCATTGGCGGAGCTGGAGGAAGCGTTGAGAACGCGCACCATGGTGACGGCCGGAGCTTGTTGGAGCACGTGCACGGCCTGACCGGAGCCTTGCTGGGAGGTGAGGATGGAAGCCGGCATGTACGCCACGGGCTTCGCCACCGACACCGAGGGCTGAGGAGGCAATGCCACGATCACGGGATGCGCGCTCACGGGGGAACCTGGCATTCACACAGAATTAGCAACATGATCCATACAGAATAGAGATTTAGGAAACATCCAGATCGAATACACCGAGACTCACCAGGGGCGCTCTGAGAGTATCTGAACTCGGGCACCGATGCCAGCTTGGTGCTAAACTCGTGCTCGTGAGAAATGGGCGAGCCCTCTCGAGACAGACACTCGGGGGTCTGCAGGCCGCTCGAGTGAGGAGACAGCAGACCGGAGTGGGTGGGCGAGGCTGGAGCGCTCCTGAAAGCAACATGTCCATCACACACACACACACACACACACACATACATAAACAAAGCCACATTCATGACCTACAACTCTTTATGTACTAAACATAGGTCACACTGCGACTGCAAGCAACCACAGCCTGACATCACACACACGCACACCCACCCACCCACCCTTCAGCAGGTGACTAGCACAGTGTAGATTAGAAGCCGCTGCATGACATGACACGCAAGAAGCCCGAATCAGAATGCTTAGATTTTACATAGACATGACTTACTTCGTTCTGCCGAGCAAATAAGAGCAGCAAGAAGAGAGGGGGAAAAAGGAAATGAGAACAAACCGAATAGTTGCTCTCTGGCACTGAGACCCTCTGTGTGTGTGTGTGTGTGTGTGTGTGTGTGTGTGTGTGTGTGGTGTGGTGTGTGGTGGGGGGAAAGGTATATTCTGCATTTGGAAAGTCTCCATGAGGTTTCCTTTTGGTTACTGCATTAATAATTCTAATCACAAGAATACTAAGACACGCATATGTATGTGTGTGTTGGAGAGTTAAACACAGTTACGAGGCTTTTCACCTTGAGGAAAGTGGGCCGAACGGTGTCCGGAAGCAAGAGACGCCTCTCTGACGGCGTTTGCGGAAGGACTGCTCCACCAGCTTAGCCTCTGACGAGGGGTCGACGCGCCAGAACGAGCCCTTTCCCGGCTCCTCTTGAGAGCGTGGCACTTTGATGAAGTAGCGGTTCAGCGACAGGTTGTGCCTGATGGAGTTCTGGACACAATCCGGCAGGTCAGAGACGGAGTTAGACGAAGGCCGATTGACAGAGAGCGAGACAGTCTGTTTTTACGTTGAACTCACCTGCCAGCCCTTATCTGCAGTCCTGTAATACGGGTAATGCTTGGTGATGTGGGAGTAGATGCCACTTAGTGTCAGCTGTCGGTCTGGAGCCGACGATATGGCCTGCACAATCAGCTGTGCGTACGAGTACGGGGGCTTGGACTCGTCCTATGAGAGAACACATACAGGCCATCAAAATAAATCCCGAATGAGCCATCGCTGTCGTTACTGTGCTGTGCTGCATAACTGTGCAACTCTGCGAACTTGAGAAGCATGAGCCAGCAGAAAAACAAGCCAGGACATCTCCAGCCAGACATCTAGACATGCTCACAGATAATCGGCAACATGCAGAATTGAAGCTGCTCACGATTACGAACCTTGGGGCTGTCTCGATCCGACACCTCTGTGCGATGCTCTGATACAGCTTTGGCCGCATACTCGGCCGCCAACTGCAGGTCAGAGGTTATGTTGTGTCCGTAGCGGTAGCCAGAGGAGCCCGCACCCCGAGGACTCGCTGGACAGGAGTTGGGTACACTGAAAAAGGAAACAAACAAAAAAGAGTCAGCGTATAACATTGGCGTTTGACTGGACCAAGCTTAGCGAGACTCCATGTTTACATCTAATCCTAGCAAGTCCAAGCTCCAAAACAGCTAGCTTAGCTAATTTCCACCAAAACTAATCTATAGCTAACTCACAGTGCTAACAAAAAATAGGAAAGGGGGAAAAAAAAGTGAATTATACAACAAAAACCCTAGTGCATGTTGAGAAGAAGAAGAAGCAGCAGCAGCCTTTATTTGTCACATACGCATGACAGCACAATGAAATTCTTTCGCATATCGTATTTTCGCAAATTCGTATATCCCAGCTTGTTAGGAAGTTGGGGTCAGAGAACAGGGTCAGCAATGATACAGCGCCTCACTGGAGGAGAGAAGGTTAAGGGCTTTGCTCAAGGGTCCAACAGTGGCAGTGCTGCAGCTTGAACCCCAACGTTCTTAACCATTGTCTGTCTGTCTGTCTGTCTGTCTATCTATCTATCTATCTATCTATCTATCTATCTATCTATCTATCTATCTATCTATCTATCTATCTATCTATCTATCTATCTACATTATCTCACAAAAGTGAGTACACCCTCACATTTTTGTAAATATTTGATTATATCTTTTAATGTGAAAACACTGAAGAAATGAGACTTCTTTTCCATGAGGTGCCAACGTCCAGTGACCAGTATGAGGGAGTGTGAGAGCGATGACACCAAATTTAACACACCTGCTTCCCATTCACACCTGAGACCTTGTAACACTAACAAGTCACATGACACCGGGGAGGGAAAATGGCTAATTGGGCCCAATGTGGACATTTTCACTTAGGGGTGTACTCACTTTTGTTGCCAGCGGTTTAGACATTAATGGCTGTGTGTTGAGTTATTTTGAGGGGACAGCAAATTTACACTGTTACACAAGCTGTACACTCACTACTTTACATTGTAGCAAAGTGTCATTTCTTCAGTGTTGTCACATGAAAAGATATCATCAAATATTTACACAAATGTGAAGGGTGTACTCATTTTTGTGTGTGATATATATATATATATATCACACACACACATACACACACACACAGACACAATTTTATACACACACTAGAGCTTATCATTTCACTCATCACTCCTCTGTTGCCACTTGATATATAAAGCATACAAGCGGCCAGCAGATGGCTCTGGGCCTTTCAAAAAATGACACTGTAAACAAATGTAGCTTCTTGGAACAACATTCTCCAAGTGTTTGTGATTATCATCTAGGAGCACAGAGGGGCTTGCACACACCCTACCAGATGCTACCCTCCAACTGTTGTTTACCGTCAACAGTTTAGCAATTCTGTAATAGTAATAATAATAATAATAATAATAATAATAATAATGATACATACTTTCTCTTGTGTTGTGTTATAGTATACGTATATAGAATTTAGGCAGCTGTGCCTAAGAGGAATACGCCTCAAGCCCTGATGACATACCCAGGAACGTATAGCCCTGCTGTTCTTCTGACTGTCTCTGTGCTAAGTCACATCATCTCCAATTTGTTTGACAGATTCTGTTACACTGCTGTTATATTAGACACCAAGGCACACACCCCCACCTCCCAACACCACACACACACACACACACACACACACACACGTTATTTTTACTGCTGCTGTATGTCCTGAGTGTAACAGGCTGCCTCAGGATAAGAGCAGGGTCAGAGTTGTTGTTCTGCTGCCTTGATGTGGGTGGAGAATAGAGAGCTCAGCAAGGAAGAAAGCCTTTGTCTGGCGGAAGAAGGCACAGGCTGCATGTGGGGTCGAAGTCCAGGCTTGAAGCGGTCCTTTCATAAACAACTGGACCCAATAACACAATATAACAACAACCTGCGAAAGCATTGTGGCCAAAAATAAACACCCCTTTACAGTAGAAGAACACTCAGCCCTGAGCATATGCACAGCTATCCTGTTAAAAAATAATGCATTAATACATAAAACAGCAGTGGCATGCTGAACCGTAGCCGAACAGTATCTCCGCCATTTGGCACGTGTCACATCCGAGCCATTCATAAAAGAGGTTGCAATATAGCCAGCTCATAATTACAAGTGATTTATCCATCTTTATGCTTCTCGATTTTTCCATCAGCTGGAATAACTGGCCAAGCAGAGCTATCTTGAACTTCTGTAGAACCAAACACAACAGCGCAACTGATGGTTGCAAGAAAAATACAATCCATGGAATGTTATAAAGAAGCGAGGATATCCCAGTCCTCTGACTCAAACCCCATAGAAAACCTGTGGGGTGAACTGAAGAGGAGAGTCCACCAGCATGGTCCTCGAAATGTGAAGGATCTGGAGAGATTCTGTATGGAGGAATGGTCTCAGACCCCTTGCCATGTATTCTCCAACCTCATCAGGCGTTATAGAAGACTCAGAGCTGTTATCTTGGCAAAGTGAGGTAGCACAAAGTATTAGCTAAAAGGGTGCCAACAACTGTTACACACCTATACTTAAAGATATATTTCTTGATAAACCGGTGTCGTGTTTGCAATCATTTGATATTGTTTGATAAAGCCAATATCTCACAGTCTTGTACTTCCTAGCTGGAAACGGTCTCTACAGTAGTGTTAGTGACCTCATTCTCCAACTGCAGACATGGCAAGCGATACTTTCCAGGAATAAAACATTTCGCTATAAATACGAAAGCTCGTCAGTTGAAGACGAAAAAGGAAGAAGGGACGCTAATTTCACCAGAAGCACCATTAACGCGAACGTTCAAATCACAAGCCAGGATCTATTAATATTGCTAAAATAAACAGAACATTTGGCCATATCGTGTCTGAAATGTCACATACTCTACAGTGAGGGAAAGAAGTATTTGATCCCCTGCTGATTTTGTACGTTTGCCCACTGACAAAGAAATGATCAGTCTATAATTTTAATGGTAGGTTTATTTGAACAGTGAGAGACAGAATAACAACAAAAAAATCCAGAAAAACGCATGTCAAAAATGTTATAAATTGATTTGCATTTTAATGAGGGAAATAAGTATTTGACCCCCTCTCAATCAGAAAGATTTCTGGCTCCCAGGTGTCTTTTATACAGGTAACGAGGTGAGATTAGGAGCACACTCTTAAAGGGAGAGCTCCTAATCTCAGCTTGTTACCTGTATAAAAGACACCTGTCCACAGAAGCAATCAATCAATCAGATTCCAAACTCTCCACCATGGCCAAGACCAAAGAGCTCTCCAAGGATGTCAGAGACAAGATTGTAGACCTACACAAGTCTGGAATGGGCTACAAGACCGTTGCGAAGCAGCTTGGTGAGAAGGTGACAACAGTTGGTGCGATTATTCGCAAATGGGAGAAACACAAAAGAACTGTCAATCTCCCTCGGCCTGGGTCTCCATGCAAGATCTCACCTCGTGGAGTTGCAATGATCAGGAGAACAGTGAGGAATCAGTCCTGAACTACACGGGAGGATCTTGTCAATGATCTCAAGGCAGCTGGGACCATAGTCACCAAGAAACCAATTGGTAACACACTACGCCGTGAAGGACTGAAATCCTGCAGCGCCCGCAAGGTCCCCCTGCTCAAGAAAGCACATACTGTATATACATTTCTGTAGAAAAGCACTAATCGCAGTCGTGCGGTTATCCTGAATATAACACGGCCCTCGCCCAAGTCGATCCCAAACGTGTCGATATTTGTGCGATGTTACGTAAATATAAGATTTTAGACTTCACATCTAATATCACCACCACCCATCACGTTCAGCTCCCTACAGTATGATGATTTTCATCCTTAATGAAAACACAAGCAGGAACGTACTGCATTAGAGAAGTCAGAAGGAACGTTGCTGTATAAATACTATTCAAGTTTTCATAATACTTGTCATAATAGCCATGTCGGAAACAAATACATGACATATGGCATCCTTTCTTTTTAGTACTCTACATTAAGTAAGGAATAACATCTGACAGACTGTGCAGTTATGCTATAATCATGTACACCAGTGTGTCGGGATACCGAACAACACGAAACAGAAGCGAATGATGTGCGTATAACGGCACAGTCTGGAGTCCGTTATTCCTCTAATACCACAACGGTTTACCAACAATAATAACGCTTACCCCTTGTGCGTCCTTATGGACAATTTCCTTTTCGCTTTCTTTTCAAATCATTTTGTCTGTGTTAATGCAAACAGCATACATTTTGCAGAAGGCGTGTATGTTTATTGGATTTTTTATATTTCACCGTCATTTGCTTTCATAAATCTATTTTTAACTAGGTACACAAAATCAGGACCTTAACGACAAAAATGTCCCCATTGAAACCCATTCAAACTGCAATATTTAATCCCCATAAAATCATGCATTCTGTGTTAACAGGATTTTATTTTGGCGACAAGGTTTTAAAACGTTGATTTTTATTTACTTATTTTCTGTATTCTGATTCTGCTGTATTATAGAGCGCTGCAGACCAACTGAATAAGTAATGCAGCTACAATTGTGTGTGTGTGTGTGAGTGTGTGTATCAGAGTTGTGGTTTGTATGTGTGAACTGAAAATTTGATGTGTGTGAACAGTTTGAAAGAAAGAAATGAGATTGTACTGGAAATCCCACCCCACGTATACGAGTCAAAGAAGGTTCCTGAAGTTTTTTGCATTTGAAGATTTTTCCTTAAAATGCCGTTTAAACGGTTAAAATTATGAAATGAATGAATGTTTGGTAATGATGATCAGAACGGATGCTGGTAAAAAATTATGAAATTTATTTATTTATTTTTTTTAAAAGGCTGTTAAAGTGGAAAAAATATATATAAATAAATAAATATTTCTTTGACAGTTTTTTGACATGGACATTTTTGTCATATAAATGAATGTAGTTGTTAATCATTGACATATCAAAGACTGTGATTATCAAAGAAAGAAAACTCTGCTTAGCATTTAATATATGGAAAATAATTTTTAAAAATTTAATACTTTTTTTTTTTTAATAATTACAATAAAAACAAACATTCGTGGCATTATGTAAAGAAACCAGCATTTAAAGGGTTACAATTATGAAAATTAATAAATGTTTAGTAATTATGATTAGGACTGCTGCTGGTAGGGAAATATATACGTAAGTGGAAAAAAAATGAATACATAATATTTTATGACAGTTTTTGGACATTTTTGTCCTCTTTGGACCCATGTGTAACTTTTTTTAATTGACGATTGAGGGTTAATTTATTCATGAACAGCACATTTGAATAGCTTACAGTTAAGATTTAATGTTGTGGGACATCCGAGGGACAAATTAGTTCCTGTTATAGCAATGATAAACAGTCGTTCCCATAACAGCATCTCTTTCTCCTCACTCTCTCTCGCTCTCAAAGAACCAAAACAAATAAACCCCTCACAGTTTGTCATTTTACAGAGAAACCAGAAAGCGAAAAATCCTCTGTCCTGAAGACTTGGCAAAGCACTGTGGTTCCATACGTTAGATACATGCCTCGTAACAAAAACATCACCACATTAATGATTCATATCTTTTTTCTTTGTTAAACGCGTTTTGTAGTCCATTTATTATTAGTCTAAGATTATGTGGTGCGTCCCTGTGTATGAGCTGTTACTATAGAAACAATAACCTATCAGAACGAGCGCGTTAATATTAACCCGTCGTTCACGTTACAGCGGGAACTACTTTCCGAGATGTGAGCAATCAGATGCGAGAATTCAGCCTATTAAGCCGTATGGAAAAGTCCAATCGTCCTGTTCTGTGAAAGAGAGAAATGTGCGATGTGTTTAAGAACGAAATACATTTCCCCAGATTACAGAAGAACCGCTGTAACAACTGGAACAGCTGGCCTTCTCAATAGAGCTTCTAACACAATGAATGATTTCGCACGCTGGCGATTATAGTGAGCAGGAAGAGGTACGGTTCAACACCTCGCACAGGATTCCAAAAGGTTATCTTAAGTAATGATTTACAGAAGAAACCTCTTTAATGGCTTAATAATTAACTCATTGAGACATCAAAACATGAGCAAAAATAATTCAGATTGCTAACCCCCCCCCCCCAAAAAAAACATTGCTTATAAGTCAGATATACGATATAGTCCAGCACATGCTGTTCCAAACGTGCACAATTCCAAACTTTGATTATATTGACTGTTTTGTCCAGCATATAGCAGGTTTAATATGTGTCCCATCTGCCTTAGTACCCATGCAAATCTTTAAACCCTACTGGCTCGACTGCTGCAAAAACAAACAAAAAAACCCAAAACAGCACACTAACTAACAAAAACCCACATGCTCAACAGTGGAAAACTTGTCAGACTGGCTGAAAAAGAAAAAAAAAGAAGAAAAAAAAGCCCTTTTGCTCTAGCTAGAGGAGGGTGGACGAGAAAGCAGGAAGCATAGTGAGCAAACACGCTGTTTGTTTTGGGTGTAGGGGCTGAACGAGAAAGTGGAGGATGGGGGTAGGCTACTAGGAGCCCTCAGAAAAAGGAAACTATCCGTCAGTTCGCTAATAGAAAAAAAAATACCCACAACATTGGGCGTTCCACCAATCAGAGTGCTCAGAGCTGTGCACACGCCATATATGGCGCGGACACACACACACACACACACACACACACACACACACACACACACACACACAGAGAGATCGAGCTCATAGTCACGGTCACACGCGGTGTAGAGATGCAGAGGGGCCGCCGGGGGCAGACTTCCCTTCTGCATGAGCAGGCTGAATGAAACACTGGGAATGTGTTTGGAGGAACCAAAATACATTCCCTGCTGAGCAAGTAAAAGCTTAACAACTAGGAAAAACAGCCCTTTCAGTCAGACTCTTGGATTGTTTCGGATTAAAGAAATGAATCGTAAATCCAAATCTCGTTTTATATTTAGAATGCAAACAAAACAAATATCATCATCATTAGGCAAATATTAAGAAACCACTTTGCTTCGTTACTGTGCAAGAATTTAAAGAAATGAAATTGTATTGAAATTATTTGTAAGTCGCTTTGGATAAAAGCGTCTGCCAAGTGAATAAATGTAAACTGAAGAATTTCTTACTGTATTGGTGAACTCTGGCCTTTGTAGATCAGTCTGACATGAAACACACAGCTCAACTGAACTTTACGACTGGATCACTTCTCTCACAAAATCTAGGTCTAGTTCATGTTTTCAGTTTAACCATACAGTGAGGGAAAAAAGTATTTGATCCCCTGCTGATTTTGTACGTTTGCCCACTGACAAAGAAATGATCACCCTATAATTTTAATGGTAGGTTTATTTGAACAGTGAGAGACAGAATAACAACAAAAAAATCCAGAAAAACGCATGTCAAAAATGTTATAAATTAATTTGCATTTTAATGATGGAAATAAGTACTGGACCCGTCTGCAAAACATGACTTGGTACTTGGTGACAAAACCCTTGTTGGCAATCACAGAGGTCAGATGTTTCTTGTATTTGGCCACCAGGTTTGCACACATCTCAGGAGGGATTTAGTCCCACTCCTCTTTGCAGATCTTCTCCAAGTCATTAAGGTATCGAGGCTGACGTTTGGCAACTCGAACCTTCAGCTCCCTCCACAGATTTTCTATGGGATTAAGGTCTGGAGACTGGCTAGGCCACTCCAGGACCTTAATGTGCTTCTTCTTGAGCCATTCCTTTGTTGCCTTGGCCGTGTGTTTTGGGTCATTGTCATGGTGGAATACCCATCCACAACCCATTTTCAATGCCCTGGCTGAGGGAAGGAGGTTCTCACAAAAGATTAATTATAGACTGATTATTTCTTTGTCAGTGGGGATCAAATACTCCATGTTTGACGGTGGGGATGGTGTTCTTGGGGTCATAGGCAGCATTCCTCCTCCTCCAAACACGGCGAGTTGAGTTGATGTCAAAGAGCTCCATTTTGGTCTCATCTGACCACAACACTTTCACCCAGTTGTCCTCTGAATCATTCAGATGTTCATTGGCAAACTTCAGACGGGCATGTATATGTGCTTTCTTGAGCAGGGGGACCATGCGGGCGCTACAGGATTTCAGTCCTTCACGGCGTAGTGTGTTACCAATTGTTTTCTTGGTGACTATGGTCCCAGCTGCCTTGAGATCATTGACAAGATCCTCCCGTGTAGTTCAGGACTGATTCCTCACTGTTCTCATGATCATTGCAACTCCACGAGGTGAGATCTTGCATGGAGACCCAGGCCGAGGGAGATTGACAGTTCTTTTGTGTTTCTTCCATTTGCGAATAATCGCACCAACTGTTGTGACCTTCTCACCAAGCTGCTTGGCAATGGTCTTGTAGCCCATTCCAGACTTGTGTAGGTCTACAATCTTGTCCCTGACATCCTTGGAGAGCTCTTTGGTCTTGGCGGTGGAGAGTTTGGAATCTGATTGATTGATTGCTTCTGTGGACAGGTGTCTTTTATAAAATGACGAGATTAGAAGTACTCCTTTAGAGTGTGCTCCTAATCTCAGCCGATACGTGTATAAAAGGACACCTGGGAGGCAAAATCTTTCTGATTGGGAGGGGGTCAAATACTTATTTCCATCATTAAAATGCAAATCAATTTCTAACATTTTTGACATGCGTTTTTCTGGATTTTTTGTTGTTATTCTGTCTCTCACTGTTCAAATAAATCTACCATTAAAATTATAGACTGATCATTTCTTTGTCAGTGGGCAAACGTACAAAATCAGCAAAATCAGCAAATACTTCTTTCCCCCCACTGTATTTGCAGATTAATGGCAAATATGAATTAGGCGTCTTGGGAGAACCCTTCACATTGTGAAATTATAACGATAAGGAGTCTTTATTGATCACATATACATTACAGCACAGTGAAATTCTTTTCTTTGCATACCCCAGTATGTCAGGAAGTTGGGGTCAGAGTGCAGGGTCAGCCATGATACAGCAACCCTGGAGCAGAGAGGGTTAAGGGCCTTGCTCAAGGGGCCAACAGTGGCAGCTTGGCAGTGCTGGGGCTTGAACCCCCATCCTTCTGATCAATAACCCAGAGACTTAACCGCCAAACCACCACTTTACCCTGACAGGCAAGCAAAGGCCCTGCCTACCTCACGTTTCTAACCTAATCTATGTACAGGGTGTCCCAAAAGTCTCCATACATAGGGGGAAGTAGACACTTTTAGCTAAACGTCTTCCAAAATGTTTCATGTTTGGTTTATTTTATATATATATATATATATATATATATATATATATATATATATATATATATATATGCTTCTAGAAGAGGAGACTGAAGGAGAAACCCGCTGAAACAAACAAGAACTGAAAGAGGTCGTGCTAAAAGCCTGGAGAAGCATCACAAAAGAAGAAACAACAGTTTGTTGATGTAACCGAGTCACAAGCTTGATGCAATTATTGCAAGTAAGGGATATGCAACCAAATATTATGTGTTATTTACTTTCCTTTACTTCAATTCTGATTTCTTCCTTGATATTTTTGCTCCTATAAAAATTGATTGGCCTGATTCCAAAGGTTCTGCGTTTTATGTTGTTTAACACGTCTAGACGCTGAAATCGTAAACTCCCGTCTCATATACACCGAAGACGTTTGAGTTCAACAGATGGATAACACTAACAAAAGAATTGGCCTTGCCGTTCCAATACTTTCATAGTGGACTGTATTAAGGCAGAATGATGGTATTTATCATTGTGTTGGTTAAACTGGCTCCTTACACGACATGATCTTTGCAGAAAGACAGCCAAGGCAAAATTAGAAAGTCTCCTAAACAAAAACATTTTCATGTTGTTTTGGGGAAACTTCATTTTTTCGCCAAGATATTTTTGGCGGTTTTCCAGAATTTCCCAGAGCAGACTCAAATCATTTAAAAGCATCAGACTTCTAACTGAAATCTGCATTAGGTTCGTGTTCAGGCAACAATGTTAACATGCAGCATAAGGTTCGGCTTAGCCTTCGCTTTAGGAAAACATTAAGAGGTCAGAAGTTTATTGTGAATGCGAAGTGAAGCAATACATGTGGAGCCTCATGCTGGTTAATGTTCCGACTCTGCTGTACCTGATGGTTCCTGTCGGTGAAGGCAGAGGACTCATCATGCTTCTGAAGTCGTTGTCAGGAATGGTGATTTTCAGCGGCGAGATCTGCGGGTACAGGGGTCTCACCGGGGACATGGGCGCCTCCTCCTGCAGCACCTCTTTGTAGTACAGTGCAGTGAACTGAATCTTTATCACCGTGCTGGGAAAACGAAACGTGCACCTGGTGGGGCAGAGGATGAAACATAAAATGAAACAAAAAATAATATTTGCACTATTATACAAGCTAACAGGCTAAAGTAGCGAACAAGTTCTGGACGCTTATAGACCCATTGGGTGTTTGTAAACAAAACGAGATGTGCGCCCAACCTGGTTGCAAAAACACCCGAGTAGTCACCAACTTCATGCTACTTGCTGATAATTTGTGACGATCAAGGATTTTATTTAGAAATCAGACAGATATTAGCTAAAATGTTATGTATTTATCATTATCGAACAGCACTCAAAGACTGGTAGTGTCCTAAACAGCATACTGCGAGAGTACGTACCGCATTGCACTGCACGTACCAATCAGTATGTGTGTGTATTATGACTACAATCCCGAACATACTGCATCCGCCATGTTAGAGTTGTCACGTGACCTTCGATGGCATCATAAACACAAAAATTTTAAACAAGTTACAGATCGTTTCTGAAACACAGCGGAAACGCCATTGTGAATGAGGATCGTTCTCATTTTAAAACAAAAATGCACTAGCATAAAAAGGGCCTTACAATTCAAAGAAACTACCACTCTGGCGTAATGCTTTTCGCCTACTATATAGTACGCAAGTATGCCATTTCGGACGCAGCCATATAGTGTTATTCAGGTAACTAACACCTTTAAATGCTTTAACTAGAGAAGATCCTTATGTCTTGGTGTCCCGTCAGTGGCAAATTGATGCTAAGCAGTAGCCGAGTCTGTAATGGCCGGACATGTATACAGATCTCAAAGTTGTTGTTTTTTTTGGGGGGGTGGGGGGGTGGGGGGGCTAATTGAACCGATCTCATTCAATCTCATGTTCATAAGTAATTATCACACAGCTGTCATCAATTAAATTATTCTGATGAACCCCAAATAAAGACCAGCGGTTCCTCTTGGATTTTCTTCACATCTTCTTGGTTTCATCTAACTGCTGAAGTCATGGATCTCAAAGAGCTTACAAAGCGTGTACGGTATCTCACTTGTTCAACGGTATCGATCAGGAGAAGGGTATATGTTAAAAAAAAAATCTCCAAAACATTAGACGTACCAGGGAACACTGTGAAGGCCATCATCATCAACAAACAGAGAAAATGGAGCACCACAGTGATATTAGCAAGAACAGGATGTCCTTCCATAATTTATAAAAAGGACAAGACACATAATTTCCAGGGAGGCTGACAAGTGACCTACAACAACATTAAAGGAGCTGCAGGAATATCAGACAAGTACTGATTTACTCTCTGCACGTGACAACAATCTCTCATATTCTTCACACGTCTAGGCTATGAGCTAGGGAGGCTAGACAGAAGCCCTTACTCACAAAAAAACATCCGAGCTCAACTAAATCTCCTCAAACCATGGTTTAGATTACAGCACAAAAAAAACAGGCATTTTCATATAACAGGGGTGGGTAGACTTTAAATTTTATATCAATCCACTGTACATGCAGTGTGTGCTAAGCTAACGTGGTAGCTAGAAGCTTCCGTTACATATGAAATAAATAAAGAAGCTGAAAATAGACCAACTATATTTAACATATAAATGGCAATATCATTAAACGACCCTTCATACGCTTGCAGGGGAAAAAAAATAAGCGCGAGCTATGCCTTTACGTAGTTGCTGACTGCACAAAAAAAAAGCATCGGTAGTTATACAGTGTGTTGCAGAGAACATTTTCCTGACAGGCTTTAGTCACACACATGCATAAAGAAAGTGTTTCTGTTAGTACTCTGTAGCCCTGTCATTATGGCATAAATACGCAGCAATATAATTACAACATGCAGTTTGATATTATACATAGGGTTCTTCTGCTCAGAAACCAGACCGTAATCCCTGAAATAGCTCGGCTGCAAGTTTCATTTATGACCAGCGCAGTTTCTTTCGAGTTAACACAATATGCTCTTTCAAGAAATTTTACTCTGCACAGGCTGCAACAAAGCCAAACCGATATTTTAGACATTCGGTCATGGATATCTTGTCAAGCTCGGTGTGAAAAATGTTACACTTTGTGTGGTTAAGTTTTAAAGTCTTACATCCATGAACGGATTTCAACGAACAAAATAAAACCAGACACAAAACACCATCAGGTTCTGACAACACTGCCGTCCTGAAGCTTTCCAGGTAAATGCATTTTGTCGAGTGTCATTCAGAAAGTGGTTTAAGCCTTGTACAGCGTGAAATCTGATAAGGATGTCGATAGTAAAGGACATGACTAGCAATGCTTGATTTGAATGGGATGGGATACGTGTAGGGTTGTGCGATATGGCAAAAAATATCGTATTATATCACGATACTGGAGGACATTTCTACGATATACGATTGTGTATCACGATATATCGTTTTGCAAACAAACTGTCCGCAAAACTGTGGTAAAAGAAACAAAAATACGCTAAACCGACTTTGACGATACGTTTCTTTAATGCGTACGAGTACGAAGACGAAAGAAGATTACGGTATTTTTTTAATACGTCAAATCAACAACGTCCTTTCATTACCATTTAATTTGTACTTATTAAAAGCATTTAAAAAAAAATACATCACCATACCAAAGATATCTCAGAAAAGTGTATCACGTAAACATTTATCCCGATATTATATCGATATATCACCCAGCCCTAGATACATGCCTAGTTCTTTTGTCCAGGGTGCTTTCCCTTGCTGTTTCCCCTATTTTTTTTTCCTAGACAGCCTTTAAGAACACCTTTGATAAAAGAAGAATGTATTGGAATCGTTCTCATGGCTGGATTGTGAAGCTGTCACAAGGTTGTGATGGACTTTAACAGTAAACATGGCAGGTACGTCACACATTAAACTGCCGCCAAACTTATTAACACATTCAAAACGACTGGAAGTGTTGTGGACCGACCGGGAAGAAGTGGGTGTCTACGAACATCTGCTGACAAAGACACAACCGACGTGGTGCAGGCATACGGTATATAGTCCCTTATGTAAGGAGACTTTTGGGACATGCTGTCCTTCATCAGTCCAAATGCCGTCTCGTTTGTTTTAATGCGGTGAGGTTAACAGGTAATGGAAGCTTATAGCTACCAGTTTTGCGCTTTACAAACCACACATCTGCTTGTGTAGCGTGATAAAGGGTTTTATCAGAAAGTGATTATTCAAGATGGCTGCTACAGTGTGTGTTTTTTAATTGCAACACTTCTAAGCCTTACTCCCATTTTAATTTAGTCTCAGATCATTAGATTTCTCTAAGCTGAAAAGTGTAGTTCTCACACACTCTCACACACACACAACAGTGTTGTGTAACTCTTCTACATGTACACGAACCACCCACTTTATTAGAAACACCTGTACATCTGCTCGTTCATGCAATTATTTTAATTGCTGCCAATCATGTGGCAGCAGAGCTAAGCATAAATAAAATAACGCAGATCAAGAACTTCAGTTATTGTTCACATCAAAATGGAGGAAATAAAATCTCGGTGGCTTTGACGGTGGCTTGGTTTTTAGGGCTGGTTTGAGTATTTCAGAAACTGCTAAATGTACTGGGAGGGGAAAAAAAGCTCATTGAACATACTTGATTCAAATGTGTACATTGGTTCTATGTGAATGAACTGGGTTACACGAGCACAACTTGTTTTCATACAGCCAACACGATTTGATCATGTATTTTCCAAGTCCTGGAATAAAATCAAACTCTGCACTCGGGTTTTGTCACCCGAGAGTGAATCATCAGGATCGGACCCAGGCCCCGGCTTTGTGAGGAGTCAGCATTATACACAGCGCGATCGTAGCGCACCAGTTATTAAACGAGTCATTTTTCCTGTCAGCACCAACATCCTTGTAAGATCCGTGGTAACAATTGGATCACGTTAATACCATGTGAACCGATCATACTCACTTTATATCATTCAAACTAGTAGATTAGACACATCTAGTTTCTCTTAACTCCCACACTGAAAACAGAGTGAACAGGTGGTCAGTCAGGACAACATATTCCGCTTTTTTTTTTCTCCAGTGTGGGATTTTCACACTGCACAACAGTCTCCAGAGTTTAGACACAATGATGTGATTGAAAACCCAAACAAAACATCCAGCGAGTCGCACTTGCGCAGAAGAAAATGTGAGAGCTCAGAGGAGAATGGCCAGACTGGTTTGAGCTGACAGGAATGCCACGGTAACGTAAATAACCACTCTTTACAACCGCGTTGAGCAGAAAAGCATCTCAGAACGCGCAAAGTATTGAATTGTGAAATTAAATTTTTTCACAACCTGTCTGAAACCAACCACCACACCACGGCTAAAGTCACCGAGATCACATTTTTCGCCCAATCCGACGTTTGGTGTGAAGCCCTTGAAATGTATCTGCACGAGTACATGATTGGCTGGGTGGATTACTGTAGGAATGTGCAGATGTACAAGTGTTCCTAATAAACCGAACAGTGAGTGTATATTTAATAAGAAGAGTCTTTAATCTTTATTAAAAGTCTGAATTTGTAAGTAAGAATTTACAGTACCATTCCCAAGAAAAACGCTTGTGAAATACAAATACCGAACTTCTGAGAACGCACTTCTGAACTCCCCAAAGGTTTCTTCACCCAAGACGACAAGCTCTAATGGAACTGGAGCCGTTTTCACAATTTGGATCAGCATAGCCAAAAAGGGATGGATTTGGTGCGGTTCTTTAGAGGAAAAAAATAAATCAGGCTAATAGAGCTCCATTTGCTGCTGTAGTGTACACACTACAGTTGTTTTGATGGGCATGTCTGGCACGCACCCAGCTCTGGTTCTGTTTGTTGGCCTGTGTTTTCATAGGTGTCTGCTGGAATAGCCATTGTGAGCTCCATGACAACAAGCTCCATGGCTCTGTTCTGTGCACTGATAAGGGCCAAGTCAAATGCAGAGAGCTTACTGAAGAAAAAAAAAATATTTTATTTATATGACCTATATGTTCATTTTTATTGATTGGGATTATGAAGGAATATCCTTGAAACATACACTTGTTGGTATGCATTACATTTCTTTGTCCTAAGAATATTGTTTGCACTTTACTCTAGGACTGACATGACCTGATTATAAAGGACGTTGCCTTTGATTGGGAAGAAGTAGCAATCATAGTGAAGCTGAAGGAGCTTCGTAAATTTCTCAAGGACAACAATGATGAATAAAATTTGACTGGAAAAATGATATAGAGTTATAGCAAAGGTCCCAGGTCAGTCCAATTGGTTTGATAACATGCAAGCAGAATGGTCATGGAACCAAAACCAAAAGAGTTGCAGGATGACCTGAAAGCAGCGGGAGCAACAATTACCCAGAGAACTGCACTGCAATCATCTCCATTCCTCCCACCTCACACAAAACTCCTTTGGTTAAATAAATAATAATAATAAAAAAAACCCAAGCATGTCTAAAAGCATATAGTCAAATCCAAACTCTTTTGGAACAATATACTCTGGTCGGGCAAAACTGAAGTAGAACCTGGTCATGCTTGGAGAAATAAGTGTTCCCAAGAACAATGTACCCACGGTGACTTCCAGACGTGAGAGCATCATATTACAGGGCTGCTGCTCTGCAAACGGTACTGGGGCATGACACATCATTGAAGGAAACGTGAACGAAGCGACATAACGGGACATGTTAGAGGAGAATTTAATATCACTGGCTAAGAAATTAAGAAGTTGGACATATAAATAAGAAAATACCCCTAAATACAGCCATAATAACTCAACAAGACCTTGCATGACCTAGCCAATCTCCTGACTTGAATCCCATTGAAGATTTACGGAGGATTTTGAAATTGGGAGTTCACCAGAAGGATCCTCAAAAGCTTGGGGGATTGAAAACAATTTGCCAGGAGGAACGGGCCAAAATGAAACCACAATGCGGCAAAAAGCTTCTTACCATAGACGTCTCAAATGCCAACAAGAGCATTACAGCAAACTACTAATGTCGGTACTTTGTGGTGTTTGAAGAATTTGTTCCCCGACAATTTTAGCTTTTTAAACACATCTTTGCTTCTGCTTATGGATACATAACAGATTTTTCTGTCCGTGTTTATAAGGAAAAAGTCAAAAGGCACTGTGTATGTAAATTTGAAAAGTAGATATATGGACCGGATGTAGATTAAACAACGAAAACTAAAGCGTCTGAACGTTTATTTCCCT
This sequence comes from Ameiurus melas, assembly GCA_012411365.1. Taxonomy (NCBI): domain Eukaryota; kingdom Metazoa; phylum Chordata; class Actinopteri; order Siluriformes; family Ictaluridae; genus Ameiurus; species Ameiurus melas. The sequence continues at coordinate 19,901,575 of CM022774.1, read as the reverse complement.
TCACGGTATATGTAAAAACATTTTTTGGGCTTTAAAAATATTTCTTGTTTTTTTTTTTTTATCATTTCAGATCCTGGGGTTAAAAAAAAATTACAATCTCGAATGACCTGGACACGTAGCTAGTAGCAAGAACAGGGAAGATTAAAAGATTGCTGTTAGTGCGTGATGCACAGCTAATTTGGCTCATTACAGGCTTAAAATTATTAATATTATTTTTTAAATATATTTAAGGAAAACAGAAAAAAGGTTCCAGACTACACCTCAATCAAAGAAGAGCCTGTAGGTACATTAATCAATGTAAACACAGCCATGCAATGTGCAATGAGGTTCTTATTGTTGCTCAAAAAACCCCCAAAAAACCCTAAACACTAATTAGTATTCAAAAGCATGAATTCAGATATAGAACTAAAGCTAAAGTTTCCTTGTTTTCATTTTGAAATGAAAACCGAATGAACACAACTTGCATGAACCCATGGCCATATCTAGCCACAAAGAGTTTGAGTGTTTTTGGTTTTTTTTGCTTAGTTTGTTGTTGTTTTGTTTTTTTTGTTTTTTACCTTCAGCTGACAAATTTGACATAGATACAGTTCTGTCTCGACAATATGATGGCTCAATACGAATGCCTACTTGCATTCAAAGACGAATCCACAGTGATGACTGGACCTCAGGACAGCCGAGGACGCTGTAGGTTTGTCCAAAGACGTAATCTGCCTTTATATTTAGCTCTCACGAGACCATGCGATAAACATCGGACATACACTATATGGCCAAAAGGTTGTGGACACTTGACCATCAAACCTATACGTGCCCATTCTAAAACCGTCGCCATTAACACAGAGCTGGTCCCCCCCTCTGCTGTTAAAATAACCCCCAGTCTTCTGGGAAGGCTTTCCACTAGATTCTGCAGTGTGGCTGTGGGGATTTGTGTTCATTCCGCTACAAGAGCATTAGTGAGATCAGGCACTGAATTCAAGTGAGAAGGCCTGGTGCACATTCAGAGCCATACATCACCCTGCAGCTCTCACCTGGTGTCCCACTGGAACTTAGCAAGGTTGAGGCTGGTCAGTACCTGGCTGAGAGAAAACTGGGGAAAACTCAGGTTGCTGCTGGAAGAGATATTAGTGAGGCAAGCAGGGAGTGCTCACCCTGTGGTCGTTGTGGGGCCTAACGCCCCATTATAAGGCCTGTTTACACCTGTGACTTCTCTGATTGGATAGCTATCCGATTGTGAAAAGACCAGGTGTAAACGCCTTCAGAGACGGATATAATCCGATCGCTCCAACCACATCAGGAGATGGTCTGGGACGCATTCCAAACGAAACCGGACAAGTCTAAATGCATCTGGTTGTTGAAGCCACATACATCAGCCACTGTTCTCCTCCCAAACGGAGGTACGTCACTCGCTTTAGCCGTGCGGAAAAGTAAAAACATCTTATCGACCGGTATAGCCTGACAGAGATGAGTGTGCCTCCTCATTAAACTGCTTTGCAGGCTGACACAAAGATAACGGAAGGTCCGGCACCCCATTCGGAAACTGGACAGCTGGTCTATCAGCAGCACTATATTTTCCTACCGGTGTTGACTCCGCGCTTTCATCCAGGTATCTAGCTAGGGATTAAAGATTAATACTGCGGACAGTGAAAACGCTGCACATAAGCACTGCCTTTTGTTGCATAAGTGTCGTAGCAAGTATTTTCGGCTCCTTCTCGACCCAAATTTCTCGACCTGGCATTTCAGCTCAGCGGAAAACTGTATTTGCATTTTGTGTGTCTTTCGGATGAGATGTTAAACCGAGATCCTGACTCTCTGTGGTCATTAAAAAGCCCTCATTGGCCCTTAAGCCTCTGCTGTACTGCGTTTTGTTTTTTTTAACACGTACACCAGCGTACGTGTACAGTCGTACACAAAGCCTTTGAAAGTATACTCCATTTGACATGTACAAGTACACGATGCAACAACTTGCAGTACTGCTCCTTGTCTATAAGAGTCAGTAGAGAGCAGTAAAGCAGGTCTCCTGGTGAGAAGGACGACAATGAAGAAGAATCACAACAACATGAACAATGCTTGGGCAAGCTCTCGCCAGTATTAGGCGACCCATATACAAATCCTCATACACATTAAGGCTAGAATCATACAAATGGGGTTACTTTGGTGAAGAACCACATACGAGTGTGATGATGGTCAGGTGTCCACATACTTTTGGGTAGGCAGTGTAGATATAATCACCAAGTTTATCCAAGAAATAAATAAGAGGCCAGTTGGACATGTGTAAAAAGCCAATCCAGCTTGCTAGTTGCAGTAACGTCAGATGCAATCCATGAGAAATATCGAAAAAAAAAATTCATATTTAATGCATTAAAAATGAAACTGGAGTGAGAACTGGAGAACTGGAGTTTTTACCCAAGTGCAACACAACACAGATTAGAACGTAGCCACCGGTGATATACACTTAATAAACCTAATGTTTACATTACGGGATTTTTTTTTTCCATGCCTGCAACGTGGCCCTCACTACAACTTCGATCCAGGTTCCAGCCCTGAACGGATCCGATAACCGCTGACGGGCTTCGTGGAGATTTAGGGATCAATTTACATTATATAAAAAGGACTACGACTGCGTGTAAAAATCCAAGAAATCAAGCGGCGTTTCAAGTACTCCTGACACTCGGAGCTGAAACACCACACGCATGACGTGTTTAAGTTGTTGTTGGCATGGGGCACCCTTTTTTTCTTTCCTAAAATAAGTGTGTGTGTGTGTGTGTGTGTGTGTGTGTGTGTATAGCTTGTCTAACCGCCCCATGCTGAGGTGGAGTTCAACTCCCAACCAATTGGAGCAACACACACACCCCTCACACTGCTGTTGTCAAAGTACAACCACTTACACATCTCTGTTTTAAGTTCTTGGGCGATGGCGACCTTTACAGGAGGCGCATGTTTACAATCATACAGCTTGTCTAGTAGAATGTAACACTGTCCAGGTTAAGAATACGAGTTATTAATCCGATTCATTCCAGGCTTAAGTAGCTTTTCTAGCTAGGATAGATGTCTCTACCTGGAAATAGGCATCAGGGGGAACTATTAGGCCTGAAGTGAAGTTAACATGACATTGTATCTAGTGTGTATGTGTTTTTTTATATATATATGTGTGTGTGTGTGTGTGTGTGTGTGTATATATGCACACACACGTTAGTACAGTAGAACAAAACGCCTTGCTGTGTTGCAACTCTACACAATGATGAGGTTTGTGTTTACATTAGAGTGAAAACAATGATTTGTGTTTATTCAGCTAATGCAACATGGCTGTGCTGTCAAGATAAACGTGTTTCTATTGCGCAAGATCTGAAGTTGTAGTCAGTTTAGCTTTCCAAATCCCAATACTGCTCCAGGGGGCTCATGGAAGGACGGGCACAAGACTACTTTAGCAGCAGGATCAGGAGCATGAAGATGAAGAGGAGAGGAGAGCACACTTACTCTCTGGGTAACCGGATCGGCGGCGCGCCTCTCCTCTGGAACACACCGTCCACGAACACGCCGTTCTTGCCCAGACAGCGCAGATAAAAGTCGGGCTCCTCGAAGGTGATCTGCAGGTGGCGGCGCGAGATGAAGCTCGAGTGGCCCATGTTGACGTCCACGGAGCCGTGCGAAGAGTTGCGGCCCACGGTGACGGCGCGCTGGCGCATGACGAACTCGAAGTCGCGGCCGTGGAGACGCGCGAGGGCCTGCGCCGGGGCCGAGAGCGCGTGCGCGTGCGCCGGCGGACTCGCTCCCCGGACCGGGCTGCACGGCGCGGACTTCAGGGCCAGCAGTGCTCGCGCTCCGGTGTCGTCCGCGTAATCCGCCATTTTTTTCCCCCTCCTTCTTTCTCTTCTTCTTCTGTACAGATGTGTTTTTATATATGTATTAGAGAGAAAAGAAACACAACTCAAAAAGAACTTGAACAGGAACTTGAAGAAATGGCTGAGAGTCGGGCAGCGCCTCGCTCTGTTGCTGCTGCTGGTAGTCACAACATGGGAGATGAGCGAGACACAACACCCGACCTGGATCACCGGGACTCTCAGATCGGTGTGCGCGCGCTCAGATCCAAACCGGTGCACTTACAACATATTGCACATCTTCTTTTCACCTGCACTACACGACTGACCACAACACTGCAACACATTCGTTCAGTTAGCAGCGAGGCGCCGTTTATTTGACGTGGAAATCGTTTCAAACGCGGTCACGAGCGCACTCTGAACCGGCGCGCAAACGGTTAACGGCGGCGCAGTTCCTGGAACCGGACGACACGTGCGTAACATGTGGCAGTGAGAAATATCTGCAAAAGGACGATGAAGTCTCAGACTGTGAATGCCACTGCGGCTATAGCGTGGACGTGTCGATCGTCTGATACTTTTCGCGTGGAATTAAACAGCATTTCGTTACTCCGATGTAGTTGTGGGGTGTGCGGCAGTGACGTCAGCACCGACTGACCATTGGCCGCTTCCTCTGTTTATAAACATAGAAAGAACAAGAAAGAGTGAAAACACGGATGCTAGAGTTGCATCGTGGATTATGGGATCTTTCTGAAAGTCGGGCTGAAAACTTTGAAGCTGCACACCATTCTGGTGAAGCACAGGAAGTTTCCACAATATATTATAGCATGCAGAATATTATGATACATGATATTATACACACATATACATGTACATATACAGATGCATCTAAAAAAACAACACAAAACAACAACAGCTTGAATGTCGTGGAAAAGTTCATTTTTCTCCTCTGTAATTTAACTCAGAAAGTGCAAGTTTTGTGTATTCTAGATTCATTACACATAAAGTGAATATTTCAAGCCGTGGTTTGTTTTAATCTTAATGATTACGGCTCACGGAAATCAAAAATCCAGTTTCTCAAAATATTCAAATAAAGAATTTATAAAACAGAAATGTCGACCTGAGGAGAGGTCTGATCAGCTAATGAACTCGGAACACCTGCAAAGGTTTCCTGAGGCTTTAATCTCTCAGTCTGGTTCAGTACACAGTCACAATCATGGGGAAGGTGAAGTAAATTTTGTATTTCAGTTGGAAATCAAGGTCCCAGAGTCTGGAGGAAGAGTGGAGAGAAAATCATGTTTTGTGGTCCGATGAGTCTGCATTTCAAATAGTTATTGGACAAAACAACTGTCGTGTTCTCCGGGCCAAAGAGGAAAAGGACCATCCAAGCTGTTATCCGCGTCAGGTCCAAAATCATGTCATGGCATGGGGGCGTATCAGTGCCCATGGCATGGGTAACTTGCACATCTGTGAGGGCATCATTAAGATATGTATACATTTTGAAGCAGCATATGCTTCCATCCAGAGCAGGACAACGCCAAACCTAAAATATATTCAATTCACAAAGTAAAACATCAAATCATGTGTTTTCAATATACAGTAGTACAGGGTGAAGTGAATTTTCAGAAATCTCTTTTTGTTTGTTGCATGCTAGCTTTTGAAAAAACCTTTGATCACCAAAAAAAAAAAAAGCATCACAATTTCCCTTCACTAGAACCAAGGCCGTAACCACATCCTGAACATTGGGGGGTGTGGGGGTTTTGGGGGGACCAAACCATTTGGTAGGGGTGGGGTAACAAATGTAATGGTCCTTTTTAATTCTCTATGAAATAAACCCCCAAATATTTATATATGCATTATTTATCTATACAATGCAAGAGCTTTATATTTAGGAGCAAACGGTCAGTGTGTATTACAATACAAAAACAAGTTAGATTAGATGGTTTGTTATATTTCAGATTTTACTGAAATCCTCTACCCCCAGGCAAGCCTTTCATCTTATTATGCACAGATGTGCATGTTCCAAACAGTAGAGCAGACACATTTGTGTATACACTGCAAACATTTTTCCTGTTCCTGAAGGCTTAGCCTTTTTTTCTGCTGTCCCAAAGAAAAAAATAATTTAATTTGATTGTCTTTTCATTATTGTCATAATGTCTCTGTAAAAACGCCATGACTGTGTCGGCTAGCCAGACAAAATGACTTACACAAAATTATTTACTGACCCTGTCCAGGGTGTACCCTAGAACATATTATTATTTTTTTTATATATATATAGCAATAAAATCCTCATTGCATGGCTTTGATTACTATCTGGCAAAAACATAAATTGCTTAATGTACAGAATCAACTGAGGGTATATAAAGACACTCAGACAACACTGTATTAGGTACAGTCATTTGTGGTAAGAGTACAAGACACACTGACTTGAGTAACTGCTGTTATTTTAGAAATCCTTCACTTGAGTAAATGTAAAACTAGCAATCAAGAAGATTACTCAAATAAGTAATTTTACAAATAACGTTTTATATGTCCATATTCGCCATGACTAAACAGAATTATCTTAACTAAGTGAGGTATGCTGAAGTGAACACCATCTCCGTTATCAACAGTGGCAATGTAAAGAAAGGTAGCGTTACCTTGCTGACTAACTCATGTTAATTTGTACATGTTTCCAGTGACACAGTTAGCCACCTAGCAAAGATGTCCCTTATACATTATCCTGTGTTTCCTATAGACTGTAGGAACACTTTCATACTGTAAAACATTAAAAGAGGTGGCTAGCTAGTTTAGCTCACACAGCTAGCTAATGTCAATCCAAACTACAATGTAGATACACTCACTGGACATGTTTCATTTGTTTTGTTTATTAGACACACATACATTGCAGATCATGCTCATCCATAGCTAGGAAATTTGTCAGTCACCTGCATCCCCCTTGATTAAAGGAAATGGGACCCCCATATGACAATCACAGACAAGTGCCAACAACATGGTGGCATTTTACAGTGTGTGTTGATTTGAGAATAGTCCACCAACCTAAAATCTCCTGCCAACAGCAGTGCTATGCTTAGAAACTGACACAGATGAGGGGGGCAGTGGACGATTTACACCAACTGTGTTAAGATGACCTATATTCTCTAACTGTACACTTACAAGATGGACCATGAAGGCAAGTGTGCATACAGTTTTAAAAGTTCCACCATGTCACTGAAATGTTCCACCATGTCACCACATGTTTCTGAAAATGACCTACCACCCAAGTAAGGTCTGAGCACTGGTGGTGCCATGTTGGCCCCTTGCAACTGATAAGCAAGATAGATGTGGGATAGTAAAATGGTACACTTACATAATTCTAGGGACTCAAACTTGGGCCCAGAGCAGTTTAGGTTCTCTAGATTTGTTATCACCATTCAACCCACCAGAAACAACGCCCATGTGTATAAATGTCTACAAAATCCTATGACTTGTTAATATAGAATTCCATTACAATTGGCTGAAGTCCAGAGATTGTCCCTTTTGTAGAGTATTATCAAAGTATCTGGTTGCAGTTCATCTTGTGGTTGGCCCATGGATGTGTTTGTAAGGATGTTCTCGTGCATTGTTATTTTCTGCCCTGGGTTTGATTTTGTTTTTCCACATAGACACTTGGATTGTTTTGCCACAAATGCCCTGTCTCCCCAACAACTGCAATGAATGGACGAGCATGCCCTTGTGAAACAAGATAGTGCTTGTGGAAGAATCCAAACATGCAGAAAGCAAGCTATATTAGGCTCTCTGACTTTCCCGAATTTGTCAATGGGGGAAAAAAATAGTCAGACTCCAGGTTCTCATGTCAGGCATTATCCACATTAAGGATTAGTTAATAAAATTATTATTATTTTTAAATTGTCTACACACATAATTAGACCTTAAATTGTTTAGGACATAAGTTAAAGCGATAGTTTCTGTCTCAGATCCTGTTCCAGTGTTTGTTCCTGCTCTGACTCTTACCAATTGCCCGCACACCAGTTAATGCTTTAGTTCCATCCATTGCTCTGGAGGGTGCATTCTCAGTGCCTGTGCGACGCCAAGGTCCAAGTTTCACTCTCCCATCTGTTGTTGTTTGAACATACTACACAGTCAACAGGGACTCAGTTACTAAACCTTCTTGGCAAGCTTGTTTTCTTCAATCTCTGCTAGAGCTCTTTCTTGGCTATATGTCTCACTCACTGTTTGCACCTATTTCTCTTGCTGTTGTTACCCCCATTCAAGTGTTTGTCCATTGTCTCTGCAAAGTCTTATATTGTGGTTTGATGACAAGAGCACTAAAGATAAATAGATAGATAGAGAGAGAGAGAGAGAGAGAGAGAGAGAGAGAGAGTCTAATCCAGTCTAATTACTCCTCTATTACACCTCTGATTAGTAGATGTAGCCCCAATTTTCACATACTGTACTAATGTAGTGCTAATCCCTTTAGTTCGGGGAAAAATATAAGATGTTATAAGGGGGAAAAAATAGTACTCAAATACAACCGATTTTCAGAATAACATTTTATGTGGCCTCTCTAGTATTTTAGTGGTTCAGAAAACAAACAAAATTGCTATTTTTTAATTAAGACCTTGTTTCCTATCATACACATAAAGAAATATGATACTGTACATTTCTCTAGAATGTATTATTGATATCTGTAACACTGCATCACTGTTGACTTCTTAAGCAAATGATAGTTTAAATGTAAAATAAAATGTGGGCATGTTTAAAGCAAGTAATGTATTATGTCCAATGTCATCTAAGCTATTTACATTTTCTTAGTGACATGGACCACACTGATGATCTAGATCAAAACTACCCAGCAGAACCTGATGTCTAGGGATTCAGATTTGAGTAAATTTCTCCAACTCTTCATTGGTGTGAAAATCATGCTTTCCATGGTATAGCAGTACAGGAGGAGAAGTGTATAGTAGGTGGTGGGCCAGTGCATCCTGTTTCCGTGGCCTGTGTCGAAGTCCACCTCTGCTTTGCCAAACCTGTCCAAGATTTGTGCTACCAGATCTGAGTGTAGGCACCATTCCTCTGGATGTACACAATGTTATGTAGCCCAGCAGATGAATTATTCTCTGTAAGGCTAACCATAGAGGAGCCCACCTAAGGCCATTCCGTGCAAGGCAGAAAGAACTTGCCTCTCTCAGTATGACCACAAAGTCTATCTTCTCTTTTTTTTCTGGTGAAACTGTGGTCCCTGATCTGGTATATGGTCGGGATCTGTTTCTCCTTTGGATCTTTGACAGTGGAGTTATTCTCTGCCAATTTGTGTTCTCTGTTTAGGGCTCATATAGCACTGTAATTTAGATTTGTGATTTGGTGTAAGTGTCCTAATGTTCCACATATACTGTTTTGCTTTGATAATTTGGTTTACTCTGAGTTGACTTTGGTCAGCACTGCTGGTCTGAGGCTGCAGTGTTTTAGAGGTTGTGGGTTAGTGAGTCTCAGCACCAGCTGACCAATGGGACTGGTTTTAGGGCTGAACTTGTCCGCTTTCAATGTTTTATGTTGTAACAGATTTTGGTTAACAGACTGTAGATGTACTCAGAATTTTAAAGATCTTTTGAATAGGTACACTATATGGCCAAAAGTATGTGGAAATCTAATCATATGTGCTTGTTGAACATCTCATCCCCCTTTGCTACTATAACTGCTGCTACTCTTAAGGCTAAATCTTTACACTATATAGCCTTTACCTAAGGGTAAGTCTTTACACTAGATTTTGGAATGTGACTCTGGGGATTTGTTCTTGTTCAGCCACAAGAGAATTAGTGAGGTCAGATGAGGAGGTCTGGGGTTTAGTCAGTGTTCCAGTTCATCCCAAAGGTGTTCAGTGGGGTTGAGGTCAGGTCTCTGTGTAAGCAGCTCGGGTTCTTGCAGTCCAAACTTCGCAAGCCATGTCTTCATGGACGTCACATTGTGTACAATGGCAAAGTCATGCTGGAACAGGTTTAGGCCTCTTAATTCCAGTGGAAGGAAATTGTAATGCTACAGCATACAAAGACATCATAGACAGTTGTGTCCTTTCAAGTTCGTGGCAAGAGTTTGCGGAGGAACCACATATGGGTGTGATGGTCAAGTTTCCATGTACTTTTGGCCATATAGCGTATAATCGATGGAAAGCAGCCAAATTCTGAGTTACAAGTCAGGTGAGTTTTTGTCATTCTTCTATGTAGCTTGTATACACTGGAACGAAATGGTGTTTCTTCAGGACCATGCTGTAACATGGAACAGTACGCAAGACTACATAAAGTACAAATACACAACAGTGTGAGATGAGTGCAAAACTATTAATACAGAGGACAGTAAATACACAAAGTGGACTGTAAACTGTAAGCTATTGTAGCACAAGTATAGCAGCAATACTGGCAGCAAAAATGAGTTCCACAGTATAAAGATGAAGCTATGTAAAGTGCAGTGTGCAGTAGTACTGAGTCTTACTGGGTCAGTGCATGTACACTGGTATGAGTCTTACTGGTTTAGGTGGTAAACTAGCCCAGGTGAGCGCTGGGAGAGAGCAGGGTGTTGAGTAATCTGACTGCCTCAGGGAAGAAATTGTTGCAGAGTCTGCTGGTGGAGACACAGATGCTCCTGTACCTTCTGCCAGATGGCTGGAGTGTGAAGAGTCCATGAGAGAGGTGAGAGGGGTCGTCCGCAATAATGGTGGCTTTGCAGATGAAGTGGTTGTTGAAGGAGGTGTCGATGATGGGTAGAGCGTCCCCGATGCAGCACTAGAGACCCTCGCTGTAGGGTCTTGTGGTCAGAGGCTGTGCAGTTCCTATACCACACAGGGAGACAGCTGGTCTGGATGCTCTCTATTGTCCCTCACACATGTTATCATTTGCCTTTGAAAATTTTGTACATTTCTAACAGTTTTGCATACACATCCTCTGTCTGAAGCTGGTCTCATCTAGTGTAGTCCTGCATATGATGTTTTTTTTTCTTAGTGTATTCAGATCCCAGATCGTTGTGGTACTGATTTTCAGTCCTAGGTAATCATAGTGTAATTAATGCTCTAGGGCATTGTTTCTTACTGTAAAAAGGTGTCTGCTTTCCTGAGATCTGGCTTTCTTTTGGAAGATGAAAATGTTGGTCTTGTCTCGATTTCAGTCAGGCCCTCAGTATTGCTCCAGTAGGTCCAGGTGCCGTTGTAACTCCTGTTCAGGGGATGACATCAAACCCTGTTTGTCCAGGAACTGCAGATTTTTCCAGTAACACCAGTAGCATGCTATTTTCAATTCAATTTTATTTGTATAGCGCTTTTTACAACGGTCATTGTCTCAAAGCAGCTTTACAGAAAAAAATAAAATAAAATAATATATATATATATATATATATATATATATATATATATATATATATATATATATATATATATATATATATATATATATATAAGAATCACCAACAAGTGGGACACATTTGTGAAGTGGAACGAAATCTATTGGATTTTTGAAACTTTTTTAACTAATAAAAAATTATCGTGCAAAATTATTCGGCCCCCTTTGCGCGTAATACTTTGTAGAGCCAACTTTTGCTGCGATTACAGCTGCAAGTCGCTTGGGGTATGTCTCTATCAGTTTTGCACATTGAGAGACTGAAATTCTTGCCCATTCTTCCTTGCAAAACAGCTTCGAGCTCAGTGAGGTTGGATGGAGAGCGTTAGTGAACAGCAGTTTTCAGCTCTTTCCACAGATTCTCGATTGGATTCAGGTCTTTGACTTGGACTTTGACTTGGCCATTCTAACACCTGGATACGTTTATTTGTGAACCATTCCTTTGTAGATTTTGCTGCATGTTTGGGATCATTGTCTTGTTGGAAGATAAATCTCCGTCCCAGTTTCAGGTCTTTTGCAGACTCCAACAGGTTATCATCCAGAATGGTCCTGTATTTGGCTGCATCCATCTTCCCCTCAATTTTAACCATCTTCCCTGTCCCTGCTGAAGAAAAGCAGGCCCAAACCATGATGCTGCCACCACCATGTTTGACAGTGGGGATGGTGTGTTGAGGGTGATGAGCTGTGTTGCTTTTACGCCAAACATCGTTTTGCATTGTGGGCAAAAAGTTCGATTTTGGTTTTATCTGACCAGAGCACCTTCTTCCACATGTTTGGTGTGTCTCCCAGGTGGCTTGTGGCAAACTTTAGACGAGACTTTTTATGGATATCTTTGAGAAATGGCTTTCTTCTTGCCACTCTTCCATAAAGGCCAGATTTGTGCAGTGTACGACTGATTGTTGTCCTATGGACAGACTCTCCCACCTCAGCTGTAGTTCTCTGCAGTTCATCCAGAGTGATCATGGGCCTCTTGGCTGCATCTCTGATCAGTCTTCTCCTTGTATGAGCTGAAAGTTTAGAGGGACAGCCAGGTCTTGGTAGATTTGCAGTGGTCTGATACTCCTTCCATTTCAAAATGATCGCTTGCACAGTGCTCCTTGGGATGTTTAAAGCTTGGGAAATCTTTTTTGTATCCAAATCCGGCTTTAAACTTTTCCATAACAGTATTACGGACCTGCCTGGTGTGTTCCTTGGTCTTCATGATGCTCTCTGCGCTTTCAACAGAACCCTGAGACTATCACAGAGCAGGTGCATTTATACAGAGACTTGATTACACACAGGTGGATTCTATTTATCACCATCAGTCATTTAGGACAACATTGGATCATTCAGAGATCCTCGCTGAACTTCTGGAGTGAGTTTGCTGCACTGAAAGTAAAGAGGCCGAATAATTTTGCACGCACCACTTTTCAGTTTTTTATTTGCTAAAAAAGTTTCAAAAATCCAATAGATTTCATTCGACTTCACAATTGTGTCCCACTTGTTGGTGATTCTTCACAAAAAATAAAAATTTTATATCTTTATGTTTGAAGCCTGAAATGTGGCAAAAGGTTGAAAAGTTCAAGGGGGCCGAATACTTTCGCAAGGCACTGTATATATATATGTATATATAAAAATATATATTGTAGAAATATATTTTATATTTTAATTTCGTGTATTGTTTAAATATACAGCATGCACTTGATGATGTCATATACCACATTTTAGAGTATGATAAAAACAGTCCAGTGTGCTAAACAGAAACAAAAGCTCTTTTAAATTAAGCTAAATCATGATCATCTCTGACTAGTTGTGCGTATTCAACCAGAGAGAGCCTGTAAACTGTGATGCTCTTCCATTAATTTATGAGCCCTCTTTCCTTTTTTATTTATTTATTTATTTATTTTATTTATTTTTTAAAATGCTAAATAACACATTGCTCCCTTACATATCCATCCATCTTCAACCGCTTACTCCTTCTTCAGGGTCACGGGGAACCTGGAGCCTATCCCAGGGAGCATCGGGCATAAGCCAGGGTACACCCTGGACAGGGTGCCAGTCCATCGCAGGGCACAATCACATTCACACATTCATACACTATGGACAATTTAGTCACGCCAATCAGCCTACCATGCATGTCTTTGGATTGGGGGAGGAAACACATGCAACACACATGGCCCCGGCGGGAATCAAACCCCAGACCCTGGAAGTGGTCGAACGTGCTAACCACTAAGCCACTGTTATTTACATATCCCACTGGTGAAATCACAGTCACAACCACTGATCCATTGATTCAACAACGATCCATTGCACAGCCAGGCACAGAAAAACAAGCAATAGTTTTTAATTCTGCTCATGAATCAGTAGGAAAACTGCAACACCCTGCTAGTGCTGCAAGCATATACCATCTTTCATATTTCCTAGAAATATTTTAAGGAATAATTTGTAGATTCTAGGCCAGCTGGCACGGTTCGGCAAATAGCCTTTGTGTAAAATGTGTTTTAAAAAAAAAGAAAAGAAAATCTCTTAGAAGTGAAAGTGTTACGTTTGACAGCCTTAGTTTATACACAATAAAAACGGATGTAAATACAAAAAGCTATTTTGCCTGAGACATAGATCACAGGCAGTGTGAAATGCAGTGGCCCGGCTGTTAGCAGCTTTGCTTAAATGCTATAAAATGTCATTTTGGGAAATTATCTGAAGGTCCTCCAGTACATTTAAACGATTGCTGCAACTCCATTACAGCTCATAATGTAATAAACATTATGCAAATAAGAAAAATAAGCTTTACTTCTCCTAAACTACAGGCCTTAATACCTCTATTCAATAATATCAGTAGTGGAGGTTTTCTTCTTTTAATTGGCACTAATTAAAACCACAAATTGAACATTTTATGCTGCATGACCCACACCATCAGCAGCAATTCAGAACTCCATAATCTTCACATTTGAGTGTATAGTGTATAGGGTATAGAGTGTATACTATAGGTATAGTAAAGGGGGATAATCTATGAATGCCCAAGTCACCTCTGAATAATATAGCAAAAAGTAGCAAACAATAATGTTTTCCCTGTTTCTCCGGGTACTCCGGTTTCCTCCCCCAGTCCAAAGACATGTGCTGAAGGCTGATTGGTGTTTCCAAATTGTCCGTAGTGTGTGAATGTGTGTGTGAGATTGTGCCCTACGATGCATTGGCACCCTGTCTAGGCTGTCCCCCACCTTGTGCTCCGAGTCCCCTAGGATAGGCTCCAGGCTCCCCGCAACTTTGTGTAGGATAAGGAAATATTACAGGCCAGACAGAAACACTTTAACATCTCTATGCATTGCTGGACTCTTTATAAGTCATAGAGTCAAATCAAATAAAGATAAACGAATGCAAGTTTTTCCTCCATGCTTATTAAATTATTTCTTCAATATAAAAGAGGAGTATAAAACAGACAAGACATTGTATATAGAGCGCTGTCATGTATTGCTAAAATGTGTTCTTATGGATTCATATTTGTACCAATCATGTAAATCATGTAAATCTTCAATTAAGCAACGATATACATGAAAACTTAATGATCCACTAAATAGAAAAGATGGTTACTAGTGTATCAAAATCACGACCACAGTGAAATCCTGCTGAACTATTCCTCATTGTGAGTTCTTGGAATGAACTTCAGAGTCACAGGAACTTTTGGTTGAAAGAGAGCATTGAGTTGAATGGGAATCTGGAAAGAATGAAAAAAAAAGAAGACATTGATTAAGCATTGGTGTTTGGCTTGTACGTGGCCTACATGGTTTAAAATGCAGGACCAGAACTATTTAAATGATAAGAGAGCGTTAATGAGAGACCTGCGTCTCTTTGCACGTCTCCACAGTGAAGTTTTGCAGCAGCTTCACGATCACCAGTTTCATGATCAGCAGAGCAAACCTCATTCCCACACAGTTACGAGGCCCGAGACCAAACGGCATAAACGTATAAGGGTTGATGTCGTTCTCAGGACTGAACCTTTAAAGAAATCAGAGACATCACATTGTTAGTAATGCATCCATCTTTTTACATTATTTTTGTGAGAAGTTCGCAGTTGTGTGCCGTGGTGATGTCACAGAGGGACATTGCTAGCACAGTTACAATGACTCTTAATAGGAGAAAACATTTGTTAGTTCCTAAAAATATAAGAGCAAAAACTTTTTTCCCCCCAAACATTCACCAGTCTCCAGTGACGTTCAATTAATGAGAATGGGGCGGCTGTGGCGCAGATGGTAGAGTGGGTTGTCCACTAATCGTAGGGTTGTGTGTGAATGGGTAAATGAGACACAGTGTAAAGTGCTTTGGATAAAAGCGCTATATAAGTGTGCCATTTACCAAGACAGTGTAGAAGTTCCAGAATGCAATGTGGCTATATAGAACAGTTGATGCGGCAGAGACTCAGCTCAGCTAGTTAGTGATCTACAAGATGACAAGCATGATGGTGTTGAGGTGACTTGTTCAAGTTTTATGTTTATTTGTCATGTGCACAAAATGTCAGGGACAGTTGGGGGGTTCAGCAATAAACACCGGTGTCCCAGTTATATTGGCATTCATACATGCCCATGCCATAACACTTCCTCCATCATGTTTGACAGATGATGTGGTGTGCTTTGGATCTCGAGCCCTTCATCTCCTTCTCCATGCTCTTCTCTTCCCATTACTCTGGTACAAGTTAATCTTGGTTTCATCTGTCCAATGAATTTTGTTCCAAACCTTGGCAGGATTTTTTTTTTTAGACATTTTCTAACAAAGTCTTATCTGGCTTTTCTGTTCTTGAGTGTTGGTTTGCATCTTGAGGTAAACCCTCTGTATATAGGCGCTCTGGACTGTAGGCTTTGACACTTCTTTGGACAGCATAGTGAGAGTTCACATGAACAGATACCAAATGCAAATTTAACACTTGGAATCAACTCCAGATCTTTTGTCTCCTTAATTTGTCATGATATTATGAGGAAACAGGCCACGAAACTGTTTAACGGTCAATTGTCCGATTACTTTTGAGCGTGTAAAAATGGAGGGACTATGCAAAAAAATGCCTGTAGTTCCTAAACGGTTAATGCAATATTTTTGTTAAACCCCTTGAAGTAAAGCTGAAAGTCTGCACTTTCACATCACATCTTGACTGTTTCGTTTCAAATCCATCGTGGTGGTGTACAGCGGCAGAATCACAAAAATTTTCGTCGCTGTCCAAATACTTATGAACCCCGGCTGTATTAGGAAAAATGGTATGTATGCCTAATAAGCAAGTAAAATATATGTACAAGTAGGGTTTATATAATGATAATACAAAGGTTTAGACTAAAGTGACTATAAGACTAAAGTGCTCCTGCATCAGTTCGTTCAGGTAGAGATGACGCGAGAGCTAAATTCCACTAGCGCCACTATCAGGTGTAGTCAAAGCAGTAATGTAGAAAAACAAACCAACACGTCTGTGAGAGAAGTATAAACTAAAAAAAGTCAAACTGGAGTTTCATTACAAAAATAAATCTGGGATGTCATTGAAGATTAATATCCAAGTCGTTCAGAATAGATCTTTCCTTTAAAAGAATAAGCAAACCGTTGCAGTTATTACGACGGCCACGTCTGACAATATGCTAACTACAGAAATGTCATTATGAAAAAAACATATACCTCTCTGGTCTGAACTCTTCAGGAGATTCCCAGAGCTGTGGATCCCTGTGCAGAACGTATGTAGGAATTCCGACCAGAGTGTTTTTAGGAATGGTGAATCCATTGAGCTCTACAGTCTTCTTGCACATCCTCTCCAGACGGGGAGCAGTAGGGAGCAGACGCATCGATTCGTTAATGGCCATTTCCATGTACTCAGATTTCATCAACGCATCGTATGTCACTGGAGCCTAAAAACCATATACATTGGAGTAATTATGTGGTGTTTTATTATTAATATTTTTTATTATTGGTGATTTGTGTTTCTACTCCAAACATTTTTCTTCAATCATGACTCGCTGCTGTGTCCAGGTTATTCGGTTATAGTCGTCATTTATTCATTCCTAGGGGAAATTTAATGAAGCCAATCCACCTACTAGCCTGTTATTAACCGGTGAGAGGAAACCCTACAACCCAAAGGAAACCCACACAATCATGCGAAAATCCACACAGACAGTACCCTGAGCTCTTGAGTTTGAGGAGCCTGTTATAGTTGTCATAAAATAATACTATATATGTATGCTTACATCATGAGGAAAGGTTGTGTCGATCTCCTCCATCAGTTTGCTCATGCAGTCAGGGTTAGTTGCAAGATTATACAGTAGATAAGTGAGGGTGGTGCTGGTGGTCTCATAGCCTCCCAGGATGAAAATGAAGGACTGGGAAAGAATCTCGTGATCGGTCAAGCCTGGAAAAACAAAACAACCACCACCAAGGCCAAGTCTTTATTTGAAAGTAGAACATTAAAGCTGTTAGATGATGCTCTACTTTCCTGGAAGTTTCCTGTACGTTTCATCGTTGCAGCTCTTACCTTTGGCTGGTTGATCGTCGGGTTTCTCAGCTTGCTCGTCAGATATCTGGCTTTGGATCATGAGCTGCAGGAAGTCCACTCGCCTCTAACAGGAAAGGAAGGAGCACGAGTTTAACACCACTTACTTGCAACATATTGCAGGCAGCGGGATTCCTAATAGACATTACAGAGTGTATATTTACTTCACATACTTTTTCATCCATGTTGTGCTGATCTTTGATCTTTTTCAGCGCAGCATAGAAAAACTCCATGGATGATTTTGAAAACAAGGTCACCCCCATTTTGGCTAAAACCGGAGCCACACTGGGAAAGATGGCTGCAAAACAAGATGACTGTTAAAATTACATTAAAAAGGTTGATTTGGCTCTGATTGTCACGGTTTCCCCTTTAGGCAGTGCGCTGGAGAGCATGTGGGTGCGCAAGCACCTGCTTTTCGTATGTTGACAATTGTGACAATTGTTTACATAGGACACCTGCTTTTGTTATATTTCTGTTATGTCTCCTTCCTGTTCTGTCACTGGCTACTGTTTAACGTGTGTCTAGATTGGTGTCAGCCGTCAGCAATTGATGTTTGTTTGTGTATATATACGGCGCGCCTCCCAGCACACGGCACGGAATATTAGATTAGATTAGATAAGATACAATACATTATAGTAGATTAGATTCGAAAAGATACGTTATAGTAGATTAGATTAGTTTAGATTCCACATGATAGTTTATCACAGTCATAGTCTTAGTTATTGTCCATGTTATTTTCCATGTTAGATTAGTGCATTTAGTCCACGCTGGTTTCTCCGCTCCCAGTTCCTCACTATAGTTTCTGTTTCTTGTTTTGTATATCGACCCTGTATTCCGTGACCGCGACCTTGATTCCTGCTTTGCCCCGTATATGCCTGTTTGCCGAGCACCTGACCTTTGCATGCTTGTGGATTATGTTTCTAATCACGATTTGGATTTACCTGCCTGTGTCTCACATTAAATAACTCTTAAATGCATTTGCATCCGTTCCTATCTTCGTTGTGTCTCAAGACGTGACACAGATCTAATTTTGTCCTTAAATGTGACAAGTTCTAATGAATTGGAATCCGTTTGAAAGCAAGACACCAATCATTTCAAATTAGATTTGAGGTACGTAAGACAAGGCACTTAAGACAATCAGCTCAAATCCAATTTTTTTTTGTATTTCTGATTTAATATTGGAGCAGCACAGGGTTGTTGTCTTTTCCTCTGCAGTCTAAACTGCAATTACACACATCAAACCTTTCCCGAATTGGCAGTGTCGTATCTGATTAGTCAAATCGGGTTTTCATGTTTTTCCCCCCTGCCCTCACATCAACATCGGAAATTTGCAGCAAGACAAAAACCTGCAAAAATGCTCTGCATTGAGCAGTTTTTGGTTTTGTTTTCTTCATTTTTTTATTTTCCTATTCTAATAACAAACAGCAGACAAGTTGTCAGACAACCTCATTGTACGCTGGTGCTGCTAGTTCTTGCAAATACAGTTGCTGTTGTTCAAGACACATGTGAATGATACATATGACGTTACTGACTTTTTAATTGTACACATGTGCAGACCTGTTCACACTAGTGACAGATACGGGTCACTTACAAACATGAACGTGAACTCAACGCAGGAAAATTTGAATTGCGCAATAACATCTGTACTGATTCACTCAGAATTCAAACTATCAACTGAATTGTATTATTAAGGCTACAAATCATCGCACGACTGCTGGGTTTTACCGTCACTGTATTCGTTACACACGTCACTGAATTATATGCGAATATCATAATCTGATCAAATCAGATAGGACATACTAATTAACAGGAACAAGGGACTGAAGAAGTTGAAGTTGAAAAATTTCTTGATCTGGATGACAAACGGATCATCAGGGCGGTTAATGGAATCAATTTCAACACTGAAGGAGGCACTGGTGACCACATCCAAGGAATAGGGAGCAAAGGCCCTGGAAAAAAAAGAGAGAGAGAATGATCTCGTTAACATTTAGATCATTAAATACATTGTCCCTAACTCACGAAACGGTGTAACAACACACTTAAAAACATATCCAAAAACTTATCCAGTCTGAAATGCCCCCTGGACTCGTGGCTTGACTCTGCCCAACTAGGAGAAGCTGGATCAAGTCCGAATCCACCCCCTGGCCTCAAGGTGTACTTGACTGCGGACAGCTACCAACCAGGGAGGGTGAAATCTAACTAATATGTGCTTCATTCACTCCAACTGCATCTTTTCAAACCACTGTTGATGTCACAGGTCAGCGTAACACACTTGGAGGAAAGCCTTATCTGTGCTGCTCAGCATATTTGAGCTTGCAGGCGTCAAAATATGCAGATATGATTCCACCTCTCGATCTCTAGAAGATAAGGCTCAGACTCAGAAGCGCTTGCAAACAGCACTTTAATCACTTTCTAATGATCATTACCAGTACAATTCGTGCTAGATTTGACATCTCGTTGAAGGACTATTTACTATTTGTTTTCTTATTTCTAGTCGAACAAGTACCTAATATACATAGTTAACATCAATGATAGATTTGACCTTGACCGAGAGCGCGGACGCCACTTCTTTCAAGTGGGAAAATCGAGTCAGGAGATCACGAATGTTAGGTGGGGGAAGGGGCGGGGCTTCCAGGAGGTCAGTTAATAACAGAAACTACAAAACACCTATGAAACTGTCAATTATTTGTTGACTCATATGTCATTTGTCTTATCTGCCGTTTTTACTAGATGAAAAAAGAAGCCAGCTCTTTTTGCATATTTTTGAGTGACAACACTCAGATATGTACGCCGATGTTAAATTGCAGAGTTTCTATGCAAAATATGCACAGAAAAAAATGGCAAGTCTGCATTGTTGTTAGGTGTATGAACCTTTATCTATCATAAATCAGTATATATATGTAGTAAATCTAGAGAGATACCTTTGTGGATTATATTATAAATGTCAGTTTAAACTAACATATTAAAATAAGATCATTATACTACACTACAGAGCAATTCAAAGGTTCGTAGCTTTCTGAATAGGTTCTACTTGGAACGCTTTTTTGAAAGAGAAACACTGTATTATGATATTTTTTTCAAAGAAAGTATTTGTGTTTCTACAAAAGATCCTTTAGGGGACACAAACAAGATGTAGATTTAGTGTATATAATCAATGCACTATAGATACAATAGATTTTTTCAATTAAATTACAAATCAAACTTCAAATAATTATTCAGCATCCTAATTATTTTGTTAGCTATCGTATGGTCATCTTCCCAATCCTGAGGAGAGAAGAAAAAAAACCCTTTTGCATTTTTATCAGTGACAAAAACTTACTCTTTAATTTTGATCGCTTCTCCTGGCTTTCTCTTCTTCAAATGGTCAATTAAGCGATCTGCATATTTCTCAACAATAGGAAAAATCTGGAAGAGATCAGATAAAAAAAAGTCACATTGGTATGCATAAATATCCATAATAACTGTATCACAAAATGCACTAATTAACTGAAAATGTCACATGAAGACAATCAACATATTATAATAACTGGATATTAAATTAAATTATTCCAGTCAGGCATGAAAGATCCTATGGTGCTGGTTGCTCCTATAAGCCGAGAGTTTATTTGACTTTAATTAATATATATAATATACATTTGAAATGAAGTAACTCAAAGGTGCACCTCCTTAAGTCGTCCACTTGTAAAGAACGGAGAGAGCGAAGCACGGATTCGTTTCCACTTTTCATCTTTTACTACAGTTATGCCATCAGCGAATGGACCAGCCAATTCAATATTTGTGTCCTACACAGAAGAGACAAATGTAAACAATACTCAGAATACTTGATAAGGACAAAACCTGAAGTAATCGTGTTACCTGATGTAATCAACTTACCCTTCTATTAGTGAAGGTAGAGAAACACTCTTTTATCATAATAGCCTTGATCATTTCAAGATCTAAGGTCATCAGAATTGGCAGTCTTCCATCATATACCCTTAAAAAGAAATATACTTTTGATTGTATCTGACTCAGTAGTGCTCCAGTTCACTCAGTGTCATAAAACATCAGAATGAAGATGTGTAAATTGATTAATATTTTGCAAAAGATTCATAAATTGCAAAAAATAAAAAAGAACTCCAAGGTTGTGTTTACAGTACTGTCAACTAACACTCTGGACTTTTATTTAACAAGTTTCTGGAACCATTAATGATATTTAGGGTGTAAACATAATCATCAGGTTCTGCAACGCATTACTCTCGGGTCTCACAGCCAGCTCCATCAAACCCCTTCAGATGATTCAGAATGCAGCAGCACACCTCGTCTTCATGCAGCCATGAGAACCCATGTCACACCCTCTTCATCTCCCTCCTCTGGCTTCCTGTAGCCGCCCCTATCAAATTCAAGGCCTTGATGCTCACATACAAGACCTTGTCTGGAACAGCATCCCCCTACCTCAACTCTCTCCTGAAGGCTTATATTCCCTCACGCAATCTGTGATCAATTAACCACCGACGCTTAGTAGTACCTACGCAGCGTGTCTCAAGGTCCTTTTCCAGAAGCTTCACACTAACTGTACCTCAGTGGTGGAATGAACTTCCAACCTCAATCCAGACTGCAGAATCTGTCACATCTCTTCAAAAAACAACTAAAGCCCCACCTCTTCCATGAGCACTTAACTAACCCCCAACCTTCCAACTCCCACATTATTTAAAAAAACATACTCTGGCACTTACACCTCTACTCTGAGTACTTTACTTCTCTAGAACTCAGTTGTATGGTAGCACTACTTGTATTGTGCTCCACTTGATATATCGCTTTGCTTGTATTTCCTCATTTGTAAGTCGCTTTGGATAAAAGCATCTGCTAAATGAATAAAATGCAAATGTACACATACATGTTTGTTCTTGCTTTTAGGTATTTCAAATCCAACACAAATTCTTTAAAGACTGAAATCAAAGTTTGTAATCTGTACTCACCCCCAAACCTTTCCATATTTCTTGAAGCACTCCATATCGAAATGGTAAAAACCCTGAAATGGAATCAAAACGGAGTAATACGCCACTTCTGCATTGGTTTAAAACCAATATTTATACACCGCGTTACTGCTGTAGTGTAGAGTTACTCACCTTTATGTAGGACAAGAAGGTTCCAACGAAGGGCCATGGCCTTGGTCCTGGAATCCCCAGGTTTTTAAAAAATCGATACGGCCAAACACTGTAACTACAGGCAAATAACATAATATATACTAAATTGTGTGCACACAATGTAATACATTTCCACCTCACTAGTGTTCATCCTCACTGCCTGCAGAGGATTGGACTGAATAAATGGAAGGACGCTGGGATTTCTACAGGAGTACATTTTTTC
Organism: Ameiurus melas; assembly: GCA_012411365.1. NCBI lineage: Eukaryota > Metazoa > Chordata > Actinopteri > Siluriformes > Ictaluridae > Ameiurus > Ameiurus melas. Next base: position 19,878,569 of record CM022774.1, on the reverse strand, counting down.
CCCATTCTTTTATAACATGGGGAAGTCATTTTAGATTTGACAGCAGTTTCGAATTTAAGTGGTTTCTTACTATCTGACAAAGCCCTGAACAAACATTATTTTGGCTCGTCTTGTGATTAATTACGAGGAAAGTGAAGGAAAAAAAGACTAACAGCCACTTAACCAAGTCAAAGTGCAGCGATAACAACAGCAGCTTTAGAATAGATGCTTCATAATACAAGAGATGCCATTTAAACATATTCATTATTTTTGTCTTTTAAAATTAAGAAAAAATTTTTAAACACATGCAAACAAACTGCAAGAGTACAAACACACTAATCCAGTTTCTTTATCTGTCTAACCCAAATGTTTAAAGTCTAACCATGAAGTGAGCGAGTCACAAGGAACATTTGTTTATTGCAAGCATAGTTAAACACACATATGACTAATTAGACTAGAATGTTCAGGGTATACTTACATAAACAAAAGAGTGACCACCAGTACGACTAGACTCCATGTCACAGACAGAGATGGTAGGAAACTCGTTTCCATCACACCACAACAACAAAGCTCTTAGGAATGGTCTGAATTGTCCAGCTGACAGTCAAGCTTCACTGCTTCCAGCTGTGAATTTTAGATAACACCTACAGGGGAGCATTTTATAGGGATCCAAATAAGGTGCAAGTTCAAAAGCGTAGGCAGAGAAAGATACAGGTGTACAATAAAGGTGTGTTAGCATGACCTAATAAGGTAGAAAGTAAGGCTCGGGGGCCATATAAGGAGTGAGCTAGAACAAAGTTTCAGGATAACGTAATATATCCTGTAGGACTTTTTGATTACGTAGTTATCTGTTATCTCAGACCTGTTTATTATCACCGATGACTGAATTAGTCCTCATAATTCACAAATCAACAACATAAACTATTCTCCATCACAACACCAGTCCATATATGGATATAAGATCTTCTTTTCTGATTTTCATCCACAAATCAATCCTCTTTTATGTATCCTCTAAGCAACAGTAAGATCTTGTTAGTTGTAATATTTAATTTTTTCCTGAATATCTGGGAATCCTTTACTGAGGAGCTGGAATCTGTGGCTGGAGATACAAAAGTCTGGATTGACCTTCTCAGGCTCACTGCAACTCCCACCAAGAAAAGTGGAAGGAAAATGCCTGAATGAATGTTCGAACTTTTTCAACTTTGGCCAATATTCCTGATATATCTGTTAAAACTCTGCTAATGTAATATTCTGCCTTCCTCATATCAAGCCGGGAGACCAAGAGCGCCAAAATTACAACTTTTCTTGTTCTCCATCACTTTTCACTGATTCAAATCACATGGCTTATCAATAGGAGTCGACTCACTGCCATTTTCAAATGGTTCATTGCTATTTCCCCCCTAAACCTCAATAAGTTTGTTTTGGTTGTTCTTCCTTCACAGCAAAAAAATTTAATAAAAAAATCATCATCATCTTACCAAGTGAAATATATCTGAAATATAGTCAAATTTATAGCATTTTTTTTTAGTAAGATTACAATAAACTAAATATAAGATCATTAAACATATTTTTAGACATTATTACTCACTTCAAGCTTGTAGAGTTCTTATTGTATTGGCAGATCATTTAGCTTCTTTCTAGAAATAAATGCTGAACATGACCAAAATTATCCAGCAATAGAACAAGACTTTTTCAGTCTTGAAATGAGTATGAACAGATTTAATAACCTTATATTTAGTTTACTATAAACGACGAGAGATATACACAGAAAACATCAATTTCATTCCTTACCTCTTGTCTTTAAACTTCAATCCTGCTGTTAACTCACTTCAAGAGAAAATAACAGTCAAATATGTCTATAGCCACTTCCTGGTGTTTACAGCATTGGTTTTTAGTTCAGCGCCCCATAGTGGACACTCAGGATTCAATCAGGCAGTGTTTTCACATTTATAATTGTATATCATGTATAGCTTAGGAACAAAATATCCTTTATGATTTGGATGAATGGTCATATAAATGCACACATAAATGCTTAGGGACCATCTAAAAGGGATTCAGTTGGATACTTTCCTATACTGTATATACTGTAGCAGAAGTTGTTGGGGTCAGGAATCAATTTAAATGTAAAATAATTTTCATGGACACATCCATTCATCCATCCATCCATTCATTTTCTATACCGCTTATCCTTCAGGGTCGCGGGGAATCTGGAGCCTATCCCAGGGAGCATCGGGCACAAGGTGGGGAACGCCCTGGACAGGGTGCCAATCCATGGCCGGGCACACTTACATACACATTCACACACCACAGACACATTGGACTTGCCGATTAGCCTACCATGCATGTCTTTGGACTTTGGGGAGGAAACTGGAGTACCCGGAAGAAACCCCATGCAGCACGGGGAGAAAGTGCAAACTCCGTGCACACACAGGGCAGCTCCGGGACTAGCACCCCCAACCCTGGTGGTTTGAGGTGGATGTGCGAACCACTAAGTCACCGTGCACCCTTTCATGGACCCCTCAGTTCAATTTTTTTTATTTATATACAAAAAAAGTATTTTAAAAAAAGTATTATTAACATAATCTGACTATTTAAACATTAGGCTCATTATTTATGTGTATTATAATATTCTGGCTACTTATTAAAGTCAAAAGAGCCTTTAGAATGGCAGGACACATTTGGGTCAACTTGTTAAGTTTTTGAAGTTCGGATTAAACACTTTCAATTCAAATTACAAGTCAAATGATACCTTCGAGGCACCAGGCTTCCCGTGACCCTGAGTAGGATAAGCAGTACAGGAAATGGATGGATGGATGGATGGATGGATGATACATTTGATAATGCTGGAGAGTCCTCACTAACCACCTGGGATTCAAGTAAAGAATATTTTCCATGACTGACTTGACAGATGTAATCCCCTGTGGACAAATATGTACAGTATATGTATATGTATATGTATAACCACGGAAAGATTTTGTCTTGCAAACTAACATCAAAGCTGATGTCAGGTAATTAGTGGTTCTCAAAGTGGGGTCCAGGGACTTCCAGGAGTCTGTGATGCATAAGAAGAGGGTCTGTGAATTTTTTGGTGGAAATCACAAACCATATTATTTGAGTTCTTATAGTTGGTAATGTGTGACTGTTCACTTGAACTGACTGTGTCTTTAAGCTAAACCTCCATAATATGTATTCTATAAATAATGACAACTTGAACCTGTTGTTGGTGCTCAGGAATGAAACGCTGTCCAGAATATTACTCTCACACGTTTAAATAATGAGCCTTGTATTTGAATAGTGTGATTATGTTTAAAAATTCATATTTGTAATGTATTTTATGCTTACAGATGTTACCTGGCTGCAAAAAGCTTGAGAATGAAATAATAGCTTGCTCACTTATCACTTGCCAACTGACTTTACAATTAGGGGGTTCACAGTAAATGCAGATACAATATATAGCTCAAAGTTTGTGGAGAACTCATTCCACATTTAGCCTCCTGTTATAATAAGCTCCACTCTTCTACTAGGCTGTCTCCCAATGTACTTTGGAGCACTGATGTGGTGATGTGTGATCATTCAGCTACAAGAGCATTAGTGAGATCAGGTACTGATGTTACGTGAGGACGTCTGGGGTGCAGTTGGTGTTCCAGTTCATCCCAAAGGTGTTCGTTGGAGTTTAGGTCAAGTTCTTCCAGTCCAACCTTGGAAACCATATCTTCATGTGCACAGGGGCATTGTCATGCTGGAAAAGGTTTGAATTCCAGCGACGGGAAGTTGTAATGTTACAGCATACAGAAACATTCTAGACAATTTGGGGCTTCCACCTTTGGTACAAGTCACTCTGTCACTCTTCATAAAGTTTTCATGAATATTTCTGAACATTTTAAATTTCATTGAAATTACTATTGAACTCTTTTCTGTGATCAACAATTTTTAAAAACGCTGCTATTGGACAGCTGATATTACACTGCTTTGTTTGGTTTGCCTTTCTAGCTTTTGCATAATCAATGGGAAGTGCACTCACTGCCATGTTTAGCTCGTTTTAAAGCAAATATTGTAAACTAAATCTAAAACATATCTATGGTGTACAGAACCATTTTTTTGGTAAGATATAGTGCAAAGATAGAGAGGGAAAGTGGGATTTGGGAGTGTTTCCTCAGACAAATTATGAGAAATACAGAAAGAAAAATGTGTCTCTCTTTTCCAATGACTGTTCTTTGGGGCTTTCAGGTCTTTTGTGTGGTTTTTAATGTAGGTAGGCTGGAACACTTGATGGAACCTGGCAACCATGGTTAAAGGTATTACTCCTTCTTTGCGTTGGGAAGCACATTTTTGCTGCATCAAACATAGCAGAACGTCTGGGTTACGCATGTAACCTTGTTCCCTTAGAAGGGAACGAGACATTGCGTTTAGCATAACACTATGGGGAGCGCCTCTCACACGTGACCGGCATCTGAAGCTTGTGTAAAATCCTGCCTATTTATAGGCCTGCCAAGATCGGGTGACATGGCAATTAAGCGCATCGCGTGATATAAATATGGCACTTGTGAACCACGCCATCAGCCTCTATTATCTGAATTCACAGGCCTGCCCTGGTATGACAAAGCTACGTAATGTCTCATTCCCTTCTCAGGGAACAGGGTTACATGTATAACACAGACGTTCCCTTTCAAAGGGAACTTCGACGTTGTGTTTAGATAACACTATGGGAACGTGATTACTCACTCCATCATACCAAGGGTACGGCCTTTTCAAAAAGACTCAAGCCCAAGGGTCACTGCAAGATACTCGAGCCCAGGGTGAACTGAATATCCAGGCTGTAATAATGAATGAATGTGTGTGGCGTAGACCACCCTGCAGCAGCACACACATCCTGTAAGTATACCACTTTGGACAAAGCCTTCGCAGAATCAATCGTCCTAGTGGAATGAGCCCTCATAAGCAATAGAGATTGCTTCCACTATCCAATTAGAGATGCGCTGCTTCATTACCTAATTTTCAATTCTATTACTGGGCTGTGCACATCCATAAACTTTGCTACAGGGTTAAATCTCCTGGATCTTCATGGTGTAAATTGGAACTATCTTCTTGTACAGAATCCTCTTTACCTGCTTTACTTTATTCCTCTCTACTTACAAAACTCTCCCTATATACTAATAATCAAGTTGTCCTTAAGACAGCTTGAGACAAACCGGGGGGTTTTTGGGGTTTGTACTTTTTAATTTTGTTTTCCTTTGTTAGTATAAAAAGAAAAAAACTGTGAATGATTGTTGCTGTGTGTCAGTCGGTTTGTTTTTCTTCTCATTAAAATATATGGGGTAGAGATGTGCTGCTTTGACACAGCATCACCTCTACTGCCGCCGTCAAAGCAGACCAGCAGCAGCCAACTTACTCCACTGGCCAGAGTGGTGGACGTAAGTACAGAGAGCCCCTACTGGACACAGCAGGTGCATTCTCTCTTTTTCCGGTGTGGGGAATGGTGGAGGGAAGAAAGCCTGCAACACCACAGGGTGGGCAGCCGATGTTGGCACCTTATCAATATAATCCAGCATAAGATACAGGAAGGCCTTGGCCAATCCAGGGGCAAAGACAAGGCAGGAAGGGGCAACAGAGAGAGCTTGTAGATCTCCTACTCGCAAGAGAGATGCCAGGGCCAGCAGAAGAGCTACCTTCAGAGTCAGAAGCTCCTCAGAGGCGGACTCTAAGGGCTCAAATGGGGCCCCTGACAGACCTTCCAGAACCACAGAAAGGTCCCAGGAAGGTATGTGAGGCCTGCAAATCGGCCTCAGTCGCCTGACACCATGAATGAACCTCAAAGTTAGAGGATGTTGCCCCACAGAGGCTCCATCAACAGGGGCATGGCTGGCTAAAATGGCGGCCACGTAAACCCTGATTGTAGAAGGAGCCCACCCCGCTGAGAAACGTTCTTGTAAGAACTCCAGGACTGTAGCTATTGCGCAGTTCACTGGGTCTAGCTGATGTTCCTCACACCACAAGACAAAAAGCTACCACTTGAGTCCATAAAATTTCCTTGTGGATGGTGCTCTAGTATTCAACATGGTCTCTACAACCTCAGTTGTGAGACCAGAATCTATGAGCTATGAAATATAGCCAGATTAAGACCAATGCTAAACTTATCTGTCACTGAAAAGCTGATCAATTCATTCATTGGTTGGATTATTGCAATGCCGTTTTAGCCGGAGTTTCTAAAACTGCAATTAACAAATTGCAGTATGTTCAGAACTCTGCTGCCCGGATCCTGATGGGAAGCAGGAGATATGACCATATCACTCCTGTTTTGAAGTCCTTACACTGGCTCCCGGTCAGGTTCGGGTGGATTTTAAGATCTTGATGTTAACATACAAGGCATTGCATGGATTGGCTCCACAATATTTAACTCACTTATTAATCCCGTACACCCCTCACCGCAGACTGCGCTCCTCACAGGGTAATCTACTTACGGTTCCACTAACCCACCTTAAGTCTATGGGTGACAGGGCTTTTTCTGTCTACGCTCCATCACTTTGGAACTCTCTTCCCCCTGAACTCAGGGAAGCTCAGTCCTTTGGCATTTTTAAAGCTCTTTTAAAGACACACTTTTTTAAACTCGCTTTTAATTCTTAATATCTTTTTGACTGTTTTATATTTGTTTTTTATTACAGTTTTATTCATTTTATTTAACTTTTATTTATTCTGTGATTTGTCTTTTTTTGTACAGCGCTTTGAGAAGCTACTTTAAAGGTGCTTTATAAAATAAAGTTTATTATTATTATTATTATTATTATTATTATGAGCTGGTACCCCTCAGGGGCCAGACCCACAGTTTCCATAATTCTGTCCAAGAGTGATAAATCAGCACTCCGGCTTAAGACAGTAGAGTCACTCTAAGGGCTCAAATGGGGCACCTGACAGACCTTCCAGGACCACAGAAAGATCCCAGGAAAGTATGCACGGCCTGCAGACGGGCCTCAGCCGCCTGACATCATGCATAAACCTCGAAGTTAGAGGATGAAGCCCACAGAGGCTCCATCAACAGGGACGTGGCTGGCCGAAATGGCAGCTACGTAAAGCCTGATTGTAGAAGGAGCCCACCCCGCTGAGAAATATTCTTGTAAGAACTCCAGGACTGTAGCTATTGCACAGTTCACTGGGTCTACAGTGGATCCCGGCAAATGGAAATCTCCCAAGGAGTGCCATCTAGCAGGGCTAGAAATTGTGGGAGCAGAGCAACGGGGGGAAAGATGTGACCAAATTTGACCTCGGCCACATGTGCACCATGGCGTCCAGCCCTAATTGTGTGGGAGAAGTGAGGGTGAACCACAGCAGGCCGTGTGTTGTCTGCTCGGAGGCGAACATATGCAGTCCTGCTTGGCCAAACCTTGCCATATGGACTCCACCACTTGTGGATGGAGCCACTAATTTCCCTGTCTCAATAGGATGTCTGCCCCCATATTCCCAGAATGTACGTTGCACTCACTGACAAACTTTCCTTCTTCCCAGAGAAGAATTAGTTGTGCCTGCCTGAACAGGGGGCACAGACATAATCGTCTCTGGTGGTCAATATATGAGACCACTGGTGTGTTGTCTGTAAACACATGGTGACCTCTCAATTGAGGAAGAAGGAATTTCAGTGCTAGAAATATGGCCCACATTTCTAGGCAATTTATACTTCACTCCAGATGAGGGCAACACCAGAGACTGTGAGCTGGACAGCTGTCTAAGACCGCGCTCCAGCCCATGAGGGAGGTGTCTGTCATTACCATCTTGTGCTAAGGAGACACCCCTAGAGTGTGACCCAAGTATAGATACCAGGGACACTCAAATTCTCAGAGCATGTAGGCATTGCCGCGTGACACTGATTATTCTCAGAGGATTCGTCCTTGGACGAAACCCCCAACTTCTAAGCCACCACTGAACGGTCTCCTGTGCAATAGGCCCATAAGTGCCAAAAATCTCCCAAGATCCAGCTTTATCTTGCTCAGTGTTGATAGAATTTACCCTACGCATGTTGGGGATAGAAACGCCCTCATCATAGTAGAATCCTTATAACTCCTAGAAAATTTATCCACTTCCCTCGGGAAAGTGTACTTTTCTGAGGTTAAACATGAGTTCTTCATGTGGGCAAGAACTGCCAGTTCCCTGGATTGTGCTAGAATTAACCAGTCATCCAGGTAGTTTAGTACACGGATGCTCTGGAGTCACAGTGGAGCCAGAATGACATCCATGCACTTTGTGAAGGTGCGAGGGGATAAAGCTAGCGATATTTCTATGTGGAAATATGCAACTTTTTGATCTATCGTCACAAACCAGTCCTCAAATTGAATCTGTGGAACGATAAGTTTGGGCATCAGCATCTTGAACCTGTATGTCCGAAGAATATGGTTCAGATGACGCAGATCTTAAATTGGCCGCATACTCCTATTTTTTGTGGACCAGGAAATAACAGCTGTAATAACCTCCCTCCCTCAGGTAACGGGATAAGATGGATCTTACTTCCTGTGCTAACATCAGGCTCTGGTCTGTGCTGACTACTGTGGTGAGCACACTTCTGAACGGGGGGGTCAAGCTATAAACTGGACCCAGTGACCCTTTTCTATGGCAGACAGAACCCTTGGAGACACATTTGGCAGTAATTTCCACACTGCCAGATGGTCTTTTAGTGACGTTAACTATTCCACATTCTATCAGAGGGAAAGCATCAGATTTTCGTTGCCCTGTGACAGCTCGCTGACCAGAGAACACTGAAACTTGGGACCACCTTGGCTAGGGGAGGCCCTACAGTAGCACTGTGGGCTAACTGTCCTAACAACCTCATGTCCCCTTATACGTCCCTCCACAGCCCCTCAGGAGCGCTTTTCTTTGCCTGAATGGCCTTTATGACCATTCTCAGATCAGGCCTAATAGTAGGCCCTGATTGTGGCCAACCGGTTCCTTGGCTGTCCGCGGGGGTTGGCGGGCTGCCATACTTGCCCTCTGGGTCTCCCTCGCACTAGCATTGGTGAACTCGAGACAACAGGGAAGAAACTGGCTGAATGCTGCCATATGTCGAGCTCACTCAGCAGGTCTGCTTGATAGGCCTGCAACACTTTCATTGTCTGCAGTGACCCACAAGCAAGACTACTACCACATAGGCCTTGACCACCAATGCCACGGTTGCCTTACACAGTGGCTTGGATGGCAAAGCTGCCCCCCTAATTACTTGCCGTCGATGCCTGCGCTCGCAAACTCCTCCTCCACCTTCAGCATAGCTAAATAACCATACCGTTCATTCCCCACAATGGCCGAATAATTCAACATCATGGGGTTATAAATACGGCTTATGCATGGTTTTCCCCCAGAAGCCTGATATTTTGTCATGTACTTCTGGAAGACAGGGGAGTTTCTGCAGTGTGAGGGATTTACTTTCACTGGGGAGAAAAGGCTCATCCAGCCTTAGTAATCACTTCAAGCAGCTTTTTATATGCTTCTCTCAGTTTTTAGTACACCCTTCTGGCTCCTCGGAGTCAGAGAGGAATTGTTACTATTATTTTAGTGTGTGTGTGTTTTTTTTTCTTCCCCTTTTGGCTTTCCATAGCAGAAGAAGGAGTCACGATGTGAGCACCAAAATCCAGCGGAGACAGAGTAAGAGATAGAACAGCGCTCGTCTCCGGCTCCTCTTCCGGATCCATAAGAGATCCACTGAACCTGAGACGGCTAGCTGCCTCGACAGCGGCCGGAACAGATCCATGAGGCACTGAAACCCAACTTGCTTCGGTTTCCTAGAAGAGCGTGAGTCGCGAGCCAAGCTGCTTAATGTAGGCATTACCATGCACAGCCTCTTGAGGCTGCCATCGCATGCTACACTCCTAAACACTTCACCCAGAAAGTGTGCACTTTTCCTGTGTTGGAACGGGAGCAAGCTGGAACACTGAATTCTCTGACTCATATTTCTCTCTCTCGCACATTCCTTTTTTCTTCTTCTCTTTTTTTTAAAGGGATAGAAAAGTTCTGAGATTTTGAGAAAAAGATTGCGAGGAAATTAAGCATCCTTTTGTTTCTTTACACAAACAACTGACATGCAGTCTTTCGCTGAAGATAATAAATGCTGATGGCGCGGTTCACAGGTGCCATATTTATATCCCGCTTAATTGCCACGTCACCTGATCATGGCAGGCCTATAAATAGGCATAAGTTTCAGATGCCAGTTGGGCACGAGAAGTGCTCCCCATAGTGTTAGGCTGAACGCAACATTGAAGTTCCCTTTGAAAGGGAACAAAGGTACAGTAAAAACCTGCTCAAAAGAACATGCTTGATTGTATGTTTCAGACTTTCAACTGCTATTACGGAGTGTGAGAGTATCTCAGCTTCATTTCGTTTGAGGCGTTGATGTTATTAATTAATGTTGTCCTGCTGCACCAAAATCTATGGTCGTGAGCTGCTGGTGTTGATATGGGTAACAGTGTATTCACTCTATTTAATATAGAAATAATTGTGTTTAAAACCATTTCTGCGTGTCTTTAATAGTGTGTCAGTGGTCTGAAAAAGTTAATGATTCATTTTTAAGTCAATAGCAAACATTTACTTTCACTGAAAAAGTGGGAAACTGCTTTTACTTCACGGATGTTGATGACATACACTAGTGCTGGGGTGAAATGGCAGCTATAAACACGAACATGTTGCTTTGCTTTGTCCACCATTTCAAAAGCTGCAAAAAACAAAACAAAAACCTTCATACATAGTAACTGAATTACAAATGGTGCTGCATCACTGTATAACAGCACTACAGTAAACAATGGATGGAAAAAAAGAGAAAAGAATCACCTTTATACATCTCTAGTACATAAAATAAAAAGGCAACTATTTCAAACGGAGAAAGAAAAGTGAATCAGAATAGAAAGCAACCGAAAGAAGAAAGAAAACCAAAATGAAATGTCCTTATGGCTTATGAGCGCTGGGGATACAAGTTCACGCTCCATCTAGATCATAACATCCAAAGACGTCTCACACGTGTCCTCATGCGAGTGGTTACGCATTCGAGACGACTTCATTAACCAGCGACGGAAATGCTTTCATTTGTGCTCAAATTTGATACAGTTTCAGAAAAAAGGTGTAAGCCCGGGCTTTTCTGATCCTCGAACTCACAGCGTCTCTCGTCCAGAACACTGAAAAATAACGGATAAGCTCACTGTGATTAACCAGTCACTCCAGTCCTGTACTGCACAGCTTTTAAAACACACGGGACTCAGATCAGTGGCTAATCGAACCTGGTATGAGTTCAGTCAGGTGTATTTGAACAGAAAAAATATATATATATATACATATATAAAACCGCACCTGTGTCTCACATGGCATACAATTATCTGACAATATACTGTATACTCGAGTAGTACCTGTGACGGTTTGTACTACAGTGGCATCAGTTGAAGCATGAAGTCACGTTATTAAAATCTTATGAGAGCAGTTTGTAGACTACCAGAGAAATATATAATGTATAAACAGCTACACACACATAAAAAAATAAATAAATCACACCACTTATGACTTTGTAGCTAACAGGCTACAATAAGAATGTCTCTGCGTTTCATATGGAGAATGATCGACTCTTTGAGGTTTTCATCACGTGTGTAATTCAAGACTTCACCTCAGATTCGGACAGCTCTGCAGCTCTTTCTGTAAGGGCCGTGGAGTCTGTGGACACGGCACCGTTGTAGTTGTTGCAGATATCTTCGTCTGAATAGCGCAGACCTGCAGGGTTGGGCCGAGGCGGGGATCTGTCACAGCAGAGGACAAAGTAGAACATATATTGTAGAATGAACATAGCGTATATAACATTCACCCTTAACGGCTTAACCCTAAATGACCTGTCTGCTTTCAGATATATGAAGAAGCCCAGAATTCTGAACATATAATATACAGAATGAACAATGTAGAGGAAATGTATCAGGCCGATCCTGAGCTTGGGTTACTGTCTGTGCTATCTGTGTATCATAAGTTCTCAGTGTTCACGTGGGTTTCCTCCAGGTCCTCCTGTTTCCTCCCACATCCCAAAAAAACACGCCATTACTTGGATTTCCTAATATTGTGTGTGTGTGTGTGTGTGTGTGTGTGTGTGTGTGTGTGTGTGCACATGGTGTCCTGTGATGGTGTCCATCCAGGGTGGTTTCACACCTTGCATCTAGTGTTCCTGGGATAGGCTCTGGAGCCATTATGACCAGATTAAGTGGGAGATGAATGAATAAATGAATAAATGAATCATTTATGGGGATGTAGTAACTAGTAAATGTAATTATTTTTGATATGCAAATTTAAATATTCAGGGCTACACGATGGTGCACAGGGTAATGTTTCCATGTCACAGCTCCAGGGTCTGGGACTTGGTCCTAGGTGTGAATAGCAGCTAGACATCAGATATCAGATCAGCTCACATATCGGTTTTGTAATATCGGCTCCACCTATAAATGGCGCCATCTTGTGGGCGCATTGAGAAGTGCATGCAGAATTGCCATTGCAGCACTGCATCTAAGGAGAGACGAGTTAACAACAGTGTGCACAGGTGAAGTATATTTGTCATTAATAGTCATTAACAGTAATTAATGCACTAATGAGATGTGTTACATAAATGCTTGATATGTAGTTTAAGCAGCCACGTGAACATGGAGTTATGTAAATTGTTGTATATCTCAAAGCTTTTATTAACAAAAAGAAACTTTAGTAACAGTGCACATTATTTTTGCACTCTTTCAGACCCCTCTATTTATTTGTGTATAAATAAGAGGTTTTTTATGCAAGGAGGAAGTGTGATTTTTATAAATAAAACGGTTTGTTCAGTTCAGTGGTGTCATTATCACTGTCAAAAACGGAAGTAAAACAATAAATAAATTTCTTCTGCATATCGGTTAACGGGCACGTGAACATGCAAATAATTGGTAACAAAAAATCTATATTGGATGATCTCTGATAATCAACCCCACTCTCCTGTTATACTCACCTCCACTTTCCTGTTAATATCACCCACGCTCTCCTGTTATAATCACCTCCACTCTCCTGTTATAATCAACCCCGGTCTCCTGTTATAATCACCTCCACTCTCCTGTTAATATCACCTCCACTCTCCTGTTATAATCACCTCCACTCTCCTGTTATAATCACCTCCACTCTCCTGTTATAATCACCTCCACTCTCCTGTTATAATCAACCCCGCTCTCCTGCTATACTCACCTCCACTTTCCTGTTAATATCACCTCCACTCTCCTGTTATAATCACCTCCACTCTCCTGTTATAATCACCTCCACTCTCCTGTTATAATCACCTCCACTCTCCTGCTATACTCACCTCCACTTTCCTGTTAATATCACCCATGCTCTCCTGTTATAATCACCTCCACTCTCCTGTTATAATCAACCCCGGTCTCCTATTATAATCAACCCCACTCTCCTGTTATAATCACCCCCAGTCTCCTGTTATAATCACCCCCACTCTCCTGTTATAATTACCTCCACTCTCCTGTTATAATCAACCCGCTCTCCTGTTATAATCACCTCCACTCTCCTGTTATAGTCAACCCCAGTCTCCTTTTATAATCACCCCCACTCTCCTGTTATAATTACCTCCACTCTCCTGTTATAATCAACCCGCTCTCCTGTTATAATCACCTCCACTCTCCTGTTATAGTCAACCCCAGTCTCCTTTTATAATCAACCCCAGTCTCCTGTTATAATCACCTAGACGCTCCTGTTTTAATCACCCCCCACTCTCCTGTTATAATTACCTCCACTCTCCTGATATAGTCAACCCTGGTCTCCTGTTATAATCAACCCCGGTCTCCTGTTATAATCACCTCCACTCTCCTGATATAGTCAACCCTGGTCTCCTGTTATAATCAACCCTGGTCTCCTGTTATATTCACATCCGGCCTCCTGTTATAATCCCCCTCGGTCTACTGTTATAATCACCTCCACTCCCCTGTTATAATCACCCCCACTCTCCTGTTATAATTACCTCCACTCTCCTGTTATAATCACCCCCACTCTCCTGTTATAATCACCTCCACTCTCCTGTTATAGTCAACCCCAGTCTCCTGTTATAATCACCCCCACTCTCCTGTTATAATTACCTCCACTCTCCTGTTATAATCAACCTGGTCTCCTGTTATAATCACCTCCACTCTACTGTTATAATCACCTCCACTCTACTGTTATAATCACCCCCACTCTCCTGTTATAATTACCTCCACTCCCCTGTTATAATCAACCTGGTCTCCTGTTATAATCACCTCCACTCTCCTGTTATAATCACCCCCACTCTCCTGTTATAATCACCTCCACTCTCCTGTTATAGTCAACCCCAGTCTCCTGTTATAATCACCCCCATTATCCTGTTATAATCACCTCCATGCTCCTGTTTTAATCACCCCCACTCTCCTGTTATAATTACCTCCACTCTCCTGATATAGTCAACCCTGGTCTCCTGTTATAGTCAACCCTGGACTCCTGTTTCCCTCACATTTCCCCCATTTTATCATTACAAAATATGATAACTAAAATTAACAGAGAAATTACAATGCTGTGAATACATCAGAACTTCAGGATCCTTTCACGGTTCAACTGAATTCATCATAATACAGACATAATGAAGGCGCTAAGGCTGATTTTGCGGATATAAAGTATCCTGTCGTCAAGCAAGCTTATTTTAGAGTGAGATGAGAATCATCATAGTCAAAGGAATATTTACAATAGGTGTGAAATGGATGTCAATGGGTTGTCATCGTCAGTGTCACTGGGAGGATCTGATACCCAGTCAGGTTTAGGATACAAGTCAGGTTGGTCATCATAGGGATTGTTCTCAGTTTTTGTCAACATCAGCGTTTGGTCATTAGTGATTTCAACGAGTGTGAGAGACTGCTCCAAATGAGAGAAACGGTACAAGGCAAAATGAGCAAGACGAAGAATTATTGCACCTATTGGTAGACAAACGGTTAATATCCACGAGCCTCATCCCCCGAGTACTGAGTTCAGTCAATCAAACCCATCTTGCTAGTCTGTGGAGAGTTGCATATCACAGACCGCTTGTGTTCAATGATAGAATAACCATTATATGTCTGTGTGATGAGAGGACATGCGATATTGTGTGGGTATTACTGTTGGCAATGATTCTTATAACAATAGGTGATACAGAATGGTTTACAGGGGCGGCCAATATCTTGGCATATGAGTTTTTAAATACTAATTGTCGTCCAATCTGCAGCAATAGTCTACTAAAAACTTTGCGGGCTTATGTGGGACCTATAGAAATCACATTGCCTTAGGCACTTAGTCCCGTCACCATGATCAGCTACTGTATTTACCAAGTTTGTGTAAAAGTGTGTGCATCATGCACTCTTTCTGCTGCAATGATGTGATTGATGTGATTGATCAAAAAGTCTTCCACCCAATAAACTTCAATATTTGGTTTATCTTTCCAGCTTAAGGGTTCTCCTAAGAGTACAGTTTCCGTGTCGTCAACATTTTCTCCAAAAACTACATGTCTGATTTTGCAGGCTACTAGATACCACTTAAGACCCTCTATCGTGGAGTCGCGTGGGATTGGTGTATTTATGTATCAGGGTATAGTGCGTCGTGTGTGGGTGTGTATATGCAGATCGTTGCTCGTGAGCGTAGGTCCTCCTAGAGGCCTCTTGATAGAGAATTATGGTCTAGTTCTCCTATTGCTGTCCTGTCTTCTCCAGCTCAGTGTTTGGTTCTGGTACCCTCCCACAGTGGCTCGTTACCACGGAGTGAGTGACAAAAAGAATCTAGAATGGCACAGACCACCGTGGCTTGTTCCACCTGGTCCTGCGGAAGTCTATGATCATGGGCTAAGCCCATCCTAAGCCTGTTTCAGAACAGCATTTGCTCAATCTCTTTTAGTGTACCATTTTCTCTCTCTACCATCCCACCACTAGCTGCATGATATGCACAGTTATTTGGGTATTTGGGTATTGCTTTAAGTCAATACCCAAATATTCAAACCCCAAATTAAGGGCATGGCTCATAATTCTAAGTAACTATCAGGTCTCTGGATGACACCACAGCTTTGTCAGCTGCTGCTACTGCACGTAAACATGGGGGAAACTTTGCAGTGACTGGATCCAACTTACCTGAGAATGAGCTGTTCAACCTGTTGCATATGCCATCTCCCTGAGGGGTGCTTCTAGGCTATAATAGTTTAGAATGAAAGTTTTGTGACACGAACACATACCTAGGAAAGAGAGAACTTGTTTCTTCGTCAGAGGCTTGGGAATCTTCTGGATTGCAGATACTTTGTCAGCTGAGAGTGTCTTTCCCTTTGCTGAAATGTCATGACCCAAGAAATCTCACTTCTTTTTGTACATACTATAATTTGGAGAGACTGGCTTTGTGGCCTTCTTAGGCAAGATGCTGCAACAATTTATTAGTGTCAGTTTCACACTGTGCCCTGGAGAAAGTAGTAGAGGTGCTAAGCTGTCCTGTAGCATTTGGTTGTACAGTGCCTTGCGAAAGTATTCGGCCCCCTTGAACTTTTCAACCTTTTGCCACATTTCAGGCTTCAAACATAAAGATATAAAATTTTTATTTTTTGTGAAGAATCACCAACAAGTGGGACACAATTGTGAAGTGGAACGAAATATATTGGATATTTTAAACTTTTTTAGCAAATAAAAAACTGAAAAGTGGTGCGTGCAAAATTATTCGGCCTCTTTACTTTCAGTGCAGCAAACTCACTCCAGAAGTTCAGCGAGGATCTCTGAATGATCAAATGTTGTCCTAAATGACTGATGGTGATAAATAGAATCCACCTGTGTGTAATCAAGTCTCTGTATAAATGCACCTGTTCTGTGATAGTCTCAGGGTTCTGTTGAAAGCGCAGAGAGCATCATGAAGACCAAGGAACACACCAGGCAGGTCCGTAAACTGTTATGGAGAAGTTTAAAGCCGGATTGGGTGACAAAAAGATTTCCCAAGCTTTAAACATCCCAAGGAGCACTGTGCAAGCGATCATTTTGAAATGGAAGGAGTATCAGACCACTGCAAATCTACCAAGACCTGGCCGTCCCTCTAAACTTTCAGCTCACACAAGGAGAAGACTGATCAGAGATGCAGCCAAGAGGCCCATGATCACTCTGGATGAACTGCAGAGAACTACAGCTGAGGTGGGAGAGTCTGTCCATAGGACAACAATCAGTCGTACACTGCACAAATCTGGCCTTTATGGAAGAGTGGCAAGAAGCAGCCATTTCTCAAAGATATCCATAAAGGGCTTGTGGCAAACTTTAGTCTCGTCTCAAAGTTTTTTATGGATATCTTTGAGAAATGGCAGTACTTTCCCTGTAGCAGATGGTATGTGCGTTGTGCCCTGGGTGCCCTGTACCGATTACTCTGTGGGCCTAGAAAACGAGCTCTTGTCTGTAATTTTTGGGCATGAATAGTCTTCCTGTTGGACAGGTTGCTGGAACGTGTGACTGGGGAATGTTCTCTAATTCTTGATCAAGTTCCCACTCTAGGGCACTGATGACACATGAGGAAGAAATTATGTACTCTTCATGATTATTCACAATTTCTGTGTGGCATTCGTGTTCTTGGATCCTGGTCTGTATGACAGGGTGAACTGGAACCTGGTAAAAAACAGTGACCATCGGGCTTGATGGGGTGACAGACTTTTTGCAGTGCGTAAATATTCCAAGTTCTTATGATCGGTGAATATGACGAAGGGGTGTGTTCCAACCAGTGCTGCCATTCTTCCAGGGCTAACTTAACGGCCAAGAGTTCTCGATTGCCCACATCATAGTTTCTTTCGGCGGGTGAGAGCTTACGTGAAAAGAAGGCCACAGGATGGAGTTTTGGCCTTTCTCCGAAACGTTGTGAGAGAACCGCTCCTACACCTGTCTCTGATGCGTCGACCTCCACTAGGAATGGTCTAGATGGGTCTGGGTGTTTGATAATGGGGGCGGTTGTGAAGGCCTTCTTGAGCTGATCAAGTGCTGCTTGGGCAGCTGGGCTCCATGGCAGGCATTTGGCTTCCCTTTTAACAAGGACGTCAAGGGATCGGCTATGGTACTGAAATTCTGAATTAATCATCTGTAAAAATTTTCAAAACCCAGAAACCTCTGTAACTCCTTCACAGTTGTGGGTGTAGGCCAGTTCACCACTGCTTTGACCTTTTCATGATCCATGGTAACTACTTCAGGGCTAATGATGTATCAGAGAAATGAAATAGTGTCCTTATGAAATTCACACTTTTCAGATTTGACATACAACTGGTGTTGGAGTAATCGTTGCAGAACCTGACGGACATGGTGAACATGTTCTTCCTTGGAATTGGAATAGATCAAGATGTCATCAATGTACGTGATTACAGTGAGGGAAAGAAGTATTTGATCTCCTGCTGATTTTGTACGTTTGCCCACTGACAAAGAAATGATCAGTCTATAATTTTAATAGTAGGTTTATTTGAACAGTGAGAGACAGAATAACAACAAGAAAAATCAAGAAAAACACATGTCAAAAATGTTATAAATTGATTTGCATTTTAATGAGGGAAATACAGTAAGTATTTGACAATCAGAAAGATTTCTGGCTCCCAGGTGTTTTTTATAGACGTAGCTGAGATTAGGAGCACACTCTTAAAGGGAGTGCTCCTAATCTCGCTTGTTACCTGTATAAAAGACACCTGTTCACAGAAGCAATCAATCAATCAGATTCCAAACTCTCCACCAAGGCCAAGACCAAAGAGCTTTCCAAGGATGTCAAGGACAAGATTGAAGACCTACACAAGTCTGGAATGGGCTACAAGACTATTGCCAAGCAGCTTGGTGAGAAGGTGACAACAGTTGGTGCGATTATTTGCAAATGGAAGAAACACAAAAGAACTGTCAATCTCCCTCGGCCTGGGGCTCCATGCAAGATCTCACCTCGTGGAGTTGCAATGATCATGAGAACAGTGAGGAATCAGCCCAGAACTACACGGGAGGATCTTGTCAATGATCTCAAGGCAGCTGGGAGCATAGTCACCAAGAAAACAATTGGTAACACACTACGCCGTGAATGACGGTGAAATCCTGCAGCGCCTGCAAGGTCCCCCTGCTCAAGAAAGCACATACACATGCCCGTCTGAAGTTTGCCAATGAACATCTGAATGATTCAGAGGACAACTGGGTTAAAGTGTTGTGGTCAGATGAGACCAAATTGGAGCTCTTTGGCATCAACTCAACTCGCTGTGTTTGGAGGAGGAGGAATGCTGCCTATGACCCCAAGAACACCATCCCCACCGTCAAACATGGAGGTGGAAACATTATGCTTTGGGGGTGTTTTTCTCCTAAGGGCACAAGACTTCACCGCATCAAAGGGACGATGGACCGGGGCCACGTACTGTCAAATCTTGGGTGAGAACCTCCTTCCCTCAGCCAGGGCATTGAAAATTGGGCGTGGATGGGTATTCCAGCATGACAATGACCCAAAACACACGGCCAAGGCAACAAAGGAGTGGCTCAAGAAGAAGCACATTAACGTCTTGGAGTGGCCTAGCCAGTCTCCAGACCTTAATCCCATAGAAAATCTGTGGAAGGAGCTGAAGGTTTGAGTTGCCAAACGTCAGCCTCGATACCTTAATGACTTGGAGAAGATCTGCAAGAAGGAGTGGGACAAAATCCCTCCTGAGATGTGTGCACCAATTGGGGCCAACTACAAGAAACGTCTGACCCCTGTGATTGCCAACAAGGGTTTTGCCACCAAGTACTAAGTCATGTTTTGCAGAGGGGTTAAATATACTTATTTCCCTCATTCAAATGCAAATCAATTTATAACATTTTTGACATGCGTTTTTCTGGATTTTTTTGTTGTTATTCTGTCTCTCACTGTTCAAAAAAATCTACCATTAAAATTATAGGGTGATCATTTCTTTGTCAGTGGGCAAATGTACAAAATCAGCAAGGGATCAAATACTATTTTCCCTCACTGTACATGATTTCCCAGCATGTCCCTCAAGACGTCGTTGATGAGACACTGGAAGACAGAGGGAGAGTTAGAAAGCCCATACGGCATGACCAGGTATTCGTAGTGCCAGGATTTGGTGCTAAACCACGTTTTTCATTCGTCCCCCTCTCTAATCCGGATTAAGTTGTAAGCACTGGGTAGATCCAACTTGGTGAAAATGGTAGCAGTGCGTAGCTGTTCTAGAGCAACGGGTACTAATGGCAGTGGATAGCGATACTTGATGCAGCATTGGTTTAAACCTCGATAGTCTATGCATGGTCGTAACCCTCCTCTTTTTTTCTCCACAAAGAAAAATCTGGCAGATGCTGGGGATGTAGAGGGTCGTATGTAACCATGGTGTAATGCTTCTTGAATATATTCCTCCATGGCTCTCTGCTCAGTCTGTGTTAGTGGGTAAACTATTCCTCGTGTCTGGAAGCAGATTGATGGCGCAGTTGTAGAGCCGATGAGGTGGTAGTCCACTAGCCTTTTCCCTACTAAAGGCTTCGCTGAGGTCCTGGTATTCAATGGGAATCTGGACGGTGTTCGTATTGTTAGGGCTCTCTATGGACGTGGTTGCTAACATAATCACAGGTGAAGACAATGTTTGATGCAATGAGGGGACCAGTGTATTATCTCCTTTTGAGTCCAAGAAATTAGCGGGTTATGATGTTCAAGCCAGGTAAGGCCTAGGACCACTGGATGTCGGGCAGACACAGTGACATAGAAAATCATACTCTCCTGATGGAGAGTGTTGGTGCGGAGGTTAACTGGTTCAGTGTAGTGTGTAATGATTTTATTGATTTTCCCTGCCCAATGGGGACTCCATCAATAGATTGAATTCGGCATGGTGTGATTAGGGGACGGACGGGGATGTTGTGCTGCTGTATGGTGGTCTGGTTGATGAAATTCCCGCCGCTCCTGAGTCGATCAGCACTTCTAAAATACAAGATAACCCAGAGTTCTCTCATGACTAGCATTAAAAATGCTGATTGAAACGAGCGCTGGGCTGCTGAACCCAAACTCACCCCTGGCTGATGCTGTTTAGCGGCTGCGTTCTCCCCTCGGGCATGGCATTGCTTGAGAGGGCATTGTTGAACGAAGTGCCTTTCCTCGCCTCAGTAAAAACAGCGATGCTCGCAGCGCCATCGTTCTCTCTCTTCCATGCTAGGTTAATTAGCGAGCATTAGTTGGTCATCACGACATGCCAGTTCGGTCATAATGTCAGAATTTAATCCCTGGTGAAACATAGTTTTGAGGGCGGGTTGGTTCCACTCGCTCCTCGCTGCTACAGTGTGAAACTCGAGAGCATAATCCGCCACGCAATGTGATCCTTGTTTCAGGTTTAATAATTCCTACCCAATCTCCCTGTTGTCTGGAGTGATCAAAGACGGTCCGTAATTGTAATGAATGTGAGTCACTATATGCTGTGGTGAGAGTGTGTGTGTGATTATAACTCCGGGGAAGGTGAGTGCATGTGTGTGTGGGAGGTGAGTGTTGCATCTTGGGAAACTGAGTCTTGGCTGGACTGGGATATGACACTTGCATTTTTCCTGAAAGAATTTTTATAAACTCCCAGTGTCAGGCTATAACACATGTTGGAGGTGTGTTTCTGTTCCCAATCTGTAATTTTCCCACTCTCACATAATCTGACTCACAGTCCCACGTCTTTCTACTGTTTGTCCTTTATTTTGGATAATGAGAAGTGAGCCGCTGATTCTGGGACGGAAAATGCACGCAACTGCGTGTCACTCAATTTGACTGAACATTCACAAAATTTGTCACAATAATATAGGTACAGCTCTTCACTTTCTGGGATATCCATAAAACATTCTTTCTCAAAATTAAAGTCTTGCAGTTGTTCTGTGCAATGAAGGGCAGAGGACAGCATAAAATCAACATATCATGGATTTTTTTTTCAATCTTATCATTTACTAATGTCAACAAACGAGCACAGGCTCTAGGCTTGTTATGCATGCACCATTGATAAACAAAGAGCTCTGTTTCTTTAACAAATGGAGTTACAATGATGAGTCATCAGTTCTTGTTACTCCCTGACGTGAGGACATCAAATTTAAGTGTAAAACACACATTAAGTTCCTGCCCAGTAGATTGACTGGACATGAAGACGAAATTAGGAATTGGGAGGTTACCCTTTTCCCGTTTTCACATTCACAAACTAACGGTTCATAGAAATGTTCTAATACATCCAACTTTCCGCAGTTGTAACAGTTAAACCCTGGTCCATAGCCCTGACAGACGGGTCTTCCTCTCCTCTCCATCTGTCTTTCCTTTGTCTCTTGTAGGAGCTTTTCCACATGGATTGCATACCTTTCCACTTGTGTGAGGCTTCCGGTGTCCCAGGTGATACATTGTTGTTTGACTATAGCAGCAATTTCTGGTTTCATGCCGTTCAAAATCTGTTGCTGAGATGTGCCTCCCATACTGTGACGGCCGCCTGCCCATATGCCAGAGTGTCGGCAGATGCGTCATGCAGCTCCTGATGTCTTCCACTGTCCAATGGCAACATTGTTGTTGGTCCCTTCACCGGGGATCTCATGTGTAACGCCACCAGTGAGGATAGGACGGCTGGAGCATAGTTCGGTGGGGGTCGGTGGCTCAGTTCTCACAGGATTGGATAGAGTCGCATAGGCTGGGACACTTCATCATGATGAGGTGCCTCTGAAACTGCAGGTTCCTCCCTCCTTACTGGCTGTGGGCATTGCAGTGGGGCAGAGTCCAGGTCGGGATCGGCTTTCTGCAATTTAGCACACTGAGAAACAGATAAGGGCCCTGCCTGACATTTTTTCTCTTTTTCATTTGCCTCACTCTGCCATTCAGCAAATGCCTTCCAGTCAGCCAAAAACTGCACTTCCCTCTTTGTTTCAGTGGTCTCTCTCTCTCCTTTGGCTCTAAATTAAGTTTCAGTTATTCTAACTGTCTGAGACTAAAACTACCTTTTTCAGGGAAAGCACATTCTTTAACCCATACATCATATTGATTCAAACATCCTTCCCCATAATTCACACGCATAAACATGATATTAGGATCAACATATGAACACCCTGTACTTTCCATAGCATGTGTCTCAGGATGTGCTTTGCTACATGTTTTCCCATATTTTATTTATTTATCTTTTTACACCTTCTATAACATTCAAAGTTTTAATCAATTTAACATGCTATGAAAATCAAGTGAATATGCATTCTCATGCTGTTACGGAATGGGAGCAGAGGCAGAAGCAGGTGCAGATCAACGTCGTTATTTGTAAACAGCAGACAAAACACAGGAAATGCGGTCTACACTGGACAAGATCAATGAGGTTAAACATAGAACTAAAGTCGAGTCATGGAACGAGAGCAAGACACGAAAATAAGACCACTTAGCATGCGTAACGTATTCACCATTACATTCAGTGGTTCAAATAACACTGCGCGAAGTACAACGTAACACGAGTGCTTTAAATAGCAAACACAATCAAACTGAAACACAGACAGCTGGGGTAAATAAAGGCACACCATCGAACATCAACCAACAGGAGGAGAACCAAAACCAAAACAAAGGCATGTGTCCATCTGCAACAGGTCAGTTTTGTGTCCACACGCTCTCTACAGCTGTGCCGCAGTGCCATCTGCCGGCGAGCACGTAACACGTTCACAGAGAGAAAAGGTTAAAAATGTGTGCCAAATCTCTAGACATTTAATAAATCATATAACTTATAGGTTCAATATAGCAAAACTTAAGAATGTAAAAGAGTTTACTTGTGAGGGCGAGTCCACATACAGCAATTTGGTAGGACTTACAGTTTTCTCTTCCCTTCTTTTTTAAAAAAAAATAATAATAATTATTATTAGAATTTTTATCTCAGTAAAATTTACTTAAATTTGCCAAATGTATCATGTACCGCTGATATGATGGAATGCGTCAATGGGGCATGCCACTAGATAATAATCCGCCCAGCCAGGAGACGCCAAATTGTTGTGGAAATTAGACAACACTCGCAGACTCCGTCCTCTGAAGGTAAAAAGGTTTATTACAGAAAGATGGTTAATATAGGAAAGAATTTAGCAGGATAGAATAATGAGAGCACTCTGAAGACCTTGTACTACACCACTACTATATATATATATATATATATATATATATATATGTGTGTGTGTATAGGAAACGCAGAGCATGACATAATTCTGTGTACCGATGAGAAGTAGTTTGAGGCAGTTCGAACAGGCTTTGTTTTAGGATCTTGGAAGATGTTTAGACGAACCTTGAACAGAAGAACATGTTTGTGTCTGTAAGCAGATAAACATTCTGTACTGATCTCAGTGACATGACATGGCCTTCTTAGGCGTTATCCTCAGATGAACATGAACCGAACAAACTTATTACAAAGTAAAAATGAATAATTTCCCTCACAATGTATACAGAATTTTAAAGATCTTTTGAATAGGTACGCTATATGGACAAAAGTATGTGGAAATCTAATCATATGTGCTTGTTGAACATCTCATCCCCCTTTGCTACTGTAACTGCTGCTACTCTTAAGGCTAAATCTTTACACTATATAGCCTTTACCTAAGGGTAAGGGGATTTGTGGCTGTGGGGATTTGTTCAGCCACAAGAGCATTAATGAGGAGGTCTGGGGTTTAGTCAGTGTTCCAGTTCATCCCAAAGGTGTTCAGTGGGGTTAAGGTCAGGTCTCTGTGTAAGCAGCTCGAGTCCTTCCAGTCCAAACTTCGCAAGCTTTGTCTTCATGGACGTCACATTGTGTACAATGGCAAAGTCATGCTGGAACAGGTTTACGCCTCTTAATTCCAGTGGAAGGAAATTGTAATGCTACAGCATACAAAGACATCATAGACAGTTGTGTCCTTTCAAGTTTGTGGCAAGAGTTTGGGGAAGAACCACATATGAGTGTGATGGTCAAGTTTCCATGTACTTTTGGCCATATAGCGTATAATCGATGGAAAGCAGCCAAATTCTGAGTTACAAGTCAGGTGGGTTTTTATTGTCATTCTTCTATGTAGCTTGTATACACTGGAACGAAATGGTGTTTCTTCAGGACCATGCTGTAACATGGAACAGTACGCAAGACTACATAAAGTACAAATACACAACAGTGTGAGATGAGTGCAAAACAATTAATACACAGGACAGTAAATACACAGAAAATGGACTGTAAACTGTAAGCTATTGTAGCACAAGTATAGCAGCAATACTGGCAGCAAAAATGAGTTCCACAGTATAAAGATGAAGCTATGTAAAGTGCAGTATGCAGTAGTACTGAGTCTTACTGGGTCAGTGCATGTACACTGGTATGAGTCTTACTGGGTTAGGTGGTAAACTAGCCCAGGTGAGCATTGGGAGGGAGCAGGGTGTTGAGTAATCTGACTGCCTCAGGAAGAAACTGTTGCAGAGTCTGCTGGTGGAGACACAGATGCTCCTGTACCTTCTGCCAGATGGCTGGAGTGTGAAGAGTCCATGAGAGAGGTGAGAGGGGTCGTCTGCAATAATGGTGGCTTTGCAGATGAAGTGGTTGTTGAAGGAGGTGTCGATGATGGGTAGAGCGTCCCTGATGCAGCACTAGAGACCCTCGCTGTAGGATCTTGCCATCAGAGGCTGTGCAGTTCCCATACCGCACAGGGAGACAGCTGGTCTGGATGCTCACTATCGTCCCTCACGCATTTGTTAACATTTGCCTTTGAAAATTTTGTACATTTCTAACAGTTTTGCATACACATCCTCTGTCTGAAGCTGGTCTCATCTAGTGTAGTCCTGCATATGATGTTTTTTTCTTTCTTAGTGTATTCAGATCGTTGTGGTACTGATTTTCAGTCCTAGGTAATCATAGTGTAATTAATACTCTAGGGCATTGTTTCTTACTGTAAAAAGGTGTCCGCTTTCCTGAGATCTGGCTTTCTTTTGGAAGATGAAAATGTTGGTCTTGTCTCAATTTCAGTCAGGCCCACAGTATTGCTCCAGTAGGTCCAGGTTCCGTTGTAACCCTTGTTCAGGGGATGACATCAGACCCTGGTTGTCCAGGAACTGCAGATTATTTCCACTAACACCAGTAGCATGCTATTTTCAATTCAATTTTATTTGTATATCGCTTTTTACAATGGTCATTGTCTCAAAGCAGCTTTACAGAAAAATATTTCTGTAAAATATATATATTGTGTGTGTGTGTGTATATACATGCAATATATTTTTATTTCATGTATTGTTTAAATATACAGCATGAACTTGATGTCATATACCACATTTTAGAGTATGATAAAAAACAGTCCAGTGTGCCAAACAAAAACAAAAGCTCTTTTAAAGTAAGCTAAATTTCTGACTAGTTGTGGGTATTCAAACAGAGAGAGCCTGTAAACTGCAGTGCTCTTCCATTAATTAATGAGCCCTCTTCCCTTTTTGATTTATTTATTTTATAAAGATGCAAAAAAAAAAATTCAGGCCCCTTGAGGACACGCATTGCTCCCTTACATATCCCACCGGTGAAATCACAATCACAACCACGATCCATTACACAGCCAGGCACAGAAAATCAAGCAATAGTTTTTAATTCTGCTCATGAATCAGTAGGAAAACTGCAACACCCTGCTAGTGCTGCAAGCATATACCATCTTTCATATTTCCTAGAAATATTTTAAGGAATAATTTGTAGATCCTAGGCCAGCTGGCACGGTTCGGCAAACAGCCTTTGTGTAAAATGTGTTTTTAAAAAAAAAAAAAAAAAGCTCTTAGAAGTGAAAGTGTTACGTTTGACAGCCTTAGTTTATACACAATAAAAATTTATTTAAATACAAAATGCTATTTTGCCTGAGATCTAGATCATAGGCAGTGTGAAATGCAGTGGCCTGGCAGTTAGCAGCTTTGCTTATACTATAGGTATAGTAAAGGGGGAAAATCTATGAATGCCCAAGTCACCTCTGAATAATATTGCAAAACGTAGCACACACAAATGTTTTCTCTGTTCCTCCAAGGACCCCGGTTTCCTCCCCCAGTCCAAAGACGTGCTGAAAGCTGATTGGTGTTTCCAAATTGTCCTTAGTGTGAGATTGTGCCCTGCAATGCGTTGGCACCCCGTCCAGGCTGTCCCCCACCTTGTGCTCCGAGTCCCCTGGGATAGGCTCCAGGCTCCCCACAACTTTGTGTAGGATAAGGAAATATTACAGGCCAGACAGAAACACTTTCACATCTCTATGCATTGCTGGACTCTTTATAAGTCATAGAGTCAAATCAAATAAAGATAAACAAATGCAAGTTTTTCCTCTATGCTTATTAAATTATTTCTTCAATATAAAAGAGGAGTATAAAACAGACAAGACATTGTATATAGAGCGTTGTCATGTACTGCTAAAATGTGTTCTTATGGATTCATATTTGTACCAATCATGTAAATCTTTAATTAAGCAACGATATACATGAAAACTTAATGATCCACTAAATAGAAAAAGTGGTTACTAGTGTATCAAAATCACGACCACAGTGAAATCCTGCTGAACTATTCCTCATTGGGAGTTCTTGGAATGAACTTCAGAGTCACAGGAACTTTTGGTTGAAAGAGAGCATTGAGTTGAATGGGAATCTGGAAAGAATGAGAAAAAAAGAAGTCATTGATTAAGCATTGGTGTTTGGCTTGTACGTGGCCTACATGGCTTAAAATGCAGGACCAGAACTATTTAAATGATAAGAGAGCGTTAATGAGAGACCTGCGTCTCTTTGCACGTCTCCACAGTGAAGTTCTGCAGCAGCTTCACGATCACCAGTTTCATGATCAGCAGAGCAAACCTCATTCCCACACAGTTACGAGGCCCGAGACCAAACGGCATAAACGTGTAAGGGTTGATGTCGTTCTCAGGACTGAACCTTTAAAGAAATCAGAGACATCACATTGTTAGTAATGCATCCATCTTTTTACATTATTTTTGTGAGATGTTCGCAGTTGTGTGCCATGGTGATGTCACAGAGGGACAAGGTAAGTACATTTAACTACAAGCACCCACACTCTCCAGATCTAACAGGATGGAGACACCTCCACTCCTTAGTAAGTGACAATTAGCATTGACATTTTTCAGTTTAACTAACGTGTTTATTCACTATGGGTGAATTTGTAACAAAGTAAAATTGAAGAAACAAAAGTAATTAAAATAAACTTTGACTATTTAAATTTAATTCCGAACAAAACAACAATTAACTAAACAAAACAATTGGTCAGGATTCCTCTTTGATCACGCTGAAGTAATTCACGATATTCAGTTCAGCTCAAAATAGAAACAAAAGGTCACTTCTAAATCCAACAGGATGTTATTTAGTCCAATCACATGTCAGAATGTTCATGAACACATAGGAAGAGTATATGAATCCTTTTTAGAAAAAGTCGCTGGTCATGGTTCCATGAATAAAAGTTTTTCCAACTCAACTCCCATCTAAAGAAAACACAATGACTTGCTTACAAGTGTTTCGTTGAAAATGGGAAGCATAATGTACATCACCACTCATATCTTGGATGAGGCGCTGAATGATGTCCAGCAGATGGCAGGGTAATGTCTCTCCACCCAATGACCCCCCCAGCGATTGTGCCCATGCTCAAGGCTGCAGCCCGATCCAGCAAGGCCACAATATCGGCCAACGGAGATCCAATCAAGAAGACGGATAACACACGACCCCATCCGATAAGTCCCTTATGTTTTGAGTTTGTTTGAACAAGCAAAACAAAACTGTATGTGAAAAATAAAGAAAACACGGGAGTATTCAACTCCACTGACAAATACCGTAATTCTCAGACTATTGAGCGTACCTGAATATAAGCCGCACCTGCTAACTTTAAAAAGAAAAACAATTTTGTACATATATAGGCCACATTTGTCTATAAGCCACAGGTGTCCACATTGTAACTGTCACGATTCGTGATGTAAACGAAGCAGGACGGATGCAAGTGCAGTTAGGACGAGAGCTTTTATTGAAACAGAGGAGAGCAGACTCAAGAGATACAAGAACCATGACCAACTCAATGAACTAAGCTAACTAAACCAACTAACCTAAACATTAACTATGACATGGAACAAAGACTCTATATATATACTATATAAACCACTTCTACATCTATATTCTAAACTAAGTCTATACAACTCTAAGCTATACTATCCGCTACTAGGCTATAAGCTATGCTACAAGCTACTAGGCTATAAGCTATGCTACAAGCTACTAGGCTACAGGCTAAGCTATAAGCTAACTAGCCTTGACATGAACTCAGACATGGACTATGGCTATGAAACATGAACAAAGACTCTAACTATATTCGCTCTCTAATTCTAACTCTGTATCTAATTACCCGCATTGTGTGTGTCATGGCTCCCGGTATTTATACACACCAGCCAAACTGCTAACCGCTGCGGGTAATACCAAAACACACGTGACTCGACAACACATGACAAGATGGGGCGGAGCCATGACGTCACCAATCTGCATTTCTTCGTGTGTTTTCCCTGATGAGGGGGTGTGCATGAAGCACAAAACAACTGATCTGAAGAATGTAGTGTGAGCCCGTTAGATTTAAGTCGATCAGTTTCATTGGTCCACTGTGACCTGTTGGGTCATTTCATTTGTCCGATGTGACGAGGTTAAATGGTTTGGCAGCATCAAACTCGTTAGCCCGTAAAAATCCATAAATTAGCCGCATCATTGTTTAAGCCGCAGTGTTCAAAGCGGGTGAAAAAAGTAGCGGCTTATAGTCCGGAAATTATGGTAACTCGCTAAGCACTAACAGGCCTATTTCCCTGCTCCACAAACACGAAGGAAAACCCATTTCATCGCCTTCTATAACAGACTTGTTAAAGACAAACAGATTTTCAGAAACAATGTAGTGTGGCTCTGGAATACATCACGGGTCTAAACTTAAATTGCCACTCTTCGCACAAAATGGCGACGTTCACGTCTATGCAATATCAAAATAAAAGTTTTTACTGAATAGACTTTGTAGGCTCCCCTACACATCCACCAGTCTCCAATGACGTTCAATTAATGAGAAAGACAGTGTAGAAGTTCCAGAATGCAATGCGGCTATATATAACCATTGAGCAGAGATGTGGCAAAGACTCAGCTCAGCTAGTTAGTGATCTACAAGATGACAACCATGATGGTGTTGAAGTGACATGTTCAAGTTTTAAGTTTATTTGACATGTGCACAAAATGTCAGGGACAGTACATTGAAATGCTCGTTGTGAGGACCAGGTACTTTATAGCTGGGCAATACAAAATATCTACATTAGAAGATGAGGGGGAAGGAGAGAAAAAAGAGGTAGGTGGGGGGGGGGGGGGGGGGGTCAACAATAAAGACCTGTGTCCCAGTTATATTGGCAGTCATACATGCCCATGCCATAACACTTCCTCCATCATGTTTGACAGATGATGTGGTGTGCTTTGGATCTCGAGCCCTTCATCTCCTTCGCCATGCTCTTCTCTTCCCATTACTCTGGTACAAGTTAATCTTAGTTTCATCTGTCCAATGAATCTTCTTCCAAACCATGGCATGATTTTTTTTTTTGCCATTTTCTAACAAAGTCTTATCTGGCTTTTTTGTTCTTGAGTGTTGGTTTGCATCTTGAGGTAAACCCTCTGTATATAGGCGTCTATTGATTGTAGACGTTGACAATGATACGCCTACTGTACCTCCTACAAAGTGTTCTTGACTTGGCTAGATGTTGTGAATTCTGCATTCATCCACTTTAGTTGTCTTTTGGTGTTTCTGAGCTCGCCAGTGCATCCCTTCTTTTTAAGAATGTACCAAATTGTTGATTTGGCCATTCCTAACGTTTCTGCTATCTCTTTGTTTTAAGCCCAATGATGACACTTCTTTGGACAGCATAGTGAGAGTTCACATGAACAGATACCAAATGCAAATTTAACACTTCAGATCTTTTATCTCCTTAATTTGTCATGATATTATGAGGAAACAGGCCACGAGACTGTTTAACGGTCAATTGTCCGATTACTTTTGAGCGTGTAAAAATGGAGGGACTATATGAAAAATGCCTGTAGTTACTAAATGGTTAATGCAATAGTTTTATTAAACCCCTTGAAGTAAAGCTGAAAGTCTGCACTTTCACATCACATCTTGACTGCTTCGTTTCAAATCCATTGTGGTGGTGTACTACGACAGAATCACAAAAATTTCCATCACTGTCCAAATACTTATGAACCCCATCTGTATTAGGCAAACTGGTATGTATGCCTAATAAGAAAGTAAAGTATATGTCCAAGTAGGGTTTATATATAGGTAATACCAAGGTTTAGACTAAAGTGACTATAAGACTAAAGTGCTCCTGCATCAGTTCGTTCAGGTAGAGATGACGCGAGAGCTAAATTCCACTAGCGCCACTATCAGAATAGATCTTTCCTTTAAGAGAATAAGCAAACCGTTGCAGTTATTACCACTGCCACGTCTGACAATATGCTAAAACTACACAAATGTCATTATGAAAAAACGTATACCTCTCTGGTCTGAACTCTTCAGGAGATTCCCAGAGCTGTGGATCCCTGTGCAGAACGTATGTAGGAATTCCGACCAGAGTGTTTTCAGGAATGGTGAATCCATTGAGCTCTATCGTCTTCTTGCACACCCTCTCCAGACGAGGAGCAGTAGGGAACAGACGCAGCGATTCGTTAATGGCCATTTCCAGGTACTCAGATTTCATCAACGCATCGTATGTCACTGGAGCCTATAAACAAGATACATTTTAGTAATTATGTGGTGTTTTATTATTAATATTTTTATTATTGGTGATTTGTGTTTCTACTCCAAACATTTTTCTTCAATCATCATTCCCTGCTGTGTCCAGGTTATTCGTTATAGTCGTCATTCATTCATACCTAGGGGCAATTTACTAAAGCCAATCCACCTACTAGCCTACTAACCGGTGAGAGGAAACCCTATAAACCAAAGGAAACCCACCCAATCATGCGAACCTCCACACAGACAGTACCCTGAGCTCTTGAGTTTGAACTGGGGAGCCTGTTATAGTTGTCATAAAATAATACTATATATTTATGCTTACATTGTGAGGAAAGGTTGTGTCGATCTCCTCCATCAGTTTGCTCATGCAGTCAGGGTTAGTTGCAAGATTATACAGTAGAAAAGTGAGGGTGGTGCTGGTGGTCTCATAGCCTCCCAGGATGAAAATGAAGGACTGGGAAAGAATCTCGTGATCGGTCAAGCCTGGAAAAACAAAACAACCACCACAAGCTGTTAGATGATGCTCTACTTTCCTGGAAGTTTCCTGTACGTTTCATCATTGCAGCTCTTACCTTTGGTCGGTTGATCATCAGCTTTCTCAGCTTGCTCGTCAGATATCTGGCTTTGGATCATGAGCTGCAGGAAGTCCACTCGCCTCTAACAGGAAAGGAAAGAGCACGAGTTTAACACCACTTCTGTTTATGTATCTTTGCAACATATTGC
Organism: Ameiurus melas; assembly: GCA_012411365.1. Taxonomy (NCBI): domain Eukaryota; kingdom Metazoa; phylum Chordata; class Actinopteri; order Siluriformes; family Ictaluridae; genus Ameiurus; species Ameiurus melas. The sequence goes on along the minus strand of CM022774.1, from coordinate 19,846,171 downwards.
AGGCAGCAGGATTCCTAATAGACATTACAGAGTGTATATTTACTTCACATACTTTTTCATCCATGTTGTGCTGATCTTTGATCTTTTTCAGCGCAGCATAAAAAAACTCCATAGATGATTTTGAAAACATGGTCACCCCCATTTTGGCTAAAACCGGAGCCACACTGGGAAAGATGGCTGCAAAACAAGATGACTGTTAAAATTACATTAAAAAGATTGATTTGGCTCAGATCTAATTTTGTCCTTAAATGTGACAAGTTCTAATGAATTGGAATCTGTTTGAAAGCAAAACACCAAGCATTTCAAATTAGATTTGAGGTACGTAAGACAATCAGCTCAAATCTAGGTATTTCTGATTTCCTATTTGAGCAGCACAAGGTTGTTGTCTTTTCCTCTGCAGTCTAAACGGCAATTAAACACATGAAACGTCAACTCAACGCAGAACGCAGAAGAAAAATGTGAATTGCGCAATAACATCTGTACTGTTTCACTCAGAATTCAAACTATCAACTGAATTGTATTATTAAGGCTACAAATCATCGCATGACTGCTGGGTTTTTCCTTCACTGTATTCATTACACACGTCACCGAATTATATGCGAATATCATAATCTGATCAAATCAGATAGGACATACTAATTAACAGGATCAAGGGACTGAGGAAGTTGAAGTTTAAAAATTTCTTGATCTGGATGACAAACGCATCATCAGGGCTGTTAATGGAATCAATTTCAACACTGAAGGAGGCACTGGTGACCACATCCAAGGAATAGGGAGCAAAGGCCCTGGAAAAAAAAAGAGAGAGAGAGAATGATCTCGTTAACATTTAGATCATTAAATACATTGTCAGACATGCCGATTCTGAAAAGGAATAATTTGTAGTCTTGTTGAGTCCATCTTTGATATAGTCCTTTCACAAATCACTTGTCAATGATAGAACCTTTAGTGCTTGTATATATACACAAGGTTCTACAGTAGCAATCACCTGCTTGGATGGAAATCTTGTCTGTTTTAGTTAGGATTATAGTGAGATAGTCCTCGCTGCAGAAAGCTAAAGTCCTCTGTGTAGAGCTGGTGAGCCCTGGGGTGGAGCTGGTGATCTCCAACTCACGAAACAGTGTACAATATGTAACAACACACTTAAAAACATATCCAAAAACTTATCCAGTCTGAAATGCTCCCTGGACTCGCTGGGGGAAGGGGCGGGGCTTCCAGGAGGTCAGTTAATAACAGAGTACAAAACCCCTGTGCAACCGTCAATCATTTGTTGACTCATATGTCGAGTGTATTATCTGCCAGCTCTCGTAGCTTATTTTTGAGTGACAACACTCAGATATGTACGCCGATGTAAAATTGCAGAGTTTCTATGCCAAATATGCACACAAAAATGTCAAGTCTGCATTGTTGTTACGTGTATGAACCTTTATTTATCATAAATCAGTATATATATATAGTAAATCTAGAGAGATACCTTTGTGGATTATATTATAAATGTCAGTTTAAACTAACATATTAGAATAAGATCATTACACTACAGAGCAAATCAAAGGTTCCTAGCTTCCTGAATAGGTTCTACTTGGAACGCTTTTTTGAAAGAGAAACACTGTATTATGATATTTTCAAAGAACGTATTTGTGTTTCTACAAAAGATCCTTTAGGGGACACAAACCAAGATGTAGATTTAGTGTATATAATCAATGCACTATAGATACAATAGATTTTTTCTATTAAATTAAAAATCAAACTTCAAATAATTATTCAGCATCCTAATTATTTTGTTAGCTATCGTATGGTCATCTTCCCAATCCTGAGGAGAGAGAGAAAAAAAAACTTTTGCATTTTTTTCAGTGACAAAAACTTACTCTTTAATTTTGATCGCTTCTCCTGGGTTTCTCTTCTTCAAATGGTCAATTAAGCGATCTGCATATTTCTCAACAATAGGAAAAATCTGGAAGAGATCAGATTTAAAAAAAAAGCAAATTGTTATGCATAAAGATCCATAATAACTGTATCACAAAATGCACTAATTAACTGAAAATGTCACATGAAGACAATCAACATATTATAATAACTGGATATTCAAATAAAATAGTCCACTCAGGCATGAAGGACCCTATGATGCTGGTTGCTCCTATAAGCTGAGAGTTTATTTGACTTTAATTAGTATATATAATATACATTTGAAAGGAAGTAACTCAAAGGTGCACCTCCTTAAGTCGTCCACTTGTAAATAATGGAGAGAGCGAAGCACGTATTCGTTTCCACTTTTCATCTTTTACTAGAGATACCCCATCAGCGAAGGGACAAGACAATTCCATATTTATGTCCTACATAGAAGAGACAAATGTAAACAATACTCAGAATACTTGATAAGGACAAAACCTGAAGTAATCGTGTTACCTGATGTAATCAACTTACCCTTCTATTAGTGAAGGTAGAGAAACACTCTTTTATCATAATAGCCTTGATCATTTCAAGATCTAAGATCATCAGAATTGGCAGTCTTCCATCATATACCCTTAAAAAGAAATATACTTTTGATTATATCTGACTCAGTAGTGCTCCAGTTCACTCAGCATCATAAAACATCAGAACGATGATGTGTCAATTGATTAATATTTTGCAAAAGATTCATAAATTGCAAAAAAAATAAAAAACAACCGCAAGGTTGTGTTTACAGTACTAACTAACACTCTGGACTTTTATTTAACAAGTTTCTGGAACCATTAATGATATTTAGGGTGTAAACATAATCATCAGGTTCTGCAACGCATTACTCTCGGGTCTCACAGCCAGCTCCATCAAACCCCTTCAGATGATTCAGAATGCAGCAGCACGCCTCGTCTTCATCCAGCCATGAGAACCCATGTCACACCCTCTTCATCTCCCTCCTCTGGCTTCCTGTAGCCGCCTGTATCAAATTCAATGCCTTGATGCTCACGTACAAGACCTTGTCTGGAACAGCACCCCCTACCTCAACTCTCTCCTGAAGGTTTACGTTCCCTCAGGCATCAATTCCCTCTGTGATCAATTAAGGACCGACGCTTAGTAGTACCTACGCAGCGTGTCTCAAGGTCCCTTTCCAGAAGCTTCACACTAACTGTCCCTCAGTGGTGGAATGAACTTCCAACCTCAATCCAGACCGCAGAATCTGTCACTATCTTCAAAGAACAACTAAAGCCCCACCTCTTCCATGAGCACTTAACTAACCCCCAACCTGCCAACTCCCACATTATTTAAAAAAAACATACTCTGGCACTTACACCTCTACTCTGAGTACTTTACTTCTCTAGAACTCAAATGTATGGTAGCACTACTTGTATTGTGCTCGACTTGATATATCACTGCTTGTATTTCCTCATTTGTAAGTCACTTTGGATAAAATGCAAATGTACACATACATGTTTATTTTTGCCTTTAGGTATTTCAAATCCAACACAAATTCTTTAAAGACTGAAATCAAAGTTTGTAATCTGTACTCACCCCCAAACCTTTCCATATTTCTTGAAGCACTCCATATCGAAATGGTAAAAACCCTGAAATGGAATCAAAACGGAGTAATACGCCACTTCTGCATTGGTTTAAAACCAATATTTATACACCGTGTTACTGCTGTAGTGTAGAGTTACTCACCTTTATGTAGGACAAGAAGGTTCCCACGAAGGGCCATGGCCTTGGTCCTGGAATCCCCAGGTTTTTAAAAAATCGATACGGCCAAACACTGTACCTACAGGCAAATAACATAATATATATTAAATTGTGTGCACACAATAATGAATAAATGGAAGGACGCTGGGATTTCTACAGAAGTACATTTTTTCCCCATTCTTTTATACCATGGGGAAGTCATTTTAGATTTGACAGCAGTTTTGAATTTAAGTGGTTTCTTACTATCTGACAAAGCCCTGAACAAACATTATTTTGGCTCATTTTGTCATTAATAATGAGGAAAGTGAAGGAAAAAAAGACTAACAGCCACTTAACCAAGTCAAAGTGCAGCGATAACAACTGCAGCATTCGTATATATGCTTCATGATGCTTCATAATACAAGAGATGTCATTTAAACATATTCATTATTTTTGTCTATGCTCCATGTTCCCCGCGACCCTGAAGCAGGAATAAGCGGTTGAAGATGGATGGATGGATGGATTATTTTTGTCTTTTAAAATTAAGAACATTTTTGCAAACAAATTGCAAGATTACAAACGCAATAATCCAGTTTCTTTATCTGTGAGAACTATGCTAATACAACCCAAATGTTTAACGTCTAACCATGAAGTGAGCGAGTCACAAGGAACATTTGTTTATTGCAAGCATAGTTAAACACACATATGACTAATTAGACTAGAATGTTCAGGGTATACTTACATAAACAAAAGAGTGACCACCAGTACGACTAGACTCCATGTCACAGACAGAGATGGTAGGAAACTCGTTTCCATCACAACACAACAACAAAGCTCTTAGGAATGGTCTGAATTGTCCAGCTGACAGTCAAGCTTCACTGCTTCCAGCTGTGAATTTTAGATAACACCTACAGGGGAGCATTTTATAGGGATCCAAATAAGGTGCAAGTTCAAAAGCGTAGGCAGAGAAAGATACAGGTGTACAATAAAGGTGTGTTAGCATGACCTAATAAGGTAGAAAGTAAGGCTCGGGGGCCATATAAGGAGTGAGCTAGAACACAGTTTCAGGATAACGTAATATATCCTGTAGGACTTTTTGATTATGTAGTTATCTGTTAAATATTTATTATCCCAGAGGATTGAATTAGTCCTCATAATTCTCAAGTCAACAACATAAACTATTCTCCATCACAACACCAGTCCATATATGGATATAAGATCTTCTTTTCTGATTGTAATCCACAAAATGATCTGGCAACAGTACAAGACTTTTTCAATCTTGAAATTAGTACGAATAGATTTAATAACCTTATATTTAGTTAACTGTGATCTTTATAATAGGAAATACTAGATAAATGTGACTATATTCAAGGTATGTCCATTTGCTGTCATTTTATTGTTTAATAGTGCTACCTGACTACGAGGTGGGGGGAAAAACTGTTTAATGAAACCCATCTTCTAGGTAAAAACAAACAAACAAAAAAAGCAACAACAACAACAAAAAAAACTTTACTTTGCATCATATAGTCTTCAAAAGCAAGTCATACGATTAAATCACATACAATCAACAGTGAACAGACAGCCCAGACCTGAAAATCTATATATACACAGCTCATGATCTGAGTCTGCTCTTTTATACTACTATCTACTACTTTTATAACACGTTATTAGCAGGTACATCCTGGACCACAAATCCCACACACCTTCAGCCTGTAATCTGATCATTTTTCTCTCTCTCTCTCTGTAGTCACGTGTCAGAGATGAATTATAATAAACAATGAGAGATATATCCTGATCAATTTCATTCCTTACCTCTTGTCTTTAAGCTTCAATCCTGTTCTTAACTCACTTCAAGAACAATAACAGTCAAATATGTCTATAGCCACTTCCTGGTGTTTACAGTTTTGGTTTGCACTGATAGTGCACAGTGCCCCATAGTGGACACTAAGGATTCAATCAGGCAGTGTTTTCACATTTATAATTGTATATCCTGTATAGCAGGGGTGCTCATACTTTTGACTTGCGAGCTACTTTTAACATGACCAGTCAAGGAGATCTACCTACACTAAAATGCGAAACATATGTTTATTTATATATATACTGCATATACTTCAAATATATATACACACACACAATATACAGTCATGGACGAAATTATTAGCACCCCTGGAACTTTTCCAGAAAATGCACCATTTCTCCCAGAAAAGTGTTGCAATGACAAATGTTTTGGTATACACATGTTTATTACCTTTAAGTGCATTGGAACAGCACAAAAAAGCAGAAGAAAAATTTTACATCTTTTTACACAAAACTCTCAAAATGGACTGGACAAAATCATTGGCACCCTATTAAAACTGTGGGTAAATAATTTCATTTCAAGCATGTGATGTTCATTTAAACTCACCTGTGGCAAGTAACAGGTGCTGGCAATATAGAAATCAAAACTGAAGCCAGTTAGAGTGTATAAAAGTTGGCTCAACCTTTGTGTTGTGTGCCTGTGTGTGCGCCACACCAAGCATGGAGAAGAGAAAGAAGAGCCGAGAATTGTCTGAGAACTTAAGAAGCAAAATTGTGGAAAAATATCTCAAGGTTACAATCAATCTCCAGAGATCTTAAAGGTCCTTTGTCCACTGTTTGCAATATAATCAAGAAGTTTATAACCCATGGAACTGTGGCAAATCTCCCTGGACGTGGACGGAAGAGAAAAATTGATGAAAGAATGCAACGCATTCTTTAAATCGTGTTTGAATCGTGGATAAACAACCTCAGTCAACTTCCACACAAATTCAGGCTGTCCTGCAGACTCAGGGTGCATCAGTGTCTGCTCGAACCATATGTCGTCATCTGAATGAGAAGAAGCGCTATGGCAGGAGACCGAGGAGAACCCCACTTCTGACACAGAGGCATAAAAAAAGCCAGACTGCAGTTTGCAAAAATGTACCTGAGTAAGCCTCAATCCTTCTGGGAGAACCTTTTGTGGACAGATGAGACTAAGGTAGAGCTTTTTGGCATTCTACTGTTTACAGAAAACAGAAAGAGGCCTACAAAGAAAAGAACACAGTACCTACAGTCAAACATGGTGGAGGTTCAAGGATGTTTTGGGGTTGTTTTGCTGCCTCTGGCACTGGGTGCATTGACTGTGTGCAAGGAATCATGAAATCTGGAGACTATCAAAAGATTTTGGCCCATAATGTAGGGCCTAGTGTCAGAAAGCTGGGTCTGCATCAGAGGTCATGGGTGTTTCAGCAGGACAATGACCCGAAACATACCTCAAAAAGCACCCAGAAATGGTTGGAGACAAAGCGCTGGAGAATTCTGAAGTGGCCATCAATGAGTCCGGATCTAAATCCCATAGAACACCTATGGAGAGATCTCAAAAAAAATTGCTGTTGCAAGAAGGCACCCTTCAAATCTGAGAGAGCTGGAGCAGTTTTCAAAAGAAGAGTGGTCCAAAATTCCAGTTGAGAGGTGTAGGAACCTTGTTGATGGTTATAGGAAGCGATTGGTTTAAGTTATTTTCTCCAAAAGGTGTGCAACCAAATATTAAGTTGAGGGTGCCAACAATTTTGTCCGACCTAATTTTTGAGTTTTGTGTAAAATGATGTCAAATTTGCCTTTTTTCTTCTGCTTTTTTGTGCTGTTCCAATGCACTTAAAGGTAATAAACATGTGTATACCAAAACATTTGTCATTGCAACACTTTTCTGGGAGAAAAGTTCCAGGGGTGCCAATAATTTCGTCCATGACTGTATATGTTCATGTACCTTGCATAATTGCATGAGCCCTTATGGCACACTACAATTCAGTACATTTTTGGTCAATACCTTACTCTGATGACTTGCACTGAATAGAATCAGTCAGGGCTGCACAGTCCGGACTGTAGCTGCTGATAGCCAGCCTCAAGCAGGACTCCAAATGATGATCAATCATTGTGGAACGGTATTTGGACTTAATAATCTTCATGTGGGAAAAGACTGACTCACATAAATAAGTACCAAATAATGCAGTCAAGGAGGTTGTACATTTCCTCATGTTTGGTACTTTTCCCCTCTGAGTAAGTTCCAAAACTGTCCATGAGCCCTGGACTTCAGCTGAAGGTCAGTCTGTAGTTTCAAAATCTCATCCTCCACTTCAGACGAGTTCAGGTGAAACAACACCGCAATTTTCGATGCGAGTGAATCGACCTCAACATTGTCCCTAAATGGGTAGCACATGAATGTGGGGAATGCGTCCAGTAAAGCAAAGTTTTGAAAGCATCTGTCAAACTCTGACCGACAGACAGCTGTCAATCTGCTCCGTGTAGCATGCAATGTTCAACTGCGCACAAGCCCTCCGCTGCGTCTCCAGATCTGACACGAGGTTTTGGAAGTTCCCAAAATCATGGCGCTGCAGCTTTGAGGACAGAAGTTGCATTTTCCGTTTAAACGCATTAACTGCCTTTAATTTTTGTCTTTTCCTTGCAGCTACAAATGAAGTTGGTCAGTTAAAATGCTCTGTTAAAAAAAAGTCCAGCAGCCACTGATCATCATTGAGTTGGGTGTATTGTGCATGTTTAACAGCAAAAAAAAAACCTCACTTATCTCCAGACAGAGTTCTCGAAATCTCTGCAGGAATTTACCCTTACTAAGCCATCTCACGCCAGTGTGTAGCAGGAGCTCAGAGTGGTCGCAGTCTGCCTTCTCAAGAAGATGCCTTCTCAATGAAGTCTTTAAAAGATTGAAAAATGTCCTCTCCCCGCGATTTCGCTTGCTAGCCTTTAGCACTGGCGCGCTTGATCACACACGCGTGGTGAGAGAAAAGACGAGATCTCAGACATTTTTTTTTTAATGGCAATCTACCCGCACTTCCTTTGCAATCGACCAGTCGATCGCGATCGACATATTGGGCACCCCTGCTGTATAGATTAAGAACAAATGTCCTTTATGATTTGGATGAATGTTCATATAAATGCACAAATAAATGCTTAGGGACCATCTAAAAGGGATTCAGTTGGATACGTTCCTATACTGTACAGTGAGGGGAAAAAAGTATTTGATCCCCTGCTGATCTTGTACGTTTGCCCACTGACAAAGAAATGATCAGTCTATAATTTTAATGGTAGATTTATTTGAATAGTGACAGACAGAATAACAACAAAAAAAACATCCAGAAAACGCATGTCAAAAATGTTATAAATTGATTTGCATTTTAATGATGGAAATAAGTATTTGACCCCCTCTCAATCAGAAAGATTTCTGGCTCCCAGGTGTCTTTTATACATATAACGAGCTGAGATTATGTCACAGTGCGGCCAGCAGAGGGCACTGTGGCACTGGGTTTTGCCATCTGACCAATCACGTGTTCTTTGTTTTGGTTTGTACTTCCTGATTTGACACCGGTGTTTGACATTCTGTTAATTATGTTTAGTTTGGGTAAACGCCGAGTATTTAAGGCTCCCGAGCAACGAAGCACGTTATTATCAAAGTGGTGGTAACACTACCGGGAGTCGTTGTAGTTATGGTCACGCTATTATAAGTGTAGCGGACTTCAGGTTTATTCATGCTTTGTTTGTTTGATCTTTATGTGTTCGTTTAATAAAGAGTTTGATCTGTGATTGCCTCCGTCTCCCATCTACAACCCCGTGACAGATTAGGAGCACACTCTTAAAGGGAGAGCTCCTAATCTCAGCTTGTTACCTGTATAAAAGACACCTGTCCACAGAAACAATCAATCAATCAGATTCCAAACTCTCCACCATGGCCAAGACCAAAGAGCTCTCCAAGGATGTCAGGGACAAGATTGTAGACCTACACAAGCCATGGTGGAGAGTTTGGAATGGGGAGGAAAACCGGACGAAACCCCCGCAGCACGGGGAGAACACACTCATGCACACTCATGGTGTGAAAATCACAAATCATATTATTTGCATTCTTATAGTTGGTAGTGTGTGACTGTTTACTTGAACTGAATGGGTTTTAAGTGTCAAATCTGAGTCCAGACATGACTCGGTTTCCCTGGAAACACCGCTAACTACAAACATGGCCGCTGAGGACTACACTTCCCACACACACATGCGCTCAAATTCCCTGGAGTTCTAATCACGCACACCTTCGTCTCATTACAAACACACTCACACCACAGCATAAGAGGGACTTTGCAAGCGAAGAGACTTCGCGAAGTAATGTCCTGTTTACTAGTTTCTCAGCCATTCTCTAAGCCCTTTTCACGCGCGTTTATTACAGTTACCTTTGAACGGTGTTTCCGTCCCCGACCTCGATTTCTGCCTAGTCCCGTTTTGTTTGTTTGCTTGATCACCTGACCCTTGCCGACCACAAACTTAGTCTTTTCCGTTGGATTATTCTGCCTGTTTCTGTCACCCGCATCTGCTGCCGTCTTCAACCACGGTACGTGACATTAAGCCAAACCTCAATAACATGTAGCCTATAAATAATGACAACTGGAACCTGTTGTTTGTGCTCAGGAATTAAACGCTGTCCAGAATATTACTCTACACGTTTAAATAATGAGCTTTGCATTTGAATAATGTGATTATGTTTAAAAATTAATATGTGGAATGTATTTTATGCTTACAGATGTTACCTGGCTGCAAAAAGCTTGAGAAGGAAATAATAACTTGCCCACTTATCACTTGTCAACTGACTTTACAATTAGGGGGTACACAGTAAATGTAGATACAATATATAGCTCAAAGTTTGTGGACAACTCATTCCACATTTAGCCTCCTGTTATAATAAGCTCCACTCTCTCCACTCTCAAGCTGTAGCAGCTTGTCTATAGGGATATATATATATATATATATATATATATATATATATATAATGTATATGTATATGCACAGTGGCAAAAAAAAGTGTGTGAAACTTTTGGAATTTCATGGTTTTCTGCATAAATTTGTCATAAAATGTGATCTGATCTTCATCTAAGTCAAGGGTATTGACAAATATCCATCCATCCATCCATCCATCCATCTTCTACCACTTACTCCTTTTTCAGGACCCCCCCAGCAATAACCTCAACCAGGAACTTCCTGTAGCTATGGATCTGGAGTTTTAGCCCATTCTTCCTGGCAGAACTGCTTTAGCTCGGTCATATTCTTTGGACATGTCATGTGTATGGCTCTCTTCAAGTCATTCCATAGCATCTCTATTGGGTTGAGCTCTGGGCTCTGACTCGGTCACTCCAAAAGGCAGATTTTGTTTTTCTGAAGCCATTCTGTTGTGGACTTGCTCTGGTGTTTTGGGTCGTTGTCCTGTTGCATCACAGAACTTCTACACAGTTTCAGCAGACGTACAGACATTCTCACATTATCCTGAAGAATTGTCTGATATACTTGGGATTTCATCTTCCCCTCAATGATTCAAAGCTGGCCAGGCCTTGATGCAGCAAAGCAGACCCAAATCATGAAGTTTCCTCCACCATACATTACGGTTTGGATGATGTTTTCATGATGATATGCCGTGCCCTTTCTATGCCAGAAGTAATGCTGTGTGGTTTTTCCAAATAGTTCAATCTTAATTTCATCAGTCCACAAGACATTTTGCCCGTACCGCTGTGGAGTGTCAATGTGCTCTTTTGCATACTTCAGGCATGCAGTATTGTTGTTTTTACTAAGCAGTGGCTTCCTTCGTGGTGTCCTGCCGTAGATACTCTGCTTGTTCAATGTTTTCGTATTGTAGACTCATGAACAGAGATGTTAGCCAGTTCCAATGATAGCCTTTAGCTGTTATTCGGTGTTGTTTTTTTTTTTACCTCATTGATGAGTCTTCGATGTGCTCTTGGTGTCATTTTGACTGGGCGCCCACTTCTTGGTAGAGTAGCAACAGTCCCAAAGTGTCTCCATTTGTAGAATAATTGCCTAACTGTAGACTGGTGAATTTCTGAAGTCTTTGAAATCACTTTGTGACCCTTGCCAGCTTTATGTAAATCAACTATTCTTGATCGTAGATCCTCTGAAAGCTTTTTTTGGCGAGGCGTGGCTCACATAAGTGTGTGCCTCTTGTACAGAGCAAACTCCAAAAGTTTGAGGGGTTTTTATCAGTCAAAGTATCTGTAGTCCACTCCTACAAACTCATTTTCTTAATGAGACTCCAGGTGTGCAAAAAAAGAGCTTTTCTGAGGTCATTAACTCAAGGGTTCACATACTTTTTACACAAGCACTATGAGTTTCTTTTGGTTGTTCTCAGTAAAGACATTAAAGATCAGAAATTATTTTGTGCACATTATATTTGTCAATGCATATATATATTCGATGAAGATCAGATCACATTTTATGACAAATTCGTGGCAGAAAACCATGGTATTCCAAAAGGTTCACATACCATTTTTTGCCACTGTATATATACAGTATCTCACAAATGTGAGTACACCCCTCACATTTGTGTAAATATTTGATGATATCTTTTCATGTGACAACACTGAAGAAATGACACTTTGCTACAATGTAAAGTAGTGAGTGTACAGCTTGTGTAACAGTGTAGATTTGTTGTCCCCTCAAAATAACTCAACACACAGACATTAATATCTAAACCGCTGGTAACAAAAGTGAGTACACCCCTAAGTCAAAATGTCCAAATTGGGTCCAATTAGCCATTTTCCGTCCCCGGCGTCATGTGACTTGTTAGTGTTACAAGGTCTCCAGTGTGAATGGGGAGCAGGTGTGTTAAATTTGGTGTCATCGCTCTCACACTCCCTCATACTGGTCACTGGACAGCTGATGTTCCGCTGCTTTCTTTGGCTTGCCTTTCTAGCTGATACACAAACACTAAGAAGTGCACTCAATGCACTGTTTAGCTTGTTTTAAAGTAAATATCTAAATCTAAAGTAAAAAACTAAATCTAAAACATGTTCACAAACATAGGCAACCCGTAAGTGCAGACAGCGTGTTTATGGTGTACACGACCATTTTTTTTTTTGGGTTAGATATAGTGCAAAGATAGAGTGGGAAAGGGGATTTTGGAGTGTTCCCTAGACAAATTATGAGAAATACAAAAAAATGTGTGTCTCTTTTCCAATTACTGTTTTTTTGGGGCTTTCAAGTCTTTTGTGTGGTTTTTGATGTAGGTAGGCTGGAACACTTGCTGGAACCTGGCAACCATGGTTAAAGGTATTACTCCTTCTTTGTGTTGGGAAACAAATTTTTGCTGCATCAAACACAGCAGAACAAAGGTACAGTAAAAACCTGCTCAAAAAGAACATGCTTGATTACATGTTTCAGACTTTCAACTGCTATTACGGAGTGTGAGAGTATCTCAGCTTCATTTCGTTTGAGGCGTTGATGTTATTAATTAATGTTGTCCTGCTGCACCAAAATCTATGGTCGTGAGTTGCTGGTGTTGATATGGGTAACAGTGTATTCACTCTATTTAATATAGAAAGAATTGTGTTTAAAACCATTTCTGCGTGTCTTTAATAGTGTGTCAGTGGTCTGAAAAAGTTAATGATTCATTTTTAAGTCAATAGCAAACATTTACTTTCACTGAAAAAGTGGGAAACTGCTTTTACTTCACGGATGTTGATGACATACACTAGTGCTGGAGTGAAATGGCAGCTATAAACACGAACATGTTGCTTTGCTTTGTCCACCATTTCAAAAGCTGCAAAAAACAAAACAAAAACCTTCATACATAGTAACTGAATTACAAATGGTGCTGCATCACTGTATAACAGCACTACAGTAAACAATGGATGGAAAAAAAGAGAAAAGAATCACCTTTATACATCTCTAGTACATAAAATAAAAAAGGCAACTATTTCAAACTGAGAAAGAAAAGTGAATCAGAATAGAAAGCAACCGAAAGAAGAAAGAGAACAAAAATGAAATGTCCTTATGGCTTATGAGCGCTGGGGATACAAGTTCACGCTCCATCTCGATCATTACATCCAAAGACGTCTCACACGTGTCCTCATGCGAGTGGTTACGCATTCGAGACGACTTCATTAACCAGCGACGGAAATGCTTTCATTTGTGCTCAAATTTGATACAGTTTCAGAAAAAAGGTGTAAGCCCGGGCTTTTCTGATCCTCGAACTCACAGCGTCTCTCGTCCAGAACACTGAAAAATAACGGATAAGCTCACTGTGATTAACCAGTCACTCCAGTCCTGTACTGCACAGCTTTTAAAACACACGGGACTCAGATCAGTGGCTAATCGAACCTGGTATGAGTTCAGTCAGGTGTATTTGAACAGAAAAAAAAATGACACATGACACTGTGTCTCACATGGCATACGATTATCTGACAATATACTGTATACTCGAGTAGTACCTGTGAAGGTTTGTACTACAATGGCGTCAGTGACGGCTGGTTGTGATATTCAGTACGAGGTCTTAAACTTAATATCTATCAGTAGCTTCACAATGAATCTATTAGGGTTGAGCTATATTATATCACGAGGTGTCATCGATGTGTAATAAGAATGATGTCGGGAAATCAATTACACACACATTGAAACGCAGCTGCATTCGTGATGTCGAAATGTTTCAAGTCTGTAATGTATAACAGAAAGGGTTTTTAATTCCATTATTTATTTATTTATTTTATTTTTTTACAAAAAACAGTAAACGTCTAGTTTGTTCATGTGTCACTTTGTGTAATTTGTACTTTGATTGGACGATGTGTGCTTAGTCAATCTATTTTTAGCTTCTCATCGTAAAGGCATTAAGAGTAAATAATCCACCTTGTTCACTTTCTAAATCGCTGCTGGAGCGGGCTGAAAAACCGTTCAGCCCCGATGCACACGAACTCGAAGAACGTTCCATGTATTATTATTCTTACAACCGAGTTTGTGCTTGGTTTCAACAAAAATCTAAAATAATCCTCGTTAAAACAACAGCGAGTAATCTGACGTGAAGATGTTGTTTTGAATCTTATAAGGAGGGGGGTTAACTCGTTTATCCCAGCCGTCCCTGAGTAACATCTCAAATCACTCAAAACACTGACATTTTGCTCTAAATGTAGTACCTCATATCACCGACCTGTGTCAGAACAGCCTGCACAGGAGCATTATAATTAACCTCCCATATGCTTCATACAGCAGCTTGATTCTGCCGCTGGTTTTCCAGTACATCATCGCTGTATTGTATTAACAGTACATCTTGCGCTACTCAAAGTAAACCATTTGAAATACAGTGAGACGGGAAATAGGATTCCTCTGAATCTGAAACCGGTTCGTAATCCACTTATACTGTAAATCTGTGCATGTAAAAAATAAAGAAAAAAGAAGTGACTGCAGTTGTTCAGTCTGATAAAAAGGTAACAAACAATGTTTAATTGCAACGCTGTGTGTGAGGATGAGATGCGGCACAAAGGATCACTGCACGAGTGACGGCGAGGCTGGCTCGCTGGTTAATGGGCTCCGGTTGAGTAGACAGTGTAGTAAATTCTGGAGCTGTGGTCATGGCTGAGTCCCACTGCACTGTGCTTCCTCATCACACCTGTCACCGTTTTTGGATCTTTTCGATCACAAGTAGAACACGTGTATATACAAAGAGACACTGAAGGTGAGTGAGATTATTCAGACTTGACAGTATATACAGTATATCGTAATTACAGAGTGTTTGCCCCATGTCCATAAGGGGAATA
Source organism: Ameiurus melas (assembly GCA_012411365.1). Lineage (NCBI taxonomy): Eukaryota > Metazoa > Chordata > Actinopteri > Siluriformes > Ictaluridae > Ameiurus > Ameiurus melas. The sequence continues at coordinate 19,830,965 of CM022774.1, read as the reverse complement.
GTGGCAGGAATGCTTGTGTATGCTAGATTGTGAATGTGTGCCACTATAGTGTAAGTCGCTGTAGGAATGTAGTGTGAGTCCCTGCTACACCCTGCTTTATCCCCAACTGGTAAAACAAGTCTTCACCTTCTCCAGTCAAAGTCTGGGCCTCCCAGGGAGGAACATGTATAGTAATACACTCTGCTTTATTTCTTTTTCTCTCAGTCCAGTGATTATCCATGAGTTCTCCTCATCAACCCTTCTGAGAGCTGTCCTTTCTAGTGCTCATGCTGAAAGTACAGCTAAAATGTCTTCCCACGTGTTGTGCCTTTTCCCCAAATCCCTCAGTTAGCAGATCGAGAGGTCTGTAGAGCGGTCCTGCTCCTCGGGGAGCTTCACACGAAGGATGAGAAGCCTGTGAGAGGAGTACGCGAGCCTGGTGCAGGCTGCCCAGTGGGTGTGTACACTCCTCCCATGCTGTGCTGGGTCACGACAGTCTGATAGTAGCCCTCTCCGTCTCCGCTGGCGCACTCCTCATATGCGCAGGCCAGAGTTTCCTTCAGACCTTTCTGCTGCCGCTTCCACGAGTTGAAGTAAGACGGGTCACTCATGTAGTGGTTCACGAATGAGTGTTTGATCGGTTCTTCCTCACACTCGCTGTCTGTTGCCTGGTATATCAAATCACACGGGCAGAAGCATGAAGTCACGTTATTAAGAGCTTTTCTTATGACAGCAGTTTGTAGACTACCAGAGAAATATATAATGTATAAACAGCTACACACACATAAAAAAATAAATAAATCACACCACTTATGAATTTGTAGCTAACAGGCTACAATAAGAATGTCTCTGCGTTTCATATGGAGAATGATCGACTCTGAGGTTTTCATCATGCGTGTAATTCAAGACTTCACCTCAGATTCGGACAGCTCTGCAGCTCTTTCTGTAAGGGCCGTGGAGTCTGTGGACACGGCACCGTTGTAGTTGTTGCAGATATCTTCGTCTGAATAGCGCAGACCTGCAGGGTTGGGCCGAGGCGGGGATCTGTCACAGCAGAGGACAAAGTAGAACATATATTGTAGAATGAACATAGCGTATATAACATTCACCCTTAACGGCTTAACCCTAAATGACCTGTCTGCTTTCAGATATATGAAGAAGCCCAGAATTCTGCACATATAATATACAGAAATGAACAATTTAGAGGAAATGTATCAGGCCGATCCTGAGCTTGGGTTACTGTCTGTGCTATCTGTGTATCATAAGTTCTCAGTGTTCACATGGGTTTCCTCCAGGTCCTCCTGTTTCCTCCCACATCCCAAAAAAACACGCCATTACTTGGATTTCCTAAATTTGTGTGTGTGTGTGTGTGTGTGTGTGTGTGTGTGTGCACATCATGTCCTGTGATGGTGTCCATCCAGGGTGGTTTCACACCTTGCATCTAGTGTTCCTGGGATAGGCTCTGGAGCCATTATGACCAGATTAAGTGGGAGATGAATGAACAAATGAATAAATTAATCATTTATGGGGATGTAGTAACTAGTAAATGTAATTATTTTTGTTATGCAAATTTAAATATTCAGGGCTACACGATGGTGCACAGGGTAATGTTTCCATGTCACAACTCCAGGGTCTGGGACTTGGCCCTAGGTGTGAATAGCAGCTAGACCAGTGGTACCCGGTACCGGTCCGTGGGTCATTTGGTACCCGCGCAGAAAGAATAAATAACTTACATTGTTTCTGTTTTATTTATGATCTGGATCTGAAAAATGACCGGATTCTCTCCGTTACATCCTTCTACGACTCACTCTTGACGCATGTCAAGACGCTTTTCTCGGTCACGTGATACGTTGAAACCTTACCATAGAGACCAGAGAGCGTTAGGGGGGAGAGAGGATGTTACCAGGACGCTGCTAATAAAGTTGCGATTTCATATTGGATTCATGTTTATTATTAGATTTTAAAATACCCCAGTTTTTATGTCGGTCCTATCATTTTATTTTGTTGTATTTATCCGCCACACCTCAAAGGCCGGTCTGTGAAAATATTGTCTGATATTAAACCGGTCCTTGGCGCAAAAAATGTTGGGGCCCGCTGAGCTAGACATCATGTATCAGATCAGCTCACATATCGGTTTTGTAATATGGGTGACACCGATAAATCTTGTGGGCACATTGAGAAGTGCATGCAGAATTGCCATTGCAGCACTGCATCTGAGGAGAGACGAGTTAACAACAGTGTGCACAGGTGAAGTATACTTGCTTTGTTTTAATGAATCAACTTTATTTAAAATAAACAGAAATTAATGCATTAATGAGATGTGTTACATAAATGCTTGAATATGTAGTTTAAGCAGCCACGTGAACATGGAGTCACAAACTTTTTATGTCATCAAAGCTTTTATAAAAAAAAAAAAAAACTTTACTAACACATTATTACAGTGTACATTATTTTTTTTGCACTCTTTCAGACCCCTCTATGTATTTGTGTATAAATAAGGGGTTTTGTTGTGCTGTTTTGTATGGAAGGAGGAAGTGTGATTGTTATAAATAAAACGGTTTGTTCAGTTCATTGGTGTCATTATCACGGTCAAAAACAGTAAAACAATAAATAAATCTCTTCTGCATATCGGTTTTCGAGCACGTGAACATACAAATAATCGGTAACAAAAAATCTATATCGGATGATCTCTGATAATCAACCCCGCTCTCCTGTTATTATCACCCACACTCTCCTGTTATTATCACCTCCACTCTCCTGTTATTATCACCTCCACTCTCCTGTTATTATCACCTCCACTCTCCTGTTATTATCACCTCCACTCTCCTGTTATATTCACTATATAACTCTCCTGTTATAATCACTATATAACTCTCCTGTTATAATCACCCTCGCTCTCCTGTTATAATCACTATATAACTCTACTGTTATAATCACCCTCGCTCTCCTGTTATAATCACTATATAACTCTACTGTTATAATCACCCTCGCTCTCCTGTTATAATCACTATATAACTCTACTGTTATAATCACCCTCGCTCTCCTGTTATAATCACTATATAACTCTACTGTTATAATCACCCTCGCTCTCCTGTTATAATCACTATATAACTCTACTGTTATAATCACCCTCGCTCTCCTGTTATAATCACTATATAACTTTCCTGTTATAATCACTATATAACTCTCCTGTTATAATCACTATATAACTCTCCTGTTATAATCACCCTCGCTCTCCTGTTATAATCACTATATAACTCTACTGTTATAATCACCCTCGCTCTCCTGTTATAATCACTATATAACTTTCCTGTTATAATCACTATATAACTCTCCTGTTATAATCACCCTCGCTCTCCTGTTATAATCACTATATAACTCTCCTGTTATAATCACCTCGCTCCTCCTGTTATAATCACTATATAACTCTACGTTATAAAACCTAACTACTCTCCTGTTATAATCACTATATAACTTTCCTGTTATAATCACTATATAACTCTACTGTTATAATCACCCTCGCTCTCCTGTTATAATCACTATATAACTCTCCTGTTATAATCACTATATAACTCTCCTGTTATAATCACCCTCGCTCTCCTGTTATAATCACTATATAACTCTACTGTTATAATCACCCTCGCTCTCCTGTTATAATCACTATATAACTCTACTGTTATAATCACCCTCGCTCTCCTGTTATAATCACTATATAACTCTCCTGTTATAATCACCCTCGCTCTCCTGTTATAATCACTATATAACTCTACTGTTATAATCACCCTTGCTCTCCTGTTATAATCACTATATAACTTTCCTGTTATAATCACTATATAACTCTACTGTTATAATCACCCTCGCTCTCCTGTTATAATCACTATATAACTCTCCTGTTATAATCACTATATAACTCTCCTGTTATAATCACCCTTGCTCTCCTGTTATAATCACTATATAACTTTCCTGTTATAATCACTATATAACTCTCCTGTTATAATCACTATATAACTCTCCTGTTATAATCACCCTCACTCTCCTGTTATAATCACCCTCACTCTCCTGTTATAATCACCCCACTCTCCTGTTATAATCACCCCCGCTCTCCTGTTATAATCACTATATAACTCTCCGGTTACAATCACTATATAACTCTCCTGTTATAATCACCTCCTCACATCCACTCTCCTGTTATAATCACCTCCGCTCTCCTGTTACAATCACCCCGCTCTCCTGTTATAATCACCCCCGCTCTCCTGTTATCACCTCCTCACATCCACTCTCCTGTTATAATCACCTCCACTTTCCTGTTATCACCTCCTCACATCCACTCTCCTGTTATAATCACCCCTGCTCTCCTGTTATAATCACCTCCTCACATCCACTCTCCTGTTATAATCACCCCTGCTCTCCTGTTATAATCACCTCCTCACATCCACTCTCCTGTTATAATCACCCCCGCTCTCCTGTTAAAACCACCCGCTCTCCTGTTATCACCTCCTCACATCCACTCTCCTGTTATAATCACCTCCACTTTCCTGTTATAATCACCTCCACTTTCCTGTTATAATCACCCCCGCTCTCCTGTTATAATCAACCCCGCTCTCCTGTTATAATAACCCCCGCTCTCCTGTTATAATCACCCCCGATTTTGGGTGAGGAGTAGTAATTTCAATATTCAGACATGAACACCTTAAAAAAATGAAAGACATTGTGGACTACTGAATAATTCTACTCAATTATACAAGGTGGTTATTTAATATACAGTGGCAACTGGGGGGGGGGGGTCAACCAGTTATTAATTCTAAGGGTTCAGTTACTTTTTCCACTGCCATTTTGAATGTTGAATGAGTGTGTTCAATAAAGACATGAGGGATCAGAATTTATTTTGTTATTATTTTAGACACATTATATTTGTCAATAACCCTGACTTGAAGATCAGATCACATTTTATGACACATTTATTCAGAAAACCATGAAAAGCAAAAGGTTCACATACTTTTTCTTGCCACTGTATATATTTTTTATTAATTGTATATGTGGATATGCTACAATCTATATGACCAATCTGGGAATCTACACTGAATGAGTTGTGGAAATGGGTTTATAGAATAAACATCATCATGCCCTAGAGGAGAAGGCGACTCTACTCAAGAGGTAGGGAGTTCTCACCTGGTGCCGTTCTTCCTCAGGAAGGAACTCTTGACATGGACAGGTCTGCTGTTCAGCTCCAGAGCTGTGAAGCCTCCATTGTCCAGTGTGACCCTCTCCTCTACCGTGGACACAGCTTTACCTGCGGTGATTAGCATATCATCATCGCGGCAAAACCACTACGATCAATATCTAATACAGACCAACATTCAGCAGCTCAGTGTATTGAAATTGAGCATAAGGTGGATTTATCTGCATAACATGGTCTTGGTCACACCTGTTCCACAGCTCTTGTACTTCTTGTTCTGTCCGTGCAAGACGAGCCCAAAAACGATCATCAGCAGCAGAATCAGACCACTCAGAGCAAGGATTATCAGAAACCACCACTCCTCATAAAATGGGGTGTCCATCTGGGCTGTGGGAGCGAAGATGTACAAATAAAGACAGAGAGAGATGAGAGAGAGAGAGAGAGAGATGAGAGAGATACAGATATGAGGGAGAGAGAGATGAGACAAAGAGATGAGAGAGAGCGAGAAAGATGAGAGAGAGAGAGAGAGAGAGAGATGAGGGAGAGAGATGAGAGAGAGAGAGAGAGAGAGAGAGAGAGAGAGAGAGAATTGGATTGAGCCTGATTTCATGCTGTACTGGAAAATGCTTTTCTTTCTTCTTTAAAAAACAACAGCCACATAGATTGGCACAAAAAACGGTGGTGGCGTTCAAGAAAGTAAAAAAAGGCCTGTTTCTGGGAAATGAGTTCTTTTTTGTGTAAGAAAAATCTTATTGAGCATGTTTTTCATTAGAAAGGTAATCTCATTTTCTGAAAATATCTAAGTTGGTCTTAACAAGGCCTTCCAGCAAATAACAAGTTAGATTTAACTAAGAACAAGCTGCAACAAAGGTCTGCATCATTTTCCAGCATGGGAACAAGATTATTTTCCTTATTTTAAGTGTAAGACCTCTTGCACACTTCAATTTTTCCAATTTTTCAATGAAGCAGCTATGTGTCATGGTTATGCGGAAATCCAAACTGAACTACGTTATCCATCAGCCACAGCATGTCACATGTCCCACTGATCACTCACACCTGTTCTGTGTTACCCCTAATAAACACCCCTATAGACGTTCTTAGTCCACAGTCGCTCACATAGTCCGTATGTTTTTGCCTTGTGTCCATTGTTACACTTATGGTTCTTATTTACACAGTTTTTTTCTTTTGCACTTTATCAATAAAAATCTGCACAAAATCTGGAGTTTTCCCCTCTTGAATAAAAATGCTAAAAAAAACAACAACCCCAAAACAATACTTCTGGTGACTTAATTTAAGACAAAGTCACTTATTTTTATTTTGCTGTTTGAAGAAATTGTTTGTTACTGTAAGCTTTTATTAAAAATTTAATTAATTTTTTTTTTTTATTAATCTTAGATCAAGGGATAAATTCTAAAGTCAGCTCAATCAAGAGACCAACGTACTCATTTTAAGTAAGTCTCTCTTGAATAACTGAGTTTTCATTGCTTGTAATAAGCACAACTTGCTTACATTTTTACATTTTTGTCTAGATTTAAGATCCAATTGCATTTTTTAGTCACTAGATATTTATGCTATTTTCAAGAATTCTTACCGTGTCAGTTTTGCTTACCCCACTGGCAGATTTTTTTATTTTTTTTGCTTGATTTTAGTAACTAGATTTAAGTGTGTTCTTGCTTGCTTCAAGAAAGTCATTTTTTGCAGTGTAGGGGAGTTTCACCATTCACCATTCAGGAGTTTCAGGACATTCAGCCTTTTAACAAATGTTCTTATTCATACAGTCCTCATTCACAACTCCATACGTTTTAAATTACGCTGAAATACTAATGACCTCTTTTCGTTGACCAAGAATAATAAAAGAAACCTTCCTATTTGACAGATATAAGCCAATCTATTGATTTGATTACCTTCCTAGAGGTTCTACAATCTTGGGGCAGCATGCTCACTGCCCCTTTTACCTCCTTAGAATTATTACAGCACCTAGCAGTAAAAAAAAAAAAAAAAAGGGAAATGTAACAAACGAGGCCCATCAGGACAGGAATCATACTGCCCCATGCTCAAGAGATGAGCAACAGACAGGACTGTTAAGGACAGGATTTCCAAATTGGGCTGGAATAAAATTACTCAGACCTTGTTTTATAATAAATAACCAGGAACGTAAGTGTAGACAGTGTGTCTACGATGTATAGAACCATTTCTATTGTAAGATTGATTGCAAAGGCTGAAATAAGGAAAGCTGGATTATGGGAGTGGATAACGTCTCCTGCTGAAAAAGAAGAAACATATGTCTCTGAATTTCTTTAGCTAGTTTCAAACCTTTTGTGTGGTTTATGAACATTCGTCTGAAACCTGGCAACCCTGGTTAACAATAAAGGTATGTCCAAAATGAGCCAGTAGACTGTATGCTGGATGAATGTATGCTGTCAAATCTCAACTGCTTATTACAGAGTTACTCTGACAATTCATTAGATAGCAGCCTATAGTTTAAAGCTATGTCATTATTAATGCCGTCGTTCTACTCCAACATCTCTGGTCACAACAGTAAAACATCGGACTGTATTTCTCCTCCGTAAGTAAGCTGATTATCTCTAACAGACAGCTGTAAACATGTACTTTCATGGAGCTTTAATGGAGCTATTATTTTCTCATTTCTCTAGTGCTACAGAACCGGTATCTCTAGTACACAGTCAAACAAAAAGCTGTTAGATAACAACCATGACATCAGCTTCAGTATCTAACCTGAAACTACTGATAACGGGGTACTCCCAAAACACATTTTCTAACACCGTCTATTCCAGCATTGCTTAAATGGAAGTCACCAGCAGATGGTTTCACATTTCATTTCCTGGTGAAATTAGTCGTGGGAATTGCTGGCAGTATGTGAAGAAGCAGTACAGAAAATGTGATGGTGTGTGAGTCTCCCCTTGAGAGAGCTGGAGAGAAAGTGGCCCAGATATGCCAATGATCTAAGGACACATCTTCTGACAAGGCTTGACTGACTGGTTGACAACAACGTTGAGACGGACTGACAAGGGCTCAGAGGTAGATGATGATGCCTGTGGTATGAAAGGTTCAGTCTGGAGATTGATGACCCTTTCAGATAACCTTCTTCCTTTGATGCTTACACAAAAGTCGAGGTTCTTTGTGCTGGTGCACAAAGAAACATTTGACAGTATTCACCCTTCTGACTCAAAGTTGAAAAGACTGAATCATAAATATCTGTATGTTTGTTTTTTTTAAGTTTAAAATGACTTTAAAAGATTTACTAATCCAAAGTGCACAATAAAAAAATGCTCTCTTTTGTAAGTTTATTAGGTATGTTACCCTTGTACCTACTACATTCATTGGCCCTTTTATCAGGCAAACCTACTACACAATTACAGACTGGAGCACTGCTGCAATACAGCCCCCATCTTACACATCCATCCATGGTTAAGAGATCATCAAGAGGACAACTGATGGCCAAATATTATTTGGGTTGGTGGACCATTCTCAGCACAGCAACAAAACTGACATGACTGTAGCAATGGGCATGGTGGCTTAGTGCTTAGCATGTTTGCCTTGCACCTCCAGGGTTGGGGATCCAATTGCATTGTAAGTTGGAACCCTGTCCAGTGTGTCCCCTGCCATGTGCCCCAAGTTCCCTTGGATAGGCTCCAGGCTCCCTGCCACCCTGTGTAGGATAAGCAGTATAGAAGATGGATGGATGGGTGGATTGATTATAGCAATGTTAGTGTGTGACGCTGGTACATGTATTGGTTTTAGACAGTATATACTGTACATTCTTTGACCATTTTATGATGTATCTTGTTGATCCACCTTGCAATTATGTACTTAGAAACTATAGATCACTTTTTCCATACCTTATTCATTTAAGTCATCTACCATTCATCAGTGTCCGTATCTAACTATAGGACTGCTGTTGGCTAGAACATTTTGGTGGGTGCACTGTTCTCAATCCAGCTGTCACATTAACACTGCTTCATCTGACACACTCATATCAGCGACACATACTCTACCATGCTACTACCGTTAGTCCACTACCTCCAGTGCTCCTCTGGTAGTCCCTTTCCCTTGATGGATGGGAATTATTCTGCATACCAACAGAAGGACTACAATGAGTAGCCGTTTATCTACAAAGAGCACCTATATGAACATTGTATCTGATAAACTGACCGATAGACATGGAGTGTTAAATGAATTCCTGACAAAAAGAACCGCTGCTTTACTTGCTTGACAAGCAATAAATATGACAAGTCAATTCTGTTGTTAATTGGTCGCACTGCATTTCCAGTAGGTGATACTGCAGTCAAGGAAAATAAACATATATTTCAAAACGGAGACTTAAAAATACTCTCTTTATGGAACAAATGTCCACCAAAATGCTGACAAGTGTCCCTGAATATCATTCTATTGCATGACTCACATAGTGAATTCCAGTTAAACTTCATTGCTGCTGTTGCATTAATGACGGTGTGAACATCTTTTCCAGTGGTATTTATTTTTATTTTTTGCATATATTTCTATGGATGGTTAAAATAAAGATTTACTGTGACCGACCTAGTGCAGTGCAGAACAGTTCCCAGTAATACCACTGACCTCTGTGGGTGTGAAATGCACAAAACTACAACTAATCATGCTGGGATTTGGTGGGAAGTACATCATTCTTTCTTGTTTTATTTTCACAGAGTGAAACTAACCACGTTAGGTATTCCATAGACATAATGGACAGAATTAATCAGTTAGCATTCTCCATACTCTACATGGTTAGCTGACATACAGTCATGGACGAAATTATTGGCACCCCTGGAACCTTTCCAGAAAATGCACCATTTCTCCCAGAAAAGTGTTGCAATGACAAATGTTTTGGTATAAACATGTTTATTACCTTTAAGTGCATTGGAACAGCACAAAGAAGCAGAAGAAAAAAAGGCAAATTTGACATCATTTTACACAAAACTCCCAAAATGGCCTGGACAAAATCATTGGCACCCTATTAAAACTGTGGGTAAATAACTTCATTTCAAGCATGTGATGTTCATTTAAACTCACCTGTGGCAAGTAACAGGTGCTGGCAATATAGAAATCAAAACTGAAGCCAGTTAGAGTGTATAAAAGTTGGCTCAACCTTTGTGTTGTGTGCCTGTGTGTGCCACACCAAGCATGGAGAAGAGAAAGAAGAGCCGAGAATTGTCTGAGGACTTAAGAAGCAAAATTGTGGAAAAATATCAACAATCTCAAGGTTACAATCAATCTCCAGAGATCTTAAAGTTCCTTTGTCCACTGTGCGCAATATAATCAAGAAGTTTATAACCCATGGAACTGTGGCAAATCTCCCTGGACGTGGACGGAAGAGAAAAATTGATGAAAGAATGCAACGCAGGACAGTTTGAATGGTGGATAAACAACCTCAGTCAACTTCCACGAAAATTCAGGCTGTCCTGCAGACTCAGGGTGCATCAGTGTCAGCTCGAACCATACGTCGTCATCTGAATGAGAAGAAGCACTATGGCAGGAGACCGAGGAGAACCCCACTTCTGACACAGAGGCATAAAAAAGCCAGACTGCAGTTTGCAAAAATGTACCTGAGTAAGCCTCAATCCTTCTGGGAGAACGTTTTGTGGACAGATGAGACTAAGGTAGAGCTTTTTGGCATTCTACTGTTTACAGAAAACGGAAAGAGGCCTACAAAGAAAAGAACACAGTACCTACAGTCAAACATGGTGGAGGTTCAAGGATGTTTTGGGGTTGTTTTGCTGCCTCTGGCACTGGGTGCATTGACTGTGTGCAAGGAATCATGAAATCTGGAGACTATCAAAAGATTTTGGCCCATAATGTAGGGCCTAGTGTCAGAAAGCTGGGTCTGCGTCAGAGGTCATGGGTGTTTCAGCAGGACAATGACCCGAAACATACCTCAAAAAGCACCCAGAAATGGTTGGAGACAAAGCGCTGGAGAATTCTGAAGTGGCCATCAATGAGTCCGGATCTAAATCCCATAGAACACCTATGGAGAGATCTCAAAATTGCTGTTGCGAGAAGGCACCCTTCAAATCTGAGAGACCTGGAGCAGTTTTCAAAAGAAGAGTGGTCCAAAATTCCAGTTGAGAGGTGTAGGAAGCTTATTGATGGTTATAGGAAGCGATTGGTTTAAGTTATTTTCTCCAAAGGGTGTGCAACCAAATATTAAGTTGAGGGTGCCAACAATTTTGTCCGACCTAATTTTTGAGTTTTGTGTAAAATGATGTCAAATTTGCCTTTTTTTCTTCTGCTTTTTTGTGCTGTTCCAATGCACTTAAAGGTAATAAACATGTGTATACCAAAACATTTGTCATTGCAACACTTTTCTGGGAGAAAAGGTGCATTTTCTGGAAAAGTTCCGGGGTTGCCAATAATTTCGTCCATGACTGTATGTCAGCTAACCATGTACAGTATGGAGAATGCTAACTGATTAATTCTGTCCATTATGTCTATGGAATAACTAACGTGGTTAGTTTCACTCTGTGAACATAATACAAGAAAGAATGATGTACTTCCCACTTTTCTGGGAGAAATGGTGCATTTTCTGGAAAAGTTCCAGGGGTGCCAATAATTTCGTCCATGACTGTATGACACAATGTACAAGAGGCGGCTAGGAAACAGTTTTGAGGCAGCAGGCTACCATTAGGAGCCCTTGTTAAAAGTTAAAATTTTGTAGTTAATTAAGTTCAGTTAAATGATTCGTACAGTTGCACAGTTTGCCCAAATGGCAGCCTGGCATGTCTCAACTACAGAAACAGACAATAGAGGGAGTATGTAGACTGTAGTGCTTGGGAAGGTTCTTTTAAATTATTGTGGGTGTTCATAAAGTGTGTGCAAGTCACTTTAGAGTCCCTGCAACTGAACAATATCAGACTACTGAGGGATTCTCATTCTTACTAAAGGAGCGCTCCAGCACTTAAGTGATTATCAAACTCAACAGGGAGCAGTATCAACACTTTGAGTGAACGTAACTATAAATAAAACAGGATAAAATAAATAAAAAGAGTGCTGTCTGTTACTGTCTGGTGAGGTGCTCTATCAACCCTCGTGACGGCTTTGATACACACTAACACCAAATCAAACCAGCCTGTCATTCCTCCACGCAGTCGTAGAACCACAGTAACATATGTAATATTTGGTTTTCCCAAATAGTCACTTATATGTGAGTAAACCCTGAGGGCACGTCAGTGTAGAAGATAGACTTAATAACCAAGTATATTTGCCCTTAGTATTTTATATTTCTGCAATTTCTCAGTGGTTGAAAAAAAAAAAGAGAGAATAAATGATAAATATTTCAGGATATCCATGGACTGGCTTAGTTAATAAATATTTCTCAGCCATCTGATTAGCCGCGTGATAACTCGGGAGAGCAAAAAACAACATTATTATTTATGTTCTGGAATATAAAAAAAACAGTCACCGTGTATTTTATCACTGCTGATAAGGAGTTACTTAAGGAGTCCAGTGTACCTTTCATGTGAATGTATAGCATTAGCAGGATGAAAACAAACACCTACATTATTAAATAAAGTCCAAAGATTAACCTGACCCTGAACTAACTGCAGGGTGCCGTTGACATTACATCCCAAATGACACACTGTTCCAACCCTCTGCTCTTCGCACAACACATGACTTCTTTCTGAAATCCTTTTTCACATTATTACATTTCCGAATTTACTTTTCAGATTGAATTCAAGTTGATGAAAACGGAAATAGAATTGAGCAGTGTGGTCTAAATGAAATAGAATAAATTTGAATAAGCCCGCTGTAATAAGAATCGAAACTTTTCGGCTGCACTTTACTGTAGTCTCTTTACTGGCAAGTTTTAATTCGGGAATTTTTGCTGCAAATGACACACAATGTAGCCCTAAATGAAGTCTGTGCTGTTTGATGCTTCAGACTGAGCTTTTTCTGTGCATGCAAAAATGAAAAATCAAACGAAAAGCTTGTGGATTGAGCCTCACTCAGGAGTATTTACCCGACATGGCAGCAGAGGGCGCACTTGGCTCGCCGTAGCCACGCTCGTTGACGGCCAGCACTCTGAACTGATAGCTGACTCCGTGGCGTAGTCGCTCCAGACTCACAGTGTGGGAGGTGCTGGAGGGGGGCAGGTGCCTAACAAAAGTGTCCCATAAGCCCTCATCTGCAGGACAAAGTCACAGTCACAGACAAAGAAATGTCATGCAATCCCTCAGAAACTTGTTACATCTCATATCTGCTCATTCCTGCCTGCTACGCTACGTTTGGTATAATAAATACTGGATGAGAACAAGATATGAATACCTGCTTTGTGATGAAAACCTAATAAGACCTCAGTTGCTTATTCTATATGTTCCTGAGGCAAGTTCTTGCTATTCATTTCCATCAGATATGTAACAGAGTTTATAGAGACTGAGCCTATGACCCGCCTCATGCTGTATTTGTATATGCTGTAACGGTTACACACCTGAAGGGCGAGCCTCGATGACATAACCCGTCACGTGGCCGGTTCCTGCGTCTCCCGGTATCCAGTGGATGGTCAGACCAGAGCCAGACTTAGTGACGGATGTTTTGAGCGGGGATCCTGGAGATCCTGCATAAAAAAATGATGTACATATCTCTGAATGACCACAAATGATGTGTTAAAGTTTCAGCAGCACCAGATATGATTAATGAAAATGCAAATGTTGATGAGACCATGCAACCTTTTTTTTTTTTTTGCTTTAGCATGTCGATACACTGTTAAACCTCAATGGAGGTTCCTTTCTAATGTATTTCAGACTGTCACAGCAGATAAAGAGTTAATGACTACAAGCGATTGTTGTATGGACAAAGGCAAGCAGAGCATGAAATGAAGCCTTGCTCTGTCTGTCCCGTGAGCCCACGCTTCTGTCACCTATTGATTCATGCTCAATTAAGCATTTCTTTTGGCCCTGCTGTAGTTATGTTACTGTACGCATTGTGTGTCGTGTTAAGCAACACGAGCGGCTCACGCACCTTGCACGGGTCCCGCGGTGATGTTGGCCTCGGCCTCGGGGCCATAGCCGATGGTTTTGGCCTGCACGCGAAAGCAGTAGGTCATCCCCTTTGTCAGGTCTCGCACCTTTAACCAGCGTTGCCAGCTGCCCAGAATGTCCACTGTCACCACTTTACTTATGCCTTCACACACACACACACACACACAATTTTTTATTAGTATGATCTATTGATTAAAATTAAATACTTCTGTGAATGTTGACACTAAAGACAATTAACATAATTTTCAGCTCCAGGACAAAGAAAGGAAAACATCAAATGACAGAACTGGAACAGTGGCTTTTGAAATGAGTTTCAGCAACAAGATGTTGCTTATGAGCCAATGCTAATTTATATGGGAAAACTTAAAGAACTAGTGAGTCTCCTGAGGGCTTCTTGGCACTTGATCATTAATTCAGAGGTGTACACAACGCTTACTGTACTGTGAATAATAATACTAATAATAATCAAAGCAGTGTATTGCTAAAAAAAAAAAAAAGTGTGTATATCGCTTCTTATGGAATAGCATATAAGGCGTACCGTGAATAGGGGCAGTAGGCTCGTACACCACTCTGTATCCCTCGACAACTCCGTTCGGCGACACAGGAAATCCCCATGACACGTTCAGAGTAGTGCTGGTGATTTCAGAGAAAGTAATAAAGCTAGGAGCACTGGGGGCTAAGAGACAACGAGAAAGAGAGACAGAGCAAAACTTTGGTGTGTGCTGAATAATAATGAAATAATGAGCACAAACAGACACCACGTTACGAAAAAAGCAATAAAGGCAACCACAGGTTTTTTACTCTCCGTACAATTAATTCACAACATTTGTCGCCTCTGTGTTCTCTGTTCAGCATGTGCTCCCTGTTGCTTTGGGAAATGTCAACGACGGTACGAGAGCCTGTGTTTCTATGGCTTGTGCTAATGAGGTCACATACAGACCAGCTGAATAAATTCTGAATTGTTTTTTTTTCCTTTGGAGATGACTCACGGGTAGAGTGTAGCTTGTGGGTATCGCGACAAGCGAGAGCCTCAGGTCAAACGATTCTCTGCTAGTGCACGATTCAGAGCGTCAACAACCACAGAGTACATGATCGAACGTGCAACATGTTACTCTGGAGGAATAAAACCCGACCTGATTTTTATTTGGCCGTTGAACCTGGCTTGTTTTATGATTTAACCCGTTCAGGGAATGACGCCTGGCTGATCCTAGAACAGGTAAGAGAGAGTAGAGTAGAGTGAAGTGTAGTGAAGTGAGGCAGAGCCTGACCTGACTGAAGAGTACGCCCCCTCCTGGGCTCACTGAGAGGACCGTCTCCTGCCGCGTTAAACGCAGACAGTTTGACCATGTAGTACGTGTAGCTGGTCAGATTTTTCAGACGCACGCTCGTCTCGGGGAGAAAGAGGATCTTCACTTTTTCCGTCTCGTTCTGGTTGTCCATCTCCCAGTAGTGAATCTGAAGGCAAAGAAATCGTAATGGGGGAGGGTATGAGAAAAAAAACAAAAACATCAAAATGTGAGGAATGCAATTGAAAAGCTGTCCTTGCTGCATTCTAAACGTTCAATTCCATGCTCCGGTACATTGCTGCTTCCTAAAAGATGGCAGATATTGCAGAATGCACGTATTCAATAAAAGCTTCAGGAAACTGGAAAACCAATTCTGCTGTATTCATGCATGGGTTCCCTTACAGCCTCTGTCTCGGTGTCATACATTTTTTAGCAAGGATCTGCTTAACCCCTGACCGGTCATAATTATTTCATGACCCAAACAACTCGGTCTTTTAAACATGCTGTCGAACATGATTACCTATTACAATGTTTATAAAAGCAAAGAAAAGACTGAAAGCATGCATTGCAGTTACCTCTCATCCCCAGAGAGATGGGAATGAAAGAGAGCGAGAATCAGAAAGAAAAAAAAAAGATAGAAAAATAAGAGAACAAAGAGGAGAAGTTATGACCTTATAGCCCTGGATGATGCCGTTCTGCGTCTCGACAGGGGGCGGCTCCCATTGCACCTCCAGCTGGGTGGATGACACCGTGTTGACCTGGATATTCTGAGGGGCCACGGAGGGAGCTGAGAGAGAGCATGAGAGGCAATAGTATAAACACACTGCCCACAATCACCACCCACAATAACATTGGTTCAATACAAAGTCCCAGCGACCAGCGCACATACTGACATGTGTTTATTTCAGAAAACGCACTTACACAAGCTGAATGCTAATACAAACTCGGTAGCACTCTAACATCACTCATTTCAGTTTCTTCTCCAGATGGGCTGAGAACTGAGAAGCACTCCAACATCACAGATCACACTGACAGACCAAGCTGCATTTCTACACTGATCGCTGAGCATATCAAAGTAGAGAAATATTGAATCAGTCAAGCCTTTAATACCAGAGAAAACTGAAGCATGCTGGCATGTTTGGGTTCATTTTCTCGTACAAAATCCCTAATTATGTATGGAAACGATGGTAAAATAATAAGCGAGTGGGAACAAAGCTTCTGAGTGATGTCGGAAAGAGCTCCATATTTGATATGAGTACCTAGTGCGCTATAAAGAGTCTTAAAGCCATTATTTCATGTCAGATATACAGTAGTGTACTACAGTATATAAAGATTTCAGATTCAGCTATAGCGTTACGACTGCGTTCAAAGAGGCCTTTTGAGATATACACGTATTCGGACACGAACTTCAGTAATTCTGCCGCTGTACACCACCACGACGGATTTAAAACGAAGAAATCAAGACGTGATTGAAATGAAGACTTTCAGCTTTAATTCCAGGGGTTGAATAATAACAATAATACTGCATTAACCATTTAAAAATGACAACCAATGGAGTCCCTCCATTTTCAGGGCTCAAAAGTAATCTGACAATTGACCGATACGCAGTTTTGTGGCTGGGTGTGGCTTGTTTCATTATTATTTGATGACAAATTAAGGAGATTAAAAATCTAAAGTTGATTGCAAGCATTGAATTTGCATCTGGTAGCTGTTCATGGGAACTCTCAATAGGCGCTTCAAACAGGTGTCGATGCAAGTGAAGGAGGCCATCATTAGGCTGAAAAAACAAAACAGGCCTATCAGAGCGATAGCAGAAACTTTAGGAGTGGCCAGATCGTCAATTTGGTACATTCTTAAAAAGAAGGAATGCAATGCCGAGCTCAGCATCCCCTGAGGTGTACACTTATGGACTTGACTGTAAACTGAAGCGGAAAGCTTGTGATGATGTCATTTTCACCCTCCGTGCATTCAAGCTGCAAAGCTGGAAACAAAAACTGGACGCCTCCATGTTGGTTTTTTGTTAGCAACAAACTAGCCAGCTAACTGTGATGAGTGATGTATATTTACCTCCTCAAAACAGTGGACTGTATAATCAACGTTTGTGTTCATTGATAAAAAGCAGATATGTGCATTGTATATAGAACTCGCAGAACCTAGCTTAAATTTAAGAAGCGCTAGTTTGTTTACTGCTGATGCTGTGATGTTGATTTGACGTCACCTGCTGAAATCGGAGGAACTCGGAGTCAAGCAGAGCATCCCGATGTCCCGAGTAGGAATTCCGAGTCAAGGGGGCGTTTTCTTTGGTTTTTCTAGGTCTTATGACCTCTAGTTGAATACAGTCTACTTAGAAATCCTTAAAAATGACATAAAAGTCTTTCAGGCACCCTGACGGTCTAATTTAAGCAGGCACAATTATGAACATCAGTGTTTCATTTTGACTCTGAGACTCCCATGTAAGCACTTCAAGCCACACCCACGCAAAACCGCTCTCACCTAAATGTTCAGATTCATATGAAGCATATAAAAAATATATCCTGTTGCTCAAACAATGCAAGCAATGCACTGATAATGGGAGTAATGCAGCTAATTAATGCTGTGCCTATACCTAAATCCAACCCTAATCTTAACCTCAGTTAAATAAAACTTGCGTCCACACACATTATGGATGTAACCGATCTAAACATACACTATTGTACACTATTGTCTATTTCCTCTCTTTTAATTCGCTGGTTGACTGCTGTGGTGATCTCCAGACCCATGCTCCTAAAATATAATCGTGCCAACACATTCATTTCCTTCTTTAGAAAACTAACATTTTATTTACAAAAATATTCATTTAAACGGACGACTCGGAGCGAAATATTCAGAAAAGCAGCTGATAAGTGTCCAGCGTCGGTTTAATGCTGATTAAAAATCATCTCAGGGAAATTCCTCAAGAAATCGGGTGAGAAAACGCCAAGAATACATTTCTGGAAATTCTAGGCAAAAAATGTTTTACTTTGAAGATGATAAAATATGAAATAATTATTTTGGATTTTTTGTATCACAACATAATTCCCAGAGTTCCATTAGTGTTACTCCAGAGTGTTATTCTAAAATGTGGAGAAATAAATAAATAAAGAATGAGTGCGTCTAAACTTTTGACAGGTAGTGTCAAAACCGTTCCCCGACACTAAAAAAAATTCATCACCCTCCCTGCTTCCCCTCAAGTGGTGCCAAAAGTTAATCATTAGGAAATCTGTCTGTTTGTTTGGCCGTCCCCCTTCCTGCTGCTGGGAGTAATCTGCCTGCCTGACCCCCTCTAATGATGCTGTTAATAACCTGATGCAGATAACCCTGTGCAGCTCCGCCAGCTGCTTGAGTTTCTTATGACAGATTCATATTTACTGCTTCATTAAGCCTCTTACAAGAGGCGGCCATAAGCAGCCGGAAGATGTGCAGGAAAGGAAACGCCAAAACTGTTGTCGCTGCTCTCAATAACAATCTTACCATTGCCACCATTTGACACATTCTGTAACGATCAGGTGTAAGATCACGATAATAACGGCAAGCGTTATTCTATGATGCATGCCTGAAAATGCCCTCAAAACCTCGAAGTTTACCACAGCATGTTTCTCCTTACTATGATATTCAGGATTACATAAAAAAAAAACAACAACAATCCGACACCTTGGACAGTATTTGTAGAAATTTAGTGGTGTTCAGTATTCGTGAGCGAGTCAGCCGAACCGCTAATACATCTTCAGATAGAGGGCGATTATTTTATTTTATTTTTCGAACTGAAGGCTTTTATCAGAGGCATTGAATTGATCATGCAGAAGACGATCTGCTCGAGTCGGCACCGAATGATGCCTTTTTGTAAATCCTAACCCATAATGTAGTGCAGCAATTACAGTCTGGTTTCTCTTGGTGGGGTTCTGACGTCGTCGTGTCCTGTCCTGCTGTTTGGCAGCTCATTAGATACAGAAAGATGCTCGGGTTCAGCTGTTTGCCAGGGAAATGGAATATTGCTCTACGAATAATTGCACTGAACATCGGCTGTTTTTAGCAACGAGGCGACTTGCGTTGAATTTGAAGAGCACTCAAATCCACCACTTCATTTCTTTCGGGTTGAAATGCCAGAGCAATGGAAAAGGGTAATATTTTATGCTTAGATATATTGCTTCTCAGTGGTGACTCGAGATCATTAGCATGGAAGACTCTCTTTTAAAACGTAGAGGTAGTCTATGTATGTGTGTGTGTGTGTACTTGTCCAGTTCAGTGAAGAAACAATATTCTGAAACTGTCAACCAGACTTGTTCTGCTTGGCAAAATATCTATTTGAGCAAGGTCATGCCTACAGGTATGCAATGTAATGTCAAAGAAAAGTGGATAGTGAACAAGCAGGCTCTAGCCTAAAAAGCACCCTTTATAACTCGCTGCACAAACCCATCCACAAGCCATGTGTTTCAGCATCCCGTGACGTATTTCTCTAAACCTGACCATCATTTAGCCTCCTAAAGCCCCCTAATGTTTTCTTCGAGGTGAACAACCAGCAGGAGAGCTTATAGACAAAGCAGTAGTAAACAACTTGCTCTTTTTGAAAGGCGATGCAGACAAATTGACTCACAACCATGAATGATTATGAATGAAGGATTACTTTTATCTACACAAAACAACCACAATATTGATGCGTGAACCTGTTCTCCAGAATGCTTCTTTGTTCTTAGATGAAAAACATGTCAAGTCCTGTATGTATTAGTTCCTGTTTGTAGTGTGTTCTAGTCGTCCGTCTTGTTTAGAGGGAGGGAAATGCAATTGCAAGTACTCACTGACAGACAGACAGACAGACATACAGACAGACAGACAGACCCCTGTTAAGATGGCTTATTCCACCCTTTAAAAACATTCTAGGGAAAAACAGAAAAACCTTTTTGGATAAGTGTACACACCCTTTTATAATTGGGGATGTGACTATGTTCAGAACGAACCGATCTCATATTCATAAGTAATTATCACACAGCTGTCATCAATGAAATTATTCTGATGAACCCCAAATAAAGACCAGCGGTTCCTGTAGGATTTTCTTTGCATCTTCTTGGTTTCATCTGACTGCTGAAGTCATGGTTCTCAAAGAGCTTACGAGGCATGTACAGTTTCTCACTTGTTGAAATATTTCAACGAGGAGAGGAGTATAAAAGATTTTTCAAAACATTAGACGTACCAGGGAACATTGTGAAGGCCATCATCATCAACAAACAGAGAAAACGGAGCACCACAGTGATATTAGCAAGAACAGGACGTCCTTCCATAATTCATAAAAGGACAAGACAAATAATTACCAGGGAGGCTGACAAGAGACCTACAACAACATTAAAGGAGCTGCAGGAAGATCAGACATGTGTCACGGAACATAGTCGGAGGCAGGTGCAGATCGCACTCTTTATTTAACGTAAAGACAAAACTCAAAACAAACGTGGCAAGGAGCAATATCCTTCCTGGCATGGTGACAAAACCTACAAATAAATACAACTAATACTCTACCACTCGGACATAACCAATACCTAACAATAACGAGCACCGTGCTCAGTGACCAAGGCGTTTATATAACAAGTGTCATTAACCTCAACCACAAACACCTGTGACCCATAAAGCTAATGCTCACTCCCTGAAGTGAGTAAACCAAAACAATGTCCTGTGGCCCGTGCGAGGACGAGCCACAGCGCCCTCTGCTGGACATACCATGACACATGTACTGATTTACTCTCTGCATGTGACAACAATCTCTCATTCTTCACACGTCTGGTTTTGGGGGAGGGAGGCTAGGCGGAAGCCCTTTCTCACAAAAAAAAACAAAAAAGAAACATCTGAGCTCAACTAAATCTCCCCAAACCATGCAGCAATATGTATTATGGTCTGATGAGACCAATTCCAAAAGGTAGGTTTGTTGCAACAAAAAAAGCAATTCACCAAAAGAACACCATATCCAAGGTGAAGCATGGTGGTGGCAGCGTCATGTTTTAGGGCTGCTTTTCTTCAGCCTGAACTGGGGTTTTTATCAATGGGGCGGGAATCATGAAGAGCTACAAATACCAGTTGATTTTAATGCAAAACCTTCAGTTAAATCAAGATGAGCCATGCTGATAGACATTTACATTTACATTTATTCACTTAGCAGACGCTTTTATCCAAAGCGACTTACAAATAAGCAAAGCGATATATCAAGCAAGGAACAAAAAGTAGTGCTACTATACAAGATCCATTAATTGAATACCAGAGGAAGCAAAGTGTACAGAGTAGAGGTGTAAGTGCATTGTGTGTTTTTTTTTTTTTTTTTTTTTTTTTCCTTCTCTAGGAGTTGGTTAGGTGTTCACGGAAAAGATGGGTCGTTAGCTGTTTTTTGAAGATAGTGAGAGATTCTGCAGTCCGGATTGAGATCGGAAGAGCATTCCACCACTGGGGAACGGTATGCGTGAAGGTTCTGGAAAGGGACCTTACGCCACGCTGAGTGGGAACTACTAAACGTCGGTCGCTAGTCGATCGCAGATTGCGAGAGGGAACGTAGGCCTTCAGGAGAGAGTTGAGGTAGGAGGGTGCTGTTCCTGACAAAGGTCTTGTAGGTGAGCATCAAGGCCTTGAACTTGATGCGGGCAGCTACAGGAAGCCAGTGGAGGGAGATGAAGAGGGGTGTGACATGAGTTGTCTTGGGCTGGTTGAAGACAAGGCGCGCTGCAGCATTCTGAATCATTTGAAGGGGTTTGATGGAACTGGCTGGGAGGCCTGAAAGCAGTGAGTTGCAGTAGTCCAGTTTAGAGATGACAAGAGCCTGGACTAGACAAAGTGGTGAAATAAAACCAAAAGGTGCTTCAACATAGTATTAGTTTAGGGGTGTGCATACTTAAACAACTAGGTTATTGTAAGTTTTTTTTTTTATGTTTCCTTTTTCCCCTAAAAAAAACAAAAAAAAAAAACGTTTTGCACTTTATTTGTATACTTTTGCAATTTCACATTAAATCTGAGATAAATGAAAAGATAAATCTGACATGGTTCTTTCCTTTACTTCACAAAAACCTGCCTTTTTAACAGGGGTGTGTAGACTTTCTTATATCCAGTGCAGTTTTTAGTTTATTTATAATTCTTCATTGTTTGACTCATACCCATGATCTCCCATGGTACCTTATCAGCACAAACTCTGGCCCCAAATCATTTTGTTGTTATCAGCCATTTTGTCTGCCTTTTGACAAGAACAAGATATCCGTTTAGCCCAGAGTAAATCTTGTCTTAGTTGTTTTGTCTTTTTTCCACCGTGTTGTCATGCTTTTATGTGCAGAGCGCTGACTGCCAAAGACAATAAGGTTTGTATTAATGAAATGTTTAGAAGTGAAATTCGGACTTCCGGTAGAGCATGTGAGGGAGAAGGCACGCGTGAAGGGAGCTCCCGAGTATTTTGTCTTTTAATTCCGCTTTTCAGGCAATCTGAATCTTTTCGGTCTTTTCAGAGGCATTTAGTGCCTTCGTGTTCAGTTACGTGGTTTACAATTATAACCAGAAAGGAGTTATGGCATCTGAAAGACTACGGAAACTTAAATCTATACCGAGCACGGCGAGTCATGGCGACAAGCTACTCTACCTCTGGACTCCGCACAACTTTAATCACGGAGCTAACTTCTACCATCACAGCGCAGGTGACAGCGGCTATTAACTCGGCTCTGGCCCCAGTTGTTTCGTCTTTTGAAAGTTTTAAATTGGGTATTGAGTCACAAGGAAGGCATATTGGCGAGCTTGAGCAGCACCTGAGTGATTACAGTGACCGAACTGTAACGCTGGAAGAGACTTTGCTGCAGCTGGCTTCAGCTAACAAACACCTCACCGATAAAGTGGAGGACCTGGAGTCCCGTTCACGGCGCTGCAATCTCCGGGTCATCGGTATTCCAGAGCGAGGAGAAGGGAACGATTCGGTCATGTTTATGTCTAAGTTTTTCCAGGATGTCCTCGGATCGGATATCTTTCCGACCGCTCCATTGCTGGATAGAGCTCACCGCATCGGCCCCATGCCCTTGGAGGAGCGGCGGGAGAAACAGAGGTCGAGTTATGATTGTGAGGTTCCACTATCTTCAGGACAGAGAAAAAGTTATTCGACACGGGAATTGGGACCAACTTTTCCATCAGGGCCGCAAGGTTTTCCTCTTTCCTGACTTGAGCTCCAGCGTCGCTAAGAGGAGAGCTGCCTTCTCTGCGGTGAGAAACAGCCTGCGTGAGAGAAATGTGCGGTCTTCTCTCAGATACCCTGCTCGCCTTCAGGTGGACCTCGGGGATGAGAGGCTGCAATTTGACTGTCTACATGACTGTTAACCAATTTATTAATACCTGTCATGTGACTGTAGGACTGTGCATGTGGGCAACTATATCAGTTTCCGTGTAAATCTGTCGGTTGCCTGTGATATGCGGTGATTGTGGCACCCTTTATGCTCGGGAGTGACTTCACACAGTAAGAATACAGTACGGGTTACAAGTTCCGGATGTTCCAGTGTTTCTGGGCTCTGCCTCCATTGTTTGGGAATGGAGAGAAGTTAACTGATCAGAGTAGGGTGGGGGGTGGTTTGCTGTGTGTGGGTGGGTGGGGGAGGGGGTTGTGTTGGGTTGTGTCTGGGGAGGGTTCCCCCTTTTTTTTCTTTTTTTTTTTTTTTTGTATTTGCCCCCCGCCTTTTTTTCCCTTTTCCCCTATTGATATCAACCTCTCTGTACTCCACTCTGTATTAATCTAAATTAATGTAAAATACCCGAAGCTCGTTCAGATTCCTAAGTTGGAATGTGAAGGGTCTGAACGGTCCCGTTAAAAGGTCCAAGATTTTGACACATTTAAAACTACAAAAACATGATGTTGCATTTCTTCAGGAAACCCATCTCCGTCTCAGGGATCAACGCAGACTCCAAGCTCGCTGGACATCGCATATGTTCCACTCCAGGGGAGTTTCTATCCTGATCAGTAAGGCTGTGCCCTTTTCGTTTGATAACGTCATTTCTGATGTAAATGGTAGATATGTGATTGTGGAAGGGAAAATTTCGCAGACGCCAGTAGTTTTGGTGAATGTACATGCCCCAAACTTTGATAATGCTACTTTTGCTCAGAATTTGTTGACTCAACTTCCTGCTTTGAACACACATCTCTTGATATTTGGGGGAGATTTGAACTGTTATTGACCCAGTTTTGGACAAATCTAGCGCTGTTGCAAAGTCTCCCTCTGCGATGTCTAAGGTATTCTCTGAGTTTATGGTTCAAAATGGTTACATCGATCTGTGGAGATATTTAAACCCTACGGTGAGGAAATATTCTTTTCCCCCCATGTACATAAATCTTTTTCTCACATTGATTACTTTTTTATTAATGATTCTCTAATTTCTCGGGTTGTAAACTCTGAATATCTACCAATCGTTATTTCAGACCACTTTCCTCAAAGTCTCTGCATTTATCCGATTCAGCGTTCTGCAAGTATATCTCTACTTCGATAGATTATTTTCTTCTTACCAATCAAACTGATTCTCTCTCTTACTTTTTACTTTGAGAAACTCTAAAGGCCTTCTTAAGGGGACAGTTAATATCTTATTCTGCATATGCTAACAAGCAACACAAGAATAAGAAAAAAGAGTTATCTGATAATATTCAGACCATTGATGACCAATATGCTCTCAACCCGACCCCTGAGCTGCATAAACAAAGACTTAATTTGCAGGCGGAGTTTGATTTGTCATCAACAGGTGAGGCGGAGAGGCTGTTGTTACATACGCGTGGCAATTATTATGAATATGGGCATAAGGTCAGTCGGTTGTTGCCTCACCAACTGCGTAGCAGAGCGGCTTCACGTTCTATTCCTCAGATTATGCCGTCCAGTGGTGTATTAACCTCGGATCCTGCAGAAATTAATTTGACTTTTAATTCATCCTTATATACAGCTGGCGCACCTGACAATTCAGGTAACATGGACCATTTTTTTTAGAAATATTGATTTTCCCAGAGTTGACCCTCTATTAGCATCTGAACTTGACAGTCCCATTACCATAGATAAGATCGTTTGCTCAATCAATTCATTACAATCCCGGACGGGTTTCCTTCCGAATTTTATAAGAAATTCCATGTTGCGCCCATTACTCCTGGCTGTATTCAAGGAGTCTTTAGAACTAGGGACGTTGCCACAAACACTAAGACAAGCAACTATAACTCTATTGCTCAAAGATGGGAAGGACCCAACATTGTGTAATTCGTACAGACCTATTAGCCTCCTCAATGTTGACATCAAGAGTTTAGCCAAACTTTTGGCCTGTCGTCTGGAGGGGATTGTCCCTAGCATTATTTCAGAGGAGCAAACCGGATTTGTAAAAGGACGACATTCCTTTTCTAATATTCGTACTCTATTTAATATTTTGTATTCAAAACAGAACAGCGACTCCTCTCAAGTGGTCATCTCTTTGGACGCAGAAAAGGCGTTTGATAGGATCGAATGGGAGTATCTTTTCATAGTGCTAAAGAGGTTCGGCTTTGGGTAGGGATTGGTATCATGGATCCGTTTGTTATATGTGGAACCACAGGCTTCCATATGTACCAGCGATGCTAAATCTGATTATTTTACTTTGTCACGGGGTATGCGCCAGGGATGTCCTCTGTCTCCGTTACTTTTTGCCATAGTGAATGAGCCTCTCTCGATGATGCTTAGAACTCTTCCTGTATTTCAGGGTATAATTCGCAATGGAACTGAACATAAACTAGCACTGTATGCTGACGACTTACTACTCTATGTTACAGATCCAATTGCATCTATTCCGGACATAATACGTGTATTAAATGACTTTGGGAAATTCTCAGGGTATAAACTGAACCTACCAAAGAGTGAATGTTTACCTATAAACCAATCTGGCCTAAAGATAAAACGGACTGAAATACCTTTTCGTTTGGAATATTCAAATTTCAAATATCTCGGAGTTAATGTCACCCGTTCCTATTCTGCATTATTGGCGGCGAATTTTACTCCCTTAATCTCATACATGAAGTCAGCCTTTCAAAGATGGACAGCTCTGCCATTATCCCCTCTTGGCAGAATAAACACATTAAAAATGAACATTCTTCCAAAATTCCTCTACCCTTTTTACCCAAATCTTTCTTTAAGAATATAGACAAATTAATCTCGTCTTTCATATGGGCAGGAAAAACTCCCAGGGTTTCCAAATTTTCACTTCAGCGGAGTCGACTGAGTGGTGGCCTCGCATTGCCCAATTTCATGTATTATTATTGGGTGGCTAATATTCAGAAACTTGGACTGTGGGTGCAGGCCCCCTCTCTTCCACGGTGCCACTTAGAAGCACAGTCTTGCATTTCAACCTCCCTCCCTGCTCTGGTGTTCTCATCCCTTCCCATAGCCCTTTCACAATACACAGATAATCCAATAGTATGTACCTCTCTAAACATTTTCTATCAGTTTCGTCATCATTTTAAATCTATCTCGACCTCCACCATGGCACCTATATGTAATAACCATCTCTTTCCCCCCTCCTTTATAGATTCCACATTCTCTCCTTGGGACAAGAAAGGTCTGAAATGCTTTGAGGAACTTTTCATTAATAATGTGTTTGCAAACTTTACTGAATTATCCTCGTCATTCAGCCTGCCTCCGTCTCACGTTTTCCGTTTCTTTCAAATTAGGCACTGTGTCTCCTCCCTAT
Source organism: Ameiurus melas (assembly GCA_012411365.1). Lineage (NCBI taxonomy): Eukaryota > Metazoa > Chordata > Actinopteri > Siluriformes > Ictaluridae > Ameiurus > Ameiurus melas. The sequence continues at coordinate 19,803,822 of CM022774.1, read as the reverse complement.
TTGCTGGTTTTCCCTCCTTACCTACAAAGTCTGCATGGGAAGAGGTGTACAAGCTGAATACTCATAGAAGGGGCATTATTTCACAGATATATGCGACGATCTGGTCACAGGATGATTCTTACAATATCAAAACTATAAGTGCTTGGGAAGAGGAATTGGGCCTGGAGCTTGAGGATGATTACTGGGGCAGAGTGTTAGATAATATACGGACCACCACGTCCTGTGCTAGACTTAGTTTTATACAGTTTAAAGTGGTCCGTAGAGCCCTCCTCTCTAGGAGTAAATTGTCTAAAATATATCCCAATGTTCCTGACATGTGTGAGAAATGCAAACATTCACCCTGTAACCTGAGTCATATGTTTGCACTCTGTCCCAAACTACAGACCTTTTGGAACTCTTTTTTCGGGACTATGTCCGACATTCTTAAAATCAAATTTGATCTTTGTCCTTTAATTGCCATCTTTGGTGTTTCATCTCAGTGTCAGCCTCTGAACCATAAACAAGCTAGTGTTGTGGCCTTTGCATTGTTGCTTGCTCGGCGCAGAATATTGTTGTCTTGGACCTCTCCGCAACCCCCTCTATATCAGTCTGGCTTAGAGATTTAATGTTCTTTTTGAAGCTGGAAAAAATCAAGTACAATATCAGCGGTAGGGGTGACTCTTTTTTTGGAAAATGGCAACAATTTATTACCTATTTCAATGATACCCTGGAGGTAGATTAAGGAGAGGTAGACAGTGAACACCAACCATCTTACCCCCCCTTTTTTTGTTTGTTTGTTTATTTATTTATTTATTATCTCCCTGCTTTCTTTTGGTTTTGGCTGTGGTTGCTTTTGTAGGGGTTGTTGGGTGGGGTGTTGTGTTATGATGTTTAAAATGCAAATTTCCAATAAAAATTCTGATAAAAAAAAAGAAAGAAGTGAAATTCGTGCTATACACAAAACAGCCAAAGCTGATGATTACCTGCTTCTCCTACAAACACCTCCACCGGAGAGCTAGCAGGACTCTCGCCAATGATGTTGTAGGCTGTCATCACGATTTCGTAGCGTTGGTATTTCTGCAGCTCTGTGAAACAAGGTATGGGTATAAAAGGCAAAATCAAATAATCTCTTCAACGACACAATGCAAGTTTCAGATGTCCATCCTGGAAAAAGGCTGTGTTCTAGGAAACTTCAATACTTTCCAAAGTTTGTATTTAAAATGGGCGAAAATTATGTTAATAGGTTGATGATTATGTACCGTGACTTAAGGCAACCAACCCTGCTTGAAAAAAACAAACAAACAAAAAACAATAGAAACCATTACAGAAATTCTAATGGTTTCCACTACAAATACCATTACAAACCATCAGCTAATTATTAAAAACGTTACCATTATTGTTCCTTAATGGTATCCACTAAACATAACATGCCACCAATAGAAGTCAACAAATTACCAGTAGACACCCACAGGGAATATTATTGTTTACATTAAAACCAACACAATTTCCATAATAACCATTAAAACCATTACAAATTCTATAAGGGTTTCTATTGGTTTTATTTTCAGCAGGAAATTGTGTTTTTTTTGTTTTTTTTTCTATTCCATTTTAAAATCTTCAGGATCTTTAGCATACAGATAAAGAGTTTATAACACAAGAGCTTATGCTCCTAGAGACAATTCTACAATGACAAGTGTTCATACTTTTTTGCCATAGTACAATTCTGGAATCTTAACAAATCTACTGAGAATGCAATAGGAAGCACTTGAGTCTATGATTAGTTCATGGATTAGTTCTCTGTCTCGCTTTAAACCATATATCGAAACTAGACAGTTCCTTGTAAGTAAAGATTACAAGATTTGCCTTGTCTTCTGGAGGCAGTGAGTATCATCGACTTGGCTTTTTGTCAGAATGAGTAGGAATACGTGATTTAGACTTGGCCTAATTCAAGGAGAAGAGTGAATACAACTTACGGGTGAGTTCGAATTCCGTCAGTGAAGGATTGCTCACAGTCTTCACGGTACTTTTGGCTTGACAGGTACAGAGAATGAAAGAGAAATAAATGAGGAATATAGTGCGAAAAGTTCAGACAAGACGGAAATCTAAAATCAAAGAGTCATTTCATCATGGCTGTAATTTTTGCGTTTCGACCCGGATCCCCCCCATCAGATTTCTTCACAGGATCGATGAAATCCCACAATACTTACATCTACATGGACATGAAGCAAACCCCAAGAGCAAAACCAAAGAGACCGAGTGATTAATGATTCAACAATCAATATAGAGCAGAGCATCAACTTGGTTGAACTACGCCGCTAATAAGACGTCTAGAACATATTGCTTCGATGGCTGGGATGTAAATTTTTAAAGAAGATGGTTGAATTTAGGGCTGTGCTTCATGTAAGGGTAGCATGTTGGTGCAGTGGATAGTGTTGCTGCCTTATAGCTCCAGGGCCTCGGTTCGATCTTGCGCTCAGTTACAATCTGTGTGAAGTTTCACGTGTTCTTCTCATGTCTGTGTGGATTTCCCCTGTTTTCTCTGGCATCCTTCAAACACTTCTACTCCAAACTGCACCTAGATGTCAATGTGTGTATGGTGCCCATTTAGGATGTATTCCCACCTCATGCCCAGTGTTCCTGGTAGAAGCTCACAATCCACTGGGATACTGAATAGGATAAAGCAGTTACTGAAGATGAATGAATGAATTTGCATGGCATCTCTTCAAATATTTGTGTTTCATTCCCATATCATGAGCCTGACACGGTCATATCACAGCAAACCAGTGACTACATTTCCCATCCTACAATGCGGCCTACAAACATGGCCGCCATGGACCGCGATTCCCAGAACACTCATTCATTCTAATCACGCATACCTGCATCCAATCTCACACACAATCACACCACAGTTCGAAAAGAACTTTCGAGGCATTCGCTGTTTGCGAAGTATTGAGTGTTATTACCGTACCAAAGGTTTGTACCCTGTTCCTCATTTTGTTTCATGTTCTTTTATCTTGCTTCTGGTTCCTCATTCTCGATCCCTGACTTGCCTCGTTTACGCCTGTTTGCAGATCACCTGACTCATTGCCTGTTTTTGACCACGTTATCGTCTCATGATTTGGATTTGTCTGCCTGCCTCTCTTTATTGAAAGCTCTTATCTGCACTTGCATCCGTCCTAACCTTCATTACGTTATTAACGTGACAGACACACACAGCACGTCAAAACTGCTTTAAGTAGAATGGTCCTGAAAGACACAAAGCGTCTTATCTGAATTATTATTAATTTTTTTTTTAGCAGTACCTGCTGACTTCTGAACATGAGCTGTTAAGATTGCACAAACAGGGCAGAGTTGTGGAAATTTGCTCACGGATCATCGCATGAGAGATTGAACAAAGCAGCACTTAGCAGGGAGAAAGCACAAGAGCAGGAAGATGACAAGAGATGGAGGTAAAAAAAAGAGGTAAGAATGATGAGAATAGTGGACAAGAAGGAGAGGAAGAAGGGGGGCAGAATACACTTCACTTTTCCTGAAATTAGTGAAAAGAAGAGAAGAGTGTTAAATGCGCGTCCGTGCTTGGCTGCTCCGGACTTGTGCACTTAAATGCTGTCAACACTGCCGAGTCCAATTTGGCAATGGAGATTTAAAGGCTGTATTGAACGTACAGTGAGGAGCGCGATGGCATGCTCGGTGCCAATAGCTTTGAGCTTGTACTCATGATTTGGTCTCTCACAGTGCCCAGGGACCCGATGAGCTCATTTTCGCTGAGAAGATGACTCGCCAACCTTCAGTAACACAGTTAGGGAAACATTCAATTAATTTTACTGCCTTTTGACCACAGGCTTCAGTGTATTAACACCTTTCTAATCTCTTAAAAACTTACTTTTATCTTATCTTATAAGTAACCTGACGTTATAAGGTCCATTCTATTATGTTGTTGTTCAAATGTAAGTTAAATGTTACACATATTCACTCATTAACTGATTAACCAGTAGTGACTAGTTTGTGAAGGTCGTGGCGGATCAGGAGCCTGTTCTGGGAGCGCTGGGTGTGAGGTTGGGATGAAATACACCCCAGATTTCATACACAAATTCACAAACTCGGGGCAATTTACTGTTGCCAATCGACTGATCAGCATGTTTATAAGAGGTGAGAAGAACCCGAAGAACCCAAAGGAAACCAAGGTGGACATTATGAGGAGAACGTTAAAAACGCAGAGAGCAACATGAGATCAGGATCGAATCAGGGATCTTGGAGCTGTGAGACAGCCACACTACAGCCTGCACCATGGTGTCACCCTGTTATAAATGTGCTCGTTAAGTGTCACTATGTGAAAGGGTTTATGGCGAATGTTCAAATAATGCGACATGGCTTAATATCTTCAAAATAATCATAGAACTGTCAGATAGAGTCGTATAACCTCAATGTTATCATGATATTAAGAACTTGTTTTTGAAACTTGCTTCAGCCTCAGAGGTCAGCATGTGTATGTAGCACATTAGATGCCTAGCCCCTACCTGTCAGGTCTGCCCATGCTGAAGTGCTGTTGATGGTCTTCTTGGCCTCCTGCGGCATGCTGTCATACTGAAGTTCGCGGTAATACAGCCGGTAGCCCACCAGCACTCCGTTCACGCTCTCCTCCTTCGGTGGCTGCAACATTACAGATTAAATTAAAGGTCACATACACCCTCGCTGACCTTGTGCTCCCTATTAAAGACCTGGTCCGAGGGAGTGGGAAAAAGAAGACAGACAGGCGGTAGGGATGGGTTCTGCTGCGTGCTGTCTGTGTGGCAGCCACTCTGTGAAGCAGATGGTAATAATTTTATTTCTGGGCTGGTGGCTCATTAACAAAAGCTCTGCGTTGGAACTAATCAAGCGGGCGACGCCCCCGATAAAGCAGCCAGTCAGACAGACAGACCAGCCTGCCCTCATAAGTCAGCAGAGAAAGGTTTCGGCTGATAATTAATATCCCTTTGGTGTTTGCGTGGGTAATAATTATCGCGGTCCTGCTTGAGTCCTCATGAAAATGTGTTATCAATACTTCATGTGGCTGAGATAGACAAAGCTGCGGGACGAATACCAAGCGAGCCACGACAAGCCCCTCGGCACGTCCTGCCGAAGAGGGCCGTTCGTCAATGAAAACCAGATAATTAAACAGATAATGGCTGTAACGCGTGGATTTAACGGACCATTATCTCCACCAAGCCAGCCCATCTCCTCAGACTTGAATGGTCTGCTTGAAATGCTGCAAGTAAACATGCATCTGTGCACACTTAATAGTTCCTGAAGCTCATTAGAAGGGATGACGAAGAGGGGGAAAAAAAAGTTCAGTCGTACCTGCCACTGCACCAGAACTGAGGTAGTGGTGGAGGGCTTCACTGAATGAATAACAGGAGCCTCATCTGGAACTGCCAGGGAATAAAAAGAAACAGGATCTATTAATATACTTTTATTTTTTGCCATCTCAAATAGCCTAACACTGGGATCTCTAATTTTATGCAAAACACAGTTACACTTAATAGTCTCTGAAGGCCAAGATCAGTTGATTATACATGTGGAAATTCTGTAAAAGCGCTGGTTTGGCCCCTTTTGAGCGAGGAATGAAAAATGTGCAGCCACCCTGGTCATTTGTAGATAAGACTGAAGTTCCCTGGCTTAATGTCACAAATGTTACCAAACATTACCTAGCCTTATAATTAACTCATGCTAAATCAACGAGCCCATTTGTCAGTTAAATACAAGTTGGATTTGACTTTTAGACTAATAATTTGCACGGGCATATCCATAACAGTTCATATCATCAGTAGTCAAAACTTTGATAAGATACCATAACAACCAATAGTACATTTATGGCGTTTGGCAGTTAAACTTATCCAGAGCACCTCACATTTATCTCATTTATTCAAGTGAGCAGTTGAGGGTTAAAGGCCTTGCCCAAGGCCTCAGCAGTGGCAGCTTGGCAATGCCGGGATTTTACCTTCTCATGACCTTCTGATTTATTAACCTCTGAGCTATTTTTGTCACCTACTTTAGCTACTTTAACTAGCCGTTAGTTAACCACTAGTAAACTATCGAGGGATTTCAGTCCAGAGAGCCTTGTTTATAAAACACACCTGAAATTCATTCGAAATGTATTCTTAGGAAAAGTTCTCGGCATTTGCTTAGGAACGATCTATAAAAACGGGTGTACGGTTGAATGTACGCATGTGCGACATGTATAAATCAAACATTTCCGTGGAACCAATCGCATGTGAACCAGTTTCTCCACTTCGCCCACTATTTCACTAATTTGCATAAGCAGCATTTCCAGCAACAGATGCGCACACACATAAAAACGGCTCAAAAGGTGTCTTAGTGAGTCTGAAATTTGTGCGAATCACAAGGTTCAGAGCACTCACACAGGTACAGGTACAGCACCAATGCAGAAAATCAGCACTACATGGCCCAAAGCATGTGAACGCATGACACCTGCCCATATGTGCTTGTTGAACATCTCATTCCAGATTTAATCCCTATATGCTGTTCTAATAAGCTCCACTCTTCTGGGAAGGATTGTCCACTAGATTTTGGAGCGTGGCTTTGGGGGATTTGTGTTCCTTCAGCTACAAGAGCTTTAGTGAGATCAGGAGGTCTGGGGTGCAGTCGGTGTTCTAGTTCATCCCAAAGGTGTTCAATGGGGTTGAGGTCAAGAAATTGGGAAATTGTTTGATGAAGGCCATCATATGGGTGTAATGGTCAGGTGTCTACATACTTTTGGCCATATAGTGTATGTTCTCTGTATAGTGTCTCTTTGTCAGGTCCTCAAGAAGACCTAATGCAGCCATAGCATTTTAGTAAAGTGTCTGGATCTTCAAACTAAGTGCATTGGTCCAAGTAGCAGAGAGGTCACCTAGATATTTGCCATTTTTATATTCCATCCTACCATCCATCCTCTACTGCTTACTCCTTTTCAGGGTCACGGGGAACCTGGAGCCTATCCTAGGGAGCATCAGGCACAAGGCGGGATTCACCCTGGACAGGGTGCCAGTCCATCACAGGGCACAATCACATACACACTCACACACCCATTCATACACTACGGACACTTTAGACACGCCAATCAACCTACCATGCATGTCTTTGGACTGGAGGAGGAAACCGGAGCTCCCGGAGGAAACCCACGCAGCACAGGGAGAACATGCAAACTCCGCACACACAAGGCCCTGACGGGACTCGAACCCCAGACACTGGAGGTGTGAGGCGAATGTGCTAACCACTAAGCCACCGTGCGCCCTCATTTTTATATTTTCACACACAAAAAAAATTAAACAGTATTAATAGATTTTCCATAACCCATCATTTGTTGTCAAGGCAATCGAAGAATTACATCTGCTATTTAAATAAAAGTCATTAGCGTCCAGAGTTAATTATTGCAGCACACTGCAACGGCCACTTGGAAATTTTTTTTATGTCAGATCGGAAACCTGCATCACCACGTTCTCATTTTAAAAATCGTCATTTAGAGGTGAATTTTTTTTAGATCAAATCCATGTTTGCGAATGTTTTATAAATGAGGCCCCGCGAGTGTAGCAGGTGGGAGCATGGTTTAGAGGGAGTCTGCAGCGTTATTATATTAATGAGCTGTTTGTCTTTCTCCACTGAACAGCGAGCTGAAGATATGCGGAGTCGAGTGGAGAGCTCTGAGCGAGCGCAGAAGCTGCCGAATTTTCTCTTCTGCTTAGATGCGGTTTTGTTTTTCCTTCTTCCTAATTCCTTCTTTGCTTCAGAGCATAATAAATAAGCGGGTTTCTTCAGTACCAGTGGAATTGCTAGAAGGCTTGTGGATTTGCTCGTAGTCAGAAGGACATTAAGAATCACCTTAAAAATCACAAGTCAGAAGTACTGTAAATATGGATTCCAAACGGAGTTGGAGCAAATATGATTGTAGTGTGGGTCAGGTGAAAGGTAGCAATTTAAAAAAAAAAAAAATTATATATATATATAAATTATGTACTGTATAAGTGGGACATCTATTCATTATTTTGAAAGTATTCAGCACTGCGACGAAATGGAGATTTTATACAAAGAAAGAAGGCAAGCCACTTTTGTTGTTCCATGTCCAGGTCCTCTCCTACCATGACCTGCTTTCATGCTGATGACAAATTTCAGGCATCAAGTAGCAAAACAAAATTAACATTTTATTCATTTAGCAGATGCTTTTATCCGAAGTGACTTACAAATGAGGAAATACAAGCAAAACGATAGATCAAGCGGAGAACAATACAAGTAGTGCAAGCGTACCAGATCTTTAATTGAGTTCTAGAGAAGCAAAGTGCGCAGAGTAGAGGTGTAAGAGTCAGAGTACGTGTTTTTAAAATAATGTGGGATTGGGGTTTTAGGGGTTAGTTAGGTGTTCACGGAAGAGGTGGGTCATTAGCTGTTTTTTGAAGATTCTGCGGTCGGGGTTGAGGTTGGAAGTTCATTCCATCACTGAGGGACAGTTAGTGTGAAGGCTCTGGAAAGGGACCCTGAGCCACGCTGAGTAGCACTACTAAGCGTCGGTCGGTAACCGATCACAGATTGCGTGAGGGAACCTAAGTCTCAAGGGGCGGTGCTGTTCCAGACAAGGTCTTGTACATGAGCATCAAAGCCTTGAATTTGATACGGGTGCCTACAGGAAGCCAGTGAAGGGAGATGAAGAGGGGTGTGACAAAATGCACATAATATTTTTGGACTGGTGAAACTGATTCACAAATTTGTTTTGGATCTGAATGAGAATGTTTTTTTTTTTTTTTTTTGTGGTTTAAAATACGAATGTGCCATTAATTGAAACTGGGCCGTCAAAACCAAACCCGTAACAACTGTGTTTACTACGTAGCACCTTTTTTTGGTTTCTACATTTAAATGCAGCTCAAAGTGCTTCACAATAAGCTGTCAAAAAGGAACAATAGACTTTAGTCGATTTCCATAGCACAGCATGGTTCTAGACTATGAGAAAGATAAGCGCGGCTTCTCCAGCTCTTCTCCAGTTCTGTTACTGGAATCAATACTGTATCAGGTAGCACCAGAGGGCACACGAGCGACATCTTCATCTATACTCACCATCTTGTAAAGTTGTAATTGCATCGGTCTCTCGGCTGTACTTGCTGTCACCGATGTCATTAGTCGCCATCATTCTCAGCTTGTATGAAGTGTAGGGCTTCAGCCTGGGGATATTGTGCACATTGGACACAGACCTTTACCACTGTCAACGATGTGCTACTTTACTCACACAATACATTGAAATCTAAGGCCATTGAAACAAAGGCCACTACTTTGCAACAGTGCCTGTTATAAACAAGTTACAAACCTCATTATCTGTGCAAGTATATCCAAGCACAAAAAAAATAAATAAATAAAAAAATTCACATCCAAGGAAATTCTGCAATCAAAACTCTTTTCAAAATCAGTTCATTTGTCATGGAGTTCAAATCAAAGATCTAATCCGCACGTTGTTGAAACTCCTATTCAAACAAGTTCACCACATGCAGAAGTGTTGTTAGGAAGTGAATATGTATGAGGTTTCTGGTTAGCCGGACAGGAAATATAACTCGAAAAGCCTCACAGTGTGCACAGTTCTCCAGGGCTCCAAACGAGCCGAGCCACAAATCAGGCCTAAATAATCTATTCAACCCTTTAGAAGGCGATAAAGAGATGATGGGTTAGAAAGTCCTAAACAGAGGGAGGGGAGTCATCATAATCAAGATAAGATGGGTCTCTGAATGCATATAAAATGCCACTTGACTGGCCATATAATCACAGCGGCGGCTCAAGCGTAATTCAAATGCAGGGCTGGCGTACCGGCGGCCCGACAATGCATAGTGGTCTCGGCTTTCCAAACGGGGCTCGAGCATCATAAATCGCTACAGGAGGTAAAAGAAAAGGCCCGCGAAGCTTTTAATAACACTCCAGGCGTATAACTCTTACTGCACACTGTCAGCCTGGCAAGGCCGAGCATTGAGACAGAAACATGAAGGAAATGTTTATGAAGTTTAGAGCGATAAAATTGCCTTCGATGGAGTTCGAGCTGGTTCTCTGGGGTATGCACAAAACTGTGTGAACAAGGGGAGGGGAAAAGCGAGAAAGAGAGTGAGAGAAGGAGGGGGAACGAAAATCTCACCGGTCCACCACATAGGAGGTGCTGTTGTGGCTGATGGAGGATGAGTGTGTCATCCAGTCTCCATCGGGCAGTTGGCGTAGTTGCAATGTAAAATAGCGAACCGGTGAAGACCCGTCTCCCCCTGGCACCCAGTCCAATTTGAGCTGACGTGACTGAACCTGGTCTTGGGGCACACTGAGCTGCAGTGGAGGCTGCGGCCGCTCTGAGAGTGAGTGAGAGTGAGAGAGAGAGAGAGAGAGAGAGACAGAGATGAATAAGAGTGCAGAGGTCAGACCCGTCTCGCTGACTAGTCTTAATCACACTGCATAAGTCAGTGCAGTGGCCTGCCTGTGAAGCACTACAATGCACCAGCCCCATCAATTTTAATGCTTCTAATCGATGCACTGAGGCATAATTGTTTATTTAAAGGTGGGCAATATCGATCACTATTAAAGATGCAGATCATGCAAACAAACGAAAAAGCATCGTTCGGCCCCTGCATCACCAACCACATCACCTTCCCATGATATTTCTTTAAAAACAGGTCTGCTCTACGGTATAAAAATGACTTTCTTTCTTGAGTTTCTTTTAAAAGCTGTCTCGGAAATGAATAAAGAAAGCTTTACACTATGGCAGAACCAAGCCTTTCTCCATCTAGATTAGATTTAGCCATTAATTTGATTAAAAAAGTTTAACTGCATGGTCTTCAATAGATTAACTCAAACATTTGCCTTATTTGGCAAAAGAGAACAAATGAACTTGGCTCAAAAGACTAGTATTTCTAAGGGTGATGTGAGCACTGTGACCCTGTCAAGGGCAGAAAATAAAGCAGCCTGTAAAGATTGATGGCCACTATATACTCTGTGTGTGTGTGTGTGTGTGTGTGTGAGAGAGGAGAGAGAGAGAGCGAGAGAGAGGAGAGAGGGTCAGAGAGAAAGAGAATCACCTCTGATCTCTGTAGTGATGACCACAGCTTGTGCGGCTGTACCCCAACCCTGCTGGGTCTTGGCTGAAATACGGAAGATATAAGCCGACTCGGGAAGCAAGCCGCTAGCCGTGAACTGTGTGGTGTTTGCGCCCACTTCCACCGTGGTGAACTTATTCGGATCTCCAGAATCCAGCCGGTATGCTACCTGATACCCTAAAAAGCAGGCAGCGTGAGGATATAAATGTTTTGTCTGAAACACTTGGAATAAATGTTGCTGTGTCTACATTGAAAAAAAAAAAACCAAACAACAACCCCCCACCACACACACACACATCCCCCCTCAAAAAACAACATCAATTAAACAGATGCTCAAAACAGCTCAGTCAAAAACTCAAAAGAACAAAAGCAGAGGAAATATAAAAAAAATAAATTAAATAATTTCCTCGTCAAACCCACACAACTGAAAGTACTGAAAGTAAAACCTGCTTTCAGAAACTCCCACAACGGTAAGACAATTTGGATGATGAATGACTTTCAAAAGGTTCTCGCTGAATTGGAAAATCTGCTCTGCTATCACTAACTTCAAATGAACCAGCCGTTCCCTTTCTCAGCTTTCCCTAATCAGTATCTAAAGAAAAAAACAAAACAAAACAACAACAACCCACAGTTCACAGTCAGCACAAACTCTGTATTGTTGTACAAAATGTTTGTTTATCACTTTAGCTCATACTGTGCTCTAACGCAATCTAATAATATTTAATACGGGAGCGTTTGCTAACCCTCCGTTTCTTTGTTTTCCAGCTGAGAGGTGCAGAAGGAAGGCTCGGCTAGTTGCATTATTCTTCAATCTTCCATCTGGGTAGCGTGTCAGGAGCAGCCACAAGTGTGGCAAACAAACGCTAACGTTGCTGAGGAACTCTGTAGATCAGAATGCGTGGGCAGAGTGTGGTCGAGTCAGAGATGAAATGTTATTACATCGATCATGCCGTGTGTTTGTTCGGTGCTTTGCCCCTTTGGCTGTACAGTAATAAGGTAGGCTGTCTCACATTGTGCAGCATGCAATACTCTTGGACTGGTATTTCATCCTAATGTCCACTCCAGGCATGAGGGACCGTGAAAAATAACATCCATCTCCTCGCTATATGCACGCACGTACTGTATATGCCCTCAATATGTTTTTGCAAAGCTCTGTTTTCCACGGCGTTGTGGTGCATGAAAACAGACTGAGTTTAGCTTTGCATGAGGATAAAATCAGGACTGCCAAAGGCCTGTGTGATGGTTTGGGTCGCTGGACTGCACTTGCTACGCTCTGTCAAACCTCCACCAGAAATCACTGGACAGTGCTTTCTAACACGAGCCTAACATGTTTTGTTCCTCTGCTGCTCCCTCCACTACTCCACTCTGATCCCTAGTGCTCCCAGAAAAGCCACGCTACAACCTCAGTAACACCATGGAAGTTCACCTCATGTGTACTCTAACACATAAGGTGTAAATGAACTAGATCTCGCCAAAGAATTCCTCTACCTACCTATTCCTGTACATACATTGTCTGAAGTAAGGACCAAGTCAAGAGCACGAAGAAATAAAACGGGTCCTACGTGTAGCACTGTTTCATTTAAGAAAAGTAGAGAGGTAATTAACAAGGGTTCACAGCGCAGGAATCGTCCGCTTCGACGTTTGTTCGGCTCAGAGGCTTTACAATGTGAGCTCGGGTGAAACCTAGACTTATGGTTTCTCAGGTCAGGGAGTGTTCGGTGGAGAGAGCAAGCTGGGGACAGGTTTAAGAAGGATTATTCTCGCTGCTGAAAATTCAAAAAGCAAACTCCCCGTAATGCTTGCTCGCTCTGATTTATTTTTTTTAGCCTGGTGGATTTTTCATAGAGCACGTCTTTTGACGCCTTTCTGAAATCGGACTACATATAAGACTGGCTATGAATAAACCAAACCCACATGACTTAAAGCAGTGTCAGAGGTCTAAAGAAAAACAAACCAAAACAAAACAATACGAAAATCAAGACTCATATGGGCCAATCATATTTTTTGCACCATCCTTGTGCATACCAATAAAGTTCTGCTATTGAAAATGGTAGCTGGTCTGAACTTATATAGCACTTTTATCCAAAGCACTTTACACTGTGTCTCACTGACCCATTCACACACCAATGGTAACAGAGCTGCCATGCAAGGTGCTAACTTGCCATCCGGAGCAACTTGGGGTTCAGTGTCTTGCCCAAGGACACTTTAGCATGTGGAATCATGTTGGACGATTAGTGGACAACCATGAGCCATATCCTCCTACCTTTTTTGAGCTTCATGCCCTGTGTGCACGATGTTTGCATGTTCTCCCTGTGCTTCGGGGGGGTTTTCTCCAAAGATGTGTGTTGTACGCTGATTGGGATCTCCAAATTGTCTATAGTGTGTGAATGGGTGTGTGTGGGATTAGGCCCTGTGATGGGTTGGCACCCTGTCCAAGGGTGTCCCCCGTGACCCTGTGTAGGATAAGCGGTACCGAAAATGAATGGATGGACGGATTTCGAGCAGCACTAGAGCCTTGTTTTTGTAGCAGTGGTGTGATGAGTCAGCTGACTATTCTGAGCTTCAACAACACTATGAGGTGTTAATCAGTATAATCTTATTAAAGCAGTGTTATCCCTCCTCTCAGTCTCCTGCTCCCTAACCTTACAGATGTGGTTTTAATCTCAGGTGCAGTGGGTTTGCAACATTTCAGGCCAGATGGAACTCAGCTGGAGATCAAAATCCTAGTAGGCTCTCACTTGCATAAGGTGAGGAACAACAAGCTCAGGCTTCACATTAGAGAACGTGAAGCAGATGGCTCATGAAGATTACTACTTCCCCAGGTGCATTTGTGATTTTCCACAAATACTGTGATCCCATGAGATTTGGATCGAAATATTACTATTATGTCTATTTTCTCAGAGTCAGTGTTCTCTTACCCATAATGATGCCATTCGGGTCTACTGGAGGCTGCCAGACCACCCTGACCTCCTTCAGACGCACCTCGGGGAACACCAGTCTCATGGGCGGCCCTGGAACTAAAAACAACAAACATAGAAGAAGACATTAAACGTCAGTACAATATAACTGTAACTAGTCTGTCTTATTGACGTGGGAAACAATAATTCACACGTGAACCCAATGCTCACTTTAGTACCACTAATCCTGCTTTAACAAAAGGTATGAATAATAAATGTGTACAAACTAGAGATGCACTTATACAAAATTTCTCAGCCGATACGATAACCGATTATTCAGAGTGATGTCGGCCGATACCGATAACCGATACCGATAGTTCTGCCTTTTAATCCTACTATTATATTAATAATAATTAATTCCACGATTCTGAAAGAAATGTAAATAAAAACTTTATTCTCTCCATTTCAACAAGTTGTTTCACAGTTACTGGTCTCATAAACATAAAACACATTACTCTAATTAACATGAACACATGAACTCAATTCTGAAGATTAAAGTAAGATTTCTGAACTTATTGAATGTTATTAATTCATATTAACATTGACTGAATTCTAAAAATCCTCCTGTTAGTCTCACATTCACTCTCCACAAACAAAAGCATTTCTACTTCATCACTGACATCAAACTGGTCATATATTATATCAACTTTTTTAACTGGATATGAAATACACTACTCTACAAATATATCTTTCTGGGCAATATATACTTTTTTGTCATCTCATCTTCATTTAAATCCTTTAATGGCGTACTGGCCCTTTAATTCAGCGTGGGCAAAAACAAAAAATTAGGCTCGACACCGAAACTCCCGCTTCACTGCTGCAGCGTCCGGTGTAAAATTTGATCAGTGCAGACATTACAGAGATTATAAACTGCAATTTCGTCATCATTCCGCACAAGAAACATCATCTTTACACACAGCACGGATTCGATGTCTTTTCCCGCCCTCTTTTGATTGACAGGATATAATCGGCCCTGATCATCGGATGTTTGTAAACTATCATCGTCTGATACATCGGTGCGTCTCTAGTGAAAACACAGATTACGAAGCGTCTCAAGTGGATGGAGAATGCAAAGCTGCCAGGACTGCTTTTAAGTGACTGTAGTACAATAAATCCACCACTGACTTCAGTGAGAGATGAATGAGTCTTCTGCTCTTCATCTCAGAGAGCTTATTATCTCTGTGTGTTTATATGCAGATAGAGTTACAGTACGCTCGCCTGAGGATGCCAGGCAAACTGCAGCGGTTCACCAAGATCAGTGACAGGATAGTTTCTCAGATTCTATGAAAACCCATGAGAAAAGGAAAATAAAAAAAAATAAAAACTCCAGACAAACAAACAGAGAGATGGATGTGTCTTCATTTTCAAACTCGGCTTGAGATTCAGTGGGCTGTGCTAGTAGAATACAGACCCTAAATAATTTTGTGCAGGTTTAGGGAAGCGTGTTGCCTAGGGCTGGGAAGTGATGAGGCTGGAGGACCTCAGGCTAGGTCCTGATGTGCCTTCTTCTGATGTACACAAGCTGCCAGTTGAGCAAAACAGGGCCTGTTAGAAAGAGATCCCTTAAATATGGTCTGCTCTATTTCAAAAGTACCCCCTATAGATCCACAAACTGAACACCACCCTGTGGGCACGAACCTGATAATACAGTACTTCACTAACACAGCAGAACATCCTCACAAACAGAACGCGCTCGACAGCAAGGTCTAATGGGAGCTTGTTGCCCTTCTCTGGTACACACCCAACACTATATCAAAATCTCTCAAATCTACGGCCTCTCCTGGACCATTTGCTTACTTCTCCACGGATTTGTCGGGCTGTAATGGTTGGTCAGTCCGGCTCTGTATTTCACTTCTTGGCATTTATCGTACTTATAAATCTAAAACATCCAACACAGATTTGATTTGTATTGCTTTTTTGCCATCACGGTACTAGAAGCCATAGGGACGTGCGTTCTCTATTACACACACACACACACACACACACTCGAGAAGTTGTATTTGTATAGTGAGCTCTCTTGATGCGTCTCTTCTTGCCACTGTGTATTGCTTGCATCCATCATCTTGCTATCAGCTGCACTGTGGTTTCGGTGGGTGTTCCAGAGATTAGACTTAGCTGAGTGTGAGTGTTGTTTATGCGCAAAATCATGAAAAGAACATTTCCTTTTAATTACTCCCTAATTAGAAAATCAGCCATGTAGCCTGTTTTATAATAAAGCGCTGCTAATAAAAGCACTTTCGGACACATCTTTACTTCCCGGGAAACTGCTAATGACCCTGCTCCTAATCGGATCACCAGATTTGAGAATGGATGGATGTCTGGTTTGCCATCAAGTTTTGCTGATATGGCCTGATAAAACTCAATTACAGGGTGTTTGACCTAGCGAGTGAGCTACGGGGGACCAGCAACTGCATTCCAGCAGTGATAAAAAAAATGTTTTATTTATTTATTTTTAAATCCTCCAATATCTGTAAATGCTGCAAAGGCAGGACTGTGTCTGCCTGTATGTTAGATTTCCACATCATAGTTTAACGAGTCTTGTTCTGGAGGAGATTTAAAACGAAAAAGGCAAACAAAGATAATTGCCACCAAGATTGAGTGAGCACAGACATTGGCTTGTTGCTTAAGCCTTGCTCTTTCTTTCACAAGAGAAGAGATGAGATGATGTGTCCGACAGCAAGAGTAAATATTCATATTTCATTCATTTATTCATCTTCGGTTAGAGGATCCAGGAGGAACTCTGGGCACGAAGCAGGAAGACATCAGGACACCATTCATACACTCATTCACACCTAGAGGGCAGTTTAAAGTAACCAATGCACCAAACTTCTCTCTCTCAGCTACTCAATCTCACAGGCCTGGGTGAATATCTACGCCAGCTGGCACATTTGGCAGTGGATGTTACAGCTCTTCTGGAACGTCTCTGCTCTTCACCTGTACCCCCAGGGTTTCTTTATCCTCCCGCTTATTGTATCAGTCCAACAGTGACCTATGCTCATGACCTTCTACTCAAACTGAGGCTCAACTGTTTCCCATAACCTCTGTAGCGGGCCAGTTTACTCTTTCCTCTGATGATGATAGTAGTTTTGCTACAAACACACCACCATATTATTTTGCTTTTCACCTACAGATTATTCTCAGACAATTCCTGTTCCCTCCCCATCGTATGATAGCGATTCTCAATAAACTACATACTCTGTTACCTGTGTGTTTTCCTGTGTCTTAAATTTATTACCACACGTTTTTGGGAGGTGGAAGGAAACTGGAGAACCCGGAGGAAACCTAGCCAAACACAAGAAGAAAAAAAAAAAACAACCCAAAAACAAATCTCCACACATAGTAAAATGAGCTCAGGATCAAAGCTTAGAGCTGCAAGGTGGTAAAGCGATGCGCTTGTACCACTATGCTGAAACTATTTTGAAATTTATTTCATTTATTTACTTCACACGTTCAGAGAGCTACTCTATTAACATGACCCAGATGCATTTAAAACTGCTCCACCAATATCACCAGCACACCATTACCTTTTATCCCTAAAAGGAATATTTAAACTCTAATATACCAAGTGATTCTAGTGCCTGGATTATTTACATGCAGTGCCCCACATTTTCGAGTGCAAGTGCTTGATTCAATTAAGCGTAGCTTTATGAACGTACTGGACTTTTTTACGAGATATATATTAGATAAATGGTCGCAGGCCGCACATGGCATTTTGATAAGAACGGTCTGACAAAGCTGTCGGCACATCTCTAGATTAAGAAGGGCAAACTCCAGGGTAGTTTCTTCACCCGGTGCATGAAATAAAACGTCTCTCTCGACCGCTCTACGAGTCCCTTGTGTGTATAAGCCTGAATGTGCTTTGGATTAGTTTCTGTGGTGATGTGTTTGGGAAATCCTGACTGAGTCAATGACCATTATTTGTAATAGATGGCAAACAGCAGACCTCCCTTTGGAAGCTTTCACTGTGTAGATTTACACTGCTGGTTCACGGTGTGTTTCATATTGCCGTCCATGGCATACGCATTCACAGGCCATCCTGACTAAAAGCAGCAGTGGTTGCTGCAACATTGATCTTTTTATTTAACAGATCGGTTTGTATGGCAGCATCACTGAACCTAGCGCTAGAAGGCAATTTCAGAGCAGTGAGGAGCAACAAATGAATGTGTATAAATCCAGAGAACGCAAATCTTCGCCTTATGAAGAAGCACAGTGAAAGAAACGATTTTCTGTCACGGAACATGCAGCGCTACATATGACAAACACAGACTCTCTCGGTACGTCGCAGAACTGATAGGGAGAGGCAGGATTTTTTTTTTTTCAGGCTCTGGGTTACTGATCAGAAGGTTGGGGGTTCAAGCTGCCACTGTTGGACAATTGAGCAATGTCCTTTTAACCCGCTCTGCTCCAGGGGTGCTGTATCATGGCCCTGTGCTCTGAGGCCATCTTCCTAACAAGCTGGGATATCTGAAAAAAAAAAAGCATTTCACTGTGCTGTCATGTATATTCGACAAATAAAGGCTTCTTCCTCTTCAAGTCTTCCACTTTATTAAAGCTAGAGCTGTATCAGTCTGACCACTTCTGGTACGATGAGCGCGAGACGCCTCATAAAATGCGAGACATCTGACATCTCATAAAACGTGAGACCGCTTGGTCAAGGAGCGTGCACATAAAAGTCTTAGGCCGATGAGTCATAACGCTCAGCTCCTGCTCTAGTAATCAAGAACGTGTCAAAGGCACTTTTAATCTCCACAACGACACTCAACCCTTGCCTCTAAAACAGACTTTAACCGATAAAGATATTCCTCTGAAGTTAACTTTATCGTGTATGATCACACACACACACACACACACACACACACACACACACACACACACACACACACACACACAGTGGGCATTTGTTTTAGGTACATTCATTGACCAGTTAATCATATAAACCTAAAATATAGGTGTTGCTATGCATAATTTGGTTCAGTAGTCGGGGCACTGGTCAGGGAGTCGGACATTTTAAGCTCGGTCTCAATCACAAAATCCTTCCGGTGCACTGGAATGTTTGCTCCCTAAAAAATCCCACAATGCACCACAAAAACCAGGGAGCATCGATGTCCACTATGTTCCCTTACTGGAAATGACGGCATATCTGAAGTCTCTCAGCTCGGAAAATAAAAATGGAGGACGAACTCTCAGCTCAACTTCGTCTACAAATCTAAGAAGTCTGTTATCGTCGTTGTGGCTCTCAAATGATGATTTACGTTAGAGATTTTTGACTTTATCTGACGTTCTATATACGGTTCGGTTTGAGTCTTCACGACTTTTAAGTGTTTAATGATTTTTTTTTTTTAATCCACTAGATTCGCTACGATCCTGCTTGAAGGACCATGACTGAAACGGGTGTGATTGAGTTAACAAATTCATATGACGTATAATGTCAGAAAGATATCGGTCCTGCCGGTTGTTGATAAATGCCAGTGGTGACGTTTTACAATGCGAGTACGTAGTCGTGTCGCAGGAAATGGAGTCATCAGTGTCCCAGAGTGTAGAGAGCCAGGATCCTTACCAGTGCAGAGACTCGTGTACACCAGATACTGATTCATAACCTAGAGAGCTAGGGAGCTGATTGAGACGCACCCTAAGAAAGTACCAGAGAGATGGATGAACACTTTAAGCAGTCAACTTTTCCTCATTTTAAATAAAGGCTTGGAAATGTAGGGCAATGTGTAATAAAAAAATATATAAATAAATAAATAAATAAATAAATATATATATATATATATATATATATATATATATATATATATATATATATATATATATATATATAAACACCTTTTTGGTATAATGATCCTTTATCAATGTTTATGGGAATAATGGATTTTAGACAAATATTGCGCACCATCATCTTTAGTCCTTTCGAGCAAAGAAGGGCTGCTGAGCTGGCCGTCTCCGATGCGTGTAAAGGCCAGGACCTGGATCTCGTACTGCACGTACTTGCGCAGGTTCCGCAGTAACACCGACTGCGTTAGGTTCCCCTTCACCAGGTACACTTGTGGCTCTGTACCCGAGTCTTTTTCCTGGTACAGTACCTAAACAGACGCAAACACCAAGAACATTCAGGTCAATTCAGTGACTGGGATCTGAGTTTGGATACTGAGATCAGCAAGTCCTTATTGTTTGACAGGTGAAGCCTTCTTCTTTTTTTTTTTTATATGTCTTAATTAATGTTGACTTTAGACAGACGAAACTGCGCCGAGCTAACAGCTGCTTCTTCCACCACAAATATTTGTCTTTCCATACATAAGTGGAGTGCACTTACTGCCCAGTTCATCACCAAGAGACAGCAGAAACCATTGCACATTCTCTTTTAATTGAAAAGTCGATAATAATGAATCATTATATTATCATTAACATTAATATTAATAATTCATAATTAAAGACAGAATAATTCATATTGGGTTAACTGAACAGTAGTTCTTGTCTACAAAAATCTACTTCAGAATGATTTTTTCTTCTTTGCCATCCTGCCTCGACTTCCCAACTCTAGCTTTGTGCTCGTAATACAGTTTTGAAGGCAAAATAAAGCATTTCAAATGCCCAGGGAGGTAAGAAAACTGCACCACGCACTGACAAATAAAATATACATTCTTATCGTTATGCCCGCTGTGGATTACATGTTGTGTATTTGTTTTTATTCCATTTTGAAATCACACGAATTTGAGGAAATGTTTGAACACGGCCAGCAAAATGAGACGACCTCACTCAGCTCAAACTGAAAAAAAAAATAAAAAAATCACATTTTATGATGGTTCCAGCTGGAGTTACAAAACAGCAGGGACGTGCTGATTTGCTGGAAATGCGAACGCACAAGGCCTTCTCCTCAAAGGGGGAAACGATTCTGCACTTGCAAGCCATTTCATCATATGGAGTATGATCCAAGGGCCTGGGAGGGTGTGATCATGCATGAAAGTCAAGCCTTTACCAAGTGAAAAACATTTATGCAGTAGAGCTGAGGACTTCTAAACGTATTCAGAATGTTTTTTTTTCCCTTGCCCTTCCAGTATCCTTCCAGGTAAAGGCCTTGACGACGGATCGACGGTTTCGCGTATTCGGTCTCTACCTTATATCCGAGGATATTGCCGTTTTGCTGCGGCTCTGGAACGGGTCCCCATGTCACCAGCATGCGTGTCGAGCTCATGGCCTCGGCCGTCACGTTCTCCGGAGCTCCGGAAGGCACTGCGCAATCAAACAGAACAAACATCATCTATGTCTGTCTACTTGCTGTGTGGAAAATAGACCAGATTAGATGCGACACTATCAGCAGTAATAGAGGAAAGGGTAGCCAGGAACTGGCTATGATGTGTGAAGTATGATGTGCGTGCGTGTGCTGTGAGCAGACAAGGTTAGGTGGGCTGGTGTGTGAGTGAGAGCAAACAACACTAAAAGATTGACAAACACTTAGCGGTAGCCAGAATTCATCAAGCAGCCAGGCACACATTAGAGATTGGTCGCTTCAAACGCATGTGATTTTGCAATTACCGTTAACCAAGCATAATTCTCTTCTGTTATTAAGGTGTTTTGCACTCTTTTTGCCACTAGAGGCATGCAGAACCCATGCTGTTGGACCAAGAACAACAACAACAACAACAACTCAAAGCCTGTTATGTTGGGACGAGGCAGAAGACCATGTCAGTGATCGCATCGGTAGAATGAAATTGAACCGACACCTGTTCGTATCCAGAGGAGTGATTATCGAGAGAATGAACATTTCCAGATGCACCTTCTGTGAAGCACTCATTCATTCAAAAAGCCATCTCGGCTCAAGATGCGAAGGTGAACACAAAAACACGTGTGTTTTATTTGGCAGATGTGATGCTAACTGCAATCGTGTGTGCGGCCGTGTGTGTGTGTGTGTGTGTGTGTGTGTGTTTGGGTTTGTGATTGAGTTTCATTACCCGACTCGCGCGTGCGGCCCTTCACGGGCTCGCTCCAGGGTCCAGGGCCGATGGAGTTGAAAGCCTGGATCTGGAACAGGTACTCGGTCCACTCCTCCAAGCCCTCCAATGTGATCTCTCTCTCCAGTCTGTCGTTCACCATCCTAGTGCTGGCATTGCCTTGCTGATCAGCACGCCACGCCCGCACCCTGTAGCCCACGCTCTCGGGGTTCCCATTATACTCTGTCTCCGGCAGAGGCTGGCAGATAGAGATAGAGAGAGAGAGAGAGAGAGAGAGAGACAACAAAGAGAGAGCGCAAGAGACAGAGAGTGAGACAGCGCGTGAGAGAGAGACAGAGAGAGACAGAGAGAGAGAGAGAGAGAGAGAGAGAGAGAGAGAGAGAACGTGCGAGAGAGACAGATAGAGAGAGAGAGACAGAGAGGAACAGAGTGAGAGACAGAGAGAGAGAGACACAAAGAGAGAGCGCAAGAGACAGAGAGTGAGACAGCGCGTGAGAGAGAGACAGAGAGGAACAGAGTGAGAGACAGAGTGAGAGAGACAGAGAGAGAGATGTAGAAATAGGTCTATCACTCGCATGCTCACGGTTGCTGGCTCGGCACGCAGTGTCTGCAACGGGTGGCCTATTAAACTGGCAGACCCTCCATAAAAGCATAACTCATGCTAGATTATCCTTCATCATCTTTATGCACCTTAAAAATCGACTTCTTGGCCGTGCTCCAAGAAAATTAAGCCAATGGCAGTGACTGGCATAAAAACCAAACAAACAAAAACATCAGCGCTTGTCCACATTTAATTTGAGCTGTATTTAGAAAAGCTTAAAAAAAGACATTTTTGCGCACACGCTCTCACGTATTGCCGTCCTTTTTATTGATCGCACGTGGAAATCAATAGATGTCTAGCAGAAGAAGGCATTCAGCGGAGCACGCTTGATACAGCGTAATGACCCGCTGTACGAAAAGCGACTGAAGCATGGCTTGTCCTTTTGTTCGCACCGTATCGTTTTCTTACATAAATCACTCCTCTAAAAGACACAGTAAAGAATGGATCGTTCTGAATAATGCAGTCTAATCCATCTGCATAGCACTCACGAGGACAATTGTCTTTCAACACACAGGACCTCCTAGTAATACATCACTCTGAAGCCTCCCATGGCAACAGGCAGCGCTACAAATGTCAGGTGAGTAGGAACTACACATGGTAATGTTTTTCAATAAGAGTCGGATTTAGAGCTAGAATGATTTGCGATGAAAATCTCTTGAAGGTTTGACTTTTTATCTTTAAAATATAGAATGATAAAACTGCACCAGAGAGAGACCGGCACGCTATGAAGCAGCAGCAGAGTACCAATCCAGGCTGTAGCATAGTGAAAGTGTGGTCAGTGATTCCTTTTGGTAGTATCTCCTCACGTTCTGACAGTTATCAGTGAAAAAACAAATAAACAGGCTGTGGAGCCCAAGGCTTTGTAAATGGAGACAATGTGGACCACCAATGTCCACCCGATCAGGACGAGTTGGCACTTCTGCTTGCCTGTCTGTTCAGAAAGATCCCTGTTTTACAATACCATTCAGGTGTTTCGGTGAGACTTGGATGGTATTCGCTGTGAAGCAAACCCATTAAAACAAACCCACTTCTTTTTTAACGGATGTTTCTGTCCAGAGTTTTTTCACTTGCATGCAGGAAGTGAAGTAGCATTGTTAGTGTAGGTCCACACAACTGGGTTGTAAACGCTGAGAAACATTACAGGATGATTATTCCTAATGTAATGTAAAATAGATCAATTTGGCTCAAAGCATCAAACAAAGCAAAACAAAACATACCACTGAGAGTGGATTTCGAATGTCACATCCCCCGTTACAGCACGTCCGTGCCAGCACGCTTGTTCCTGACCAGGAAAGTAGCAAAATGGAAGAAAAAAATATTTCCACCAAACCAAATTTCGCATTTGCTGGCTTTCTACCAGGAAATTATACTTTTGCCAAACTAGAGCACCAATACTCATTTCAATACCTCCTCAGTCACATTCCCCATTTCCCCTTTGGGAGAAACCCTATCACTTCATTTCAAGGCCACCAGTCTTTCTCTCTCTCTCCGTCCCTCTCCCTCCCTCCGTCCCACTCTCTCTCCCTCCCTCCATCTCCACCCCCAAAGACACAGTCAATGAGGATGTGTTTTAAAAAACAGAGCATGGGAACACAAAGCCAGCAAGAATGGAACGTGAGAAGGGAAAGGTTGTACATACCACCCAGCGCAACCACACGCTGGTCTCACTGGCCGTACGGACGCTCACACTGCCGGGAGCAACGTCAGGAGGAGCCTGAAGAGTCTGGATCACCCGAGATGGCTCACTCACTTCGCTTGAGCCCACGATGTTTGCCTGGCGCATGCGGAACCTGTAGAATCAATCAGTTGCTATAAAAAAAACAGGGTAAGGGACTGGGCCCTTACTCTCTCTTTCATGAGGAATATGTACTTAAAAGGTTATTTATTTAGGGAGGGTGGAGTGTGTGGGAAGCGTAAAACAACAGCATCACCAGCGATCATAAGAAATAAAAAACAGTTGTATAAAGTATAAAGTCTGGAGCTAATTTTTTAAATGTCTAGAACTCAGTTTAATCATCATCAGTGTTTGAGAAAGCGCACAGGAAATATAAGAGCGGGTATGTTTTTTTCCCCCTAAAATGAGACTAGAATTAAATAGTCTGAACACACATTCACCCATCAAATTACAAACTATACAAAGGGACAAAGTATAAGGGACAAGCGACACGTTTTGGGTTCATTTTGAAATACTTTGCAGTCTCTCCAGGATTTTATGATTTTGCAAAATATTCAGAGGAGCTTGCTTTTTTTTTTTTTAATTCTGGCTTCATGTGACATCATTACTGCGCATATTCAGCCAACGCCCTCTTCGATTCACATGCATTGAACACGAGTAAAGCTAAAAGGTCTCGTTTACTAACAAACACCACTGTGAATGACCGTGTAAAACAATGTCGTGCAATTTCTCCACTTGAAGTAGAAAAGAAAATCGACTTCTTGGCCATGCTCCAAGAAATTTACACCAAACAAAAACATTAGCGCTTGCCCACTTTTAATTTGAGTTGTATTTTTGAAAAGCACAAAAAATGGAGAAAAAAAAGCAATCAGTAAAAGTTGCAGCGCAAATTTTTTTTTAAATGCCGCTGCAAAATCAAGAATTTTTGGCCACAATGATCACAAAAAAAAAAACTCTGTGAAATCCTGTATGGAATGATTTCATAAGCACAAATGGCACCACCTATCTCTCTTTCAATGTGTGTGTGTGGTCTACTGTCTGTGCATAATATGGTTTTATGTCTATACTTTGACTATAAGGCTCAATCCTAATGGTTTCATAAGAGCAACGGCGAGTTACTGACGGGTAGTTAAATTAGTTTTAACCCTCCTGTTCAACATCCGTACGAGCCGTCACAGTTACAGGGTAAACTCACTGATCACGGTGGAAATGAAACAGCTGTTCAGGCGGCAGAGGAGCCCAGACACTACGAGCCTCATTCTAATTGCTTATATGTGCACTTAGCATAAACCCGAAATTTATCAACCAGTCAAACAAATAGCTTCAACATGCATATGTTCTGACACAAATTGCAGAGACGTGAAAAGACAAAGATGCTGTAGTTTATCACACACTGATGGTGAGGAGAAAAAAAAAAGGAAAAAAAAAAAAAACCACCACAAGTGTAGCAGCACGGTTAATCAGGAAGAGCTCTTACATTGTTGTGGGTGTGTGCACTGACCTGTAATGTGTGAATGGGGTCAGGTTAGGCACCTCCAGGACCTGAGCTTCTGGATCATTCTCCTTCTCGTACAGCACCTTCCATTCTTCTTCTTCTCCAGTGCTGCCCACCTGAATGCCATACATTCATACTCAATCAACTATATAATATAAGAAATATAATAATAATCCATACGTTTTCCATATTATTTATCCTACACAGGGTCACGGGGGGAGCCTGGAGCCTATCCCAGGGAATATAAGGTGAAGGGTAGGATTATTATTAATAATAATAATAATAATGATAATAATCATCATCATAATAATAATCATAATAATAATATAAATAGATAAACCAGAGTATGGGAAGTATCGCACAGATTTAGGAGACTGATTATAGATACTCAGGTATGTGAGGCTAAAAAGACAATCCTGCAGTTTAAAGTGTTCACCATGCAGCACAGTACCAGATGTTTCTAGTACTATTCAGAAGTGCGAGCCAGGCCTGGACCAATCAAAGCTTGCAGCACTCAGAGAGATTTACGATGACCAATGGGGTGTACTGGATATGGTAAGCATTTATGCCAATGTGATCGATGTTTGACGCGTTGCACCTTATGCCAGTGACTGCTGCTGTATTTCATAGAGGGTGTGTACTCAGCAGCTTACACCCCTCCCTCTCTCTCTCTCTCTCTCTCACTCTCTCTCTCTCACTCACTCAGTCACTGACAGATTTCTGCAGCTGCAGATAGCCTTGCCTCAATCAACTTAGCAATACAAGTGCTGCTAGATGAAAGGCTGAGCATCCCTCTGCAAGTCAGGGGCCGGCGCCCATCTTGAAGGTTAACTCAATTACAAACTACAAGTCACTACTATGATTCAATCTATCATTACTTTTGCAGAAGTTGCCAGCAGCGCGAGTAGGGCGGACAGCAGCTCAAGATATTTTCGGCAGTACGAAAAGTTTCAACGGAGATTGTAAGTGAAGAGAAGCAAAGCCATGAATACCAAAACAGAACTTGCCAAATGATGCATAAGACATGAACAAAGCCCTATGACATCAGAGTAATAATTCAGAATTGAGTCAAGCGCACGTCCTGCGTAGCTCATACAGTGTGTGCGCGCGTGTAAATATATATATATATATATATATATATATATATATATATATATATATATATATATATATATATATATATATATATATGCTAAAAAGTGTGCCTCAGTTACTTGTGATTCTGACCTTGGATACTATAGCCTATTCTTCTTGCAATATATGGGCTTGCAAATGAGGGAGAGAAAAAAAAAAAAAAAAAAAAAAATATCACCTTTGAAAATATTACTCAAAATATAGCATTTTGAAATGGGCTATAAAAATACAAATCTGACGCTGTAAAATCACACAAAGGGTTTTTACAGCATATGAATTAGACATGACTGAGATTCTTTTTTTTTTTGCAGCTGAATGCTTGGTCAGCTTATCTATGGGGTTAGAACTGTTTCATAACTCCAAATAAATAGATTACGATCTACGAATAAATGTAGTGAGATTTACAAAAATTAAACCAATTCACAAATGCTTTGAAAGAGAACCACAAATATATGTTAGTAGTTTCACAAAAAAAAAATTAAATTGAGAAATAAATAAAATTAAAAATTTTTAATTTTTAAATTTTTTTTTACAAATATGTTTTTATGTTACAAACACGACTCTGGCTTGCATTCTTTTGTGGATCGCGCCCTGTGCATTTGTGGATTTTGAAACATTTCTAGTGTCAAGACTGCACATAAATCCACCGTCTACTCCAGCCTATAGGATAACCGCCACACTGCACTGACCGATTGTAGCCCGTTCTCGCTCCAACCAATCACATTTTGTTTTAGAATCAGGACGGGAACAGGGTCATATTGCACCAAACTCGCATATATATAATCTAACAGCATCATCGTAACAACATCTAAATGAAAACCAGCAACGTTATGAGTCATAAATGCGCTTTTATTATAGATGAGTGGTCTGATGGATTAGTCATGATTGATTCACTGATTCAGTAAGGATTCGTTAGACTGATTCAAACCGGTAACTCCTAAGGTTCCTAAGTCTTTAAGCATGGTTCGTATAGAGAATGTAATCATTAACCCGTGAATTGGATGACGCTGGTCGCGCTGTGTTTTGGCAGGCTGTCTGTGAGGACATTATGTTTCCAATGCAATTTTTTCCCAATACACAGTCTTTTAATCACACCACACTCGATTTACTGTAAAATCACAACTTGGGTTTCTCCATAGATTCAGTAGTGATGCAGGAAACACTGGTGAAAACACATTTTTCCTTAATTATAAAGATTTTATGACCCAGAACAGGGCTTGGTTTCTTTCAGATGTTGTTACAGTGATGTTAGATGGTTAGAACACACCTGTCGTCATTCCTCCTGATCGACCACGTTGGAGGTGATAATATGCGAGTTCGGTGCGATATGGCTGTTCCTTGTAAAACGGTGGGCGGAGGTGTAGAAGGTGGGCGGAGTCCAACTATTGGTGGATTTGTGTGCACTCTTGTCACTCTTGTACAACTACACCAGATTTGCACTGAATAATGTGATCATTACAACTAGGACTATTCATATTGCAATATGATGATGATATACTAGACTAGACTTCTGCTTGCCTGCTTGTCTCGTCTTTCATATTATATTGTCATCTTGCTTTTAGGTTTTTCATTTTTCATGTCATATCTTGCTTTTAGGTTGCATTGTATTACATTTGACAGCAAAGGGGGAAAAAAACCTGAGAATTTCCTTCTTCAGTCTACATTTTTTATCCCTGATTTCAACAGGGAATTTTAGCCCTGTTATGCCAGGCTTAAAGGCAGGAGCTTGTGTTTAAAGACGGCAGCCTAGACACTATTGAAAACCCAGTCTCAGACACCACGACCAAGAAAAACCAGGCAACCTCGGAGGCATAAACTACATGCTTGTAATATTAATAATCTAAACAGAACGCTCAGGAAAACAACTTAAATACCTGTGGAAGCCAAACTTTCCCCACGTAAATACTGAATTATCATCTGAACTCAAATCGCCAACTCTGAACACGGTCATCTACGTTTTTGCTTACACAATAGGCAGAGAATTGTTAAAACATTGATATATCTTATGTTTTCATTTGTTATTATAACAGTTACAGATGACTATACAGTATGAACCTTTAGCCTTGCTTGATACAAATCTGTAGTATCACAGTGCCCTCCACTAATATTGGTAAATATGAGCAAAGAAGGGTGTGAATAATTGTCTTTATTGTTTCACCTTTTGATCTTTTGTTTAAAAACATGCACAAAAATTCTCTGCTCTCATGGATATCAAACAATTAGAAACAAAACACAGGTTTAAAAAACTTAAAAATATATATATAAATAAATAAATATATATTTTTGTTAAATATAGATGTGCAACAATTATTGGCATGCTTTTAGTCAAGACTTTGTGCTACTTCCATTTGCCAAGATAACAGCTCTGAGTCTTCTCCTATAATGCCTGATGAGGTTGGAGAATACTGTACATGTTCTGAGACCATTCCTCCATAAAGAATCTCTTCAGATCCTTCAAATTTCAAGATCCACGCTGGTGGACTCTCTTCTTCAGTTCACACAACAGGTTTTCAAAGGGGTTCAGGTCAGGGGACTGGGATGGCTATGGCAGGATTTTGATTTTGTGGTCAGTAAACCATTTTTGTGTTGATTTTGATGTATGTTTTGGATCATTGTTATGCTGGAAGATCCAACCACGGCCCATTTTAAGATTTCTGGCAGAGACAGTCAGGTTTTCATTTAATATCTGTTGATATTTGATAGAGTCCATGATGACATGTATCCTAACAAAATGTCCAGGTCCTCTGGCAGAAAATCATCCCCAAAACATTAAAGACCCACCACAATATTTAACCGTGGGCCTGAGGTACATTTCCATATGGCTACCTCTCTGTGTGCGCCAAAACCACCTCTGGTGTTTATTGCCAAAAATCTCTATTTTGGAAGATGCAAACTGAAGATGCTTGAGTTTGTTTTTGGATGAGAGTAGAGGCTTTTTTCTAGAAACCATTCCAAAAAACTTGTGGTGATGTAAGAGACATCGGATTGTAGCTCTGGAGACTTTCTGACCCCAAGACGCAACTAACTCCTGTAATTCTTCAGCTGTGATCCTTGGAGATTTTTTGGCCACTCGAACCGTCCTCTTCACAGTGCGTTGAGACAATATAGACACACGTCCAATTCCAGGTGGATTCATAACATTTCCAGTTGACTGGAACTTCTTAATTATTGCCCTGATGGTGGAAATGGCCATTTTCAATGCTTATGCTATATTCTTACAGACACTTTCCATTTTGTGAAGCTCAACAACCTTTTGCCGCACATCACAGCTATATTCCTTGGTCTTACCCATTGTTATGAATAACTAAGGGAATTTGGCTTATGTTTGACCTCATATATATATTCCTGTGAAAGAGGAAGTCACAGTTGAACAATTCCCTGTTCCTAGTCACCAAGGTGTACTAAAAATGGGAGATTTAATGGGAGATTGCTTATATATATTTATATTATTATATATTTATATAATATATATTTTCTCATATGAATTCATAGGGCTGCCAATAATTGTTGCACACCTATATTTAATAATTTATCTTAGATAGCAACAAAGAGTTGAGTGAATTGTCCACTAATAGTAGGGTTGGCGATTCGATTCCCGGCCCACACAAATCCACATGCTGAACTGGGCAAGACACTGAACCCCAAGTTGCTCCTGATGGCAGGCAAGCACCTGTATGGTTGCTCTGCTGCCATTCGTGTGTGAGTGTGTATATGATTGAGAAACAATGTAAAATGCTTTATAGAACCTCTAAGGATAAAAGGCACTGTATAAGTGTAGCCCAGTATATTTATGAAATGTTTGAACAAAAGATCAAAAGGTTAAACAATAAAGACAACATTTCACAGCCTTCTTTGCTCATATTTACCAAGGGTGCCAATATTACTGAAGGGTACAGTATATAATAGATTGGACAATGAAGAATGTCCTCTACCACTTACCTGTCCCTCAACAATCCATTTAGAGATGGACGTTTTCCCATCATCCCCTGCCCGGAATTTCAAAGTGGCAGATCGTGGGCTGATTTTGGAGATCTGGAGGTTTGAAGGGGGTCCAGGAAGTTCTAGAATTACAAAGAGCCACTATAAACCTTTTCCTTTAAAGAAACCAGAGGAATAATTTGACAGGAGGAGTCGATCACTTCGGAACTACCTAGTTTATTGCATTATTGAATCATTATTGCATTATTTAATCTTCCGTGAACATCTCCGGATCAAATCAAGGAGGTGTATCCGCGAAGACCTTCAAAACTCTTTTCCCTTCGAGCGCTGTGATAAAAAGGCTCGCTTTTAATTTGAAGAAACTTTGATGGAATTACATTGGAATTAAATCAAATAACAGACGATAGCCGTGCATCTGTCTGAAATCCCCACTGAGCTTCATAGCTGTCTGTTCCTTTAATGTTTCACAATATGCCATTTATCAGCAGGCATTACGGCTCCAGCTTGGCATTCAGCCACTTCAACATTTGTCTCTTTTCTCAGAGAGAGAATCAGCTTCTGAGCTGGTTTAAGTGAATATTTCTCCTTTGCAGCAGGGTTTGATTTATAGATGAACATGTACAACGACTTGCCAGCTTCTAAGTGGAAAAGGCCAGCATAAAAGATAATCACTCATCTTCATAACCACAAGCTGAGGACGACTAGCTCTGTTGTACATTCGCATGAGGAAATGGCAGCTTAGTGAGTAGTAACAGGGGTGCATGAAGAAATTCACTGATTGCAAATACATCACAGTGAATAATTCTTTGTAATCAAGGAGTCACTTTAGATCCAAAGTGAGGAGCTGTATAATGGGTAGAAAAACAGCTAAATGAGACTGATTTGATACAACAGTCTCGTGTAGCAAGCATAATTAGGCAAATATATGTTTATACAAACACCCAATTTTCAGAAAATGTTCTCGTTATTATTCCATTGGGAATTGCGAAAGCATGTAAATGAATTCGAGTTGAAACAAAGGTGCCGTGGGAGGTTTCCGACCGGAAAGCATCTCACCTGGGGGCACGCCGGAGGAAATGGTGGAAGACGAGAGCATGCCCATGCCTGCACTGGTCATGGCTGCCACCTCTAAGGTGTAGGTGGTGAGAGAGGTGAGGCCGGTCACTTTGTACTCCAGTGTGTTGTTGGGCATGGTGCGCTCTACACGGGACTCCTTCAGCCCCTGAGCCTCCCAGGACAACATGTAACCTGGAAGAAACGAAAACAAACAAAATAAAACACACCATTTTGATACTATAAAACACGAGTCATAACCACTAACTGGTTAACAGCCACCGGGAATAAGACCACCTTATTCCGAAATCCTCATTTCATGAACTCCAAAGTGTGATAAATGCTTTCAATGGGTCCGGTGCAGAGAAGGAATTTGTTTTTCAGAGGCTCCAGTTAGAACGAAGCAATCTCAGACTCTCTGCTGGGTGAGATGCGGGACTCGGTGGAGTGACGGGTTCAGACCTTGGACCCCGTTACCTAACCTGGATCTAACGGAGACTAATAGCCGGCAGAGGTCCTCTGTAATTTGCTGTTTATTGGGAGTATTTTCCACCGTAGTCAGCACTGTTTCCAATCACTGAATGTCCTGTTCCATTGAGGCACTCATAAATCAAGCTTTGCACCGAGACACTCGGCATGAAAACAAGCATACAACATTTAAAGGGTACCGATGCTGTGTATACCGATATAGACAAGAGCCGTTCCTTCTAATGCGCTTCTAATCTCATCCGTCTCCGTACCCTTAATCTACATTCAATGCCGTTCGCTCACGAGGGCTGTTTAATCTATGTCCAGCATCACCGTGTTGCTCACACATTCGTCTTCATCTCTTTTTCTCTCTATTGAGTGTATGTGGGAGGAAGCCTTTCAGCTCGCTGGATCCACTACGTCGCAGAATAAATACTCTGAATTATTATTTTTATGCATTTCAAATTTGTTAATTCCTGGTGATAACTAGTAATTGTGAGACAAAATGCGTGCACACACACACACACACACACACACAACACAATGTTCTTTTCAGAGCTAAGCTTTTGGGATTGAATTGTTTCTGGCAACTGCGCTGAAAACAATAATACCATAAATGTAAATGCAATAATTGCTTCTGTGTGAAAAACCAATGAAGTGTTAAACAGAAGTAGTGTATATGCATTAATACGGCCTTACGAACACTGGCATATTTTTAAATAAATAAATAAAGAATAAACAAATACTCCCTTTTGCTGTGTAATGAAATGTTTGGCTAGAAAGAGGGAGGGAACTGATTACTTTCATGCGCAGAGAAATATCACTTGTGCATTG
Organism: Ameiurus melas; assembly: GCA_012411365.1. Taxonomy (NCBI): domain Eukaryota; kingdom Metazoa; phylum Chordata; class Actinopteri; order Siluriformes; family Ictaluridae; genus Ameiurus; species Ameiurus melas. Next base: position 19,770,657 of record CM022774.1, on the reverse strand, counting down.
CAACGTTTTGGCTTTTCAAAAGCAGCTTTAGTAACACGTGAAAATACGACAAAGAGATTTTAGCCAGAAGGGATGATGCCAGACTCATCCTGGTGACTAAGATAAGCCTGGGCTTTTTCACAACATCCACTTCCCGGGGGTTTTGTACTGCAAGCAAGGAGCTGCTGGTTGACGTGCGAACACAACATGTAGGACAAAAACCTACCTGTGATGATTCCATTTTTCTCCACAGGCTCCTCCCAGCTAACTCGCAGAGATGTGTCGAGGATTTCAGTAAAGCTCAGACGCCCTACGGGGCCTGGAACTGAGGCATACATGCAGACACACACACACACACACAATGGAAAAATGTCACAGAGTTTACCCTACCTAATGCTGCATTCTGACACATTGCACTGCACCGCTGGCTCTCTATAGCAACAACTACTGATGAGCTAATCAAATTACCCTCACTTGTAAAATTACAGATGCATTTATGCACACTCGGAAATGTCGAAGCATGTTGACATTATATTTCTGGAACAATGCATTTAATTAATGTCACTTTTTAAGCTTTTGACAATTAGTATTCCACACCTTGCCCTTTGCAGCCACAAAACAGCAGCAGCAGACCCAGTGTAAAGTCACACACATCACAATGGCGTGGCATATTAATTAAACACAAACATGGGCATTTTGGTCTTTAGGAAATTAATGAGCACAAGAAGTCTTAAGATCTCTGTCTTGGCTTTCAGTTGAAGTAGGATGAGATGGAGGCACGGTCAGTACTCACTGTCCTCATGCGTCTGGACCAGTTTCGTAGCGCTGCGTGGGCCGTTTCCTGGCGTGGTGAAGCACAGCACTGAGGTGAGGTACCAGGTAAACTTCTTCAGGCCAGTGATGTAGCCCTGATGACGGGTACCGTGGTAATCAGGGGTGATAGTCACCACTGTGGTGGCTTCAGGAGAGCGTTCAGGCCAAGCCATTAGCTGAAAGAGATTGAGATAGAGAGAGGTGTCATTCAGGACAGGACTACAAACAACCCAAGCTTCATGAACAGGAGCTCAGGCTCACTCACACATGGGATACTAGCTGGGAAGCAGAGGACTGGAGTTTGAAACCAGATTCATTAGTTTGTGGGATATTTACATCAAACCGCTCCATAAGTATGCAACACCACGTCATTCTGCACTTGTTTTTACCCACTATCACTGTTGGTGATATGGCAAATAGGATCATTGCTGGCGATATGACACCAATCGAAGCATCTACTTCTGAAGTGTGCAGTCTGCAGGTGAAATTCATGAAGTAGCACAATGAATCAGTGTTTTCTAAACATCCATCTTAATAAGTTCATTACACGCTCTTATACTGCTCTCGTTCTGTTGGCGGAGTATGTCAATAAAGGAATAACTGGCTAACCTGACCAAGCTACTTCGAGTGTTAGCTAAAGCCATACAATAGTAGATTGTTGTGAAATTTTAGCTAGCCTTGGTTTATGTCATCACTTTGTTCTCTCACATTGGTTTGCTAGTTATAATATCAGTACAATGAGCTAGCATAGGCATGAAAAATAATCAACATATCAGAAAAACCACAAAGAACGAGGTTCGACTGTCTTGTCCAATCAACTCATCAACTACACCCTTTTAATTATCATCTAATTTAACATAAGGTAAAATACGCGAGAGATCTCAGATCAACGACAGCTGAACTGAAAATAATTGGTAAATAATCAGCCAGCCTGTTATTAGAGACATTTTGGCTGCACGTTTGAACCCCTGTTACGACTTCCACCGATATACACAGCCATTGGTGCCTACATACTTTATACATCTGAAGGATTAAAAAGGTCACCAGGGGACAGGTCAGAGCCGATATATACTGTACCTCACCAGCAACAGAATACCTTCTTGGGTCTCTTCCTTTGATTTTCTACAAGCAGGTGTTGAACAGGCTATAATAATGGCTACCTGTTACAGGCACAAACGCAGGTTGCCAAAAATCATCATCACAGTTCGTAGGGTTTGATTCTGAGCTCGTGTTACTATCTGTGTGGATTTTCACACGTTCATGTGAGTTTCCTCCTGATTCTCAAGTTTCCTCTCACTTCCCCAAAACATGCAGGTAGATTGGCTATGCTTAATTGCCCTTAGGTGTGAATAATTGTGTGAACGTGTGTGCATGGTACCACATGGGTATCCAGTGTTCCTGAGATAGCCTCCATATCCATCATGACCCTGACCAGGATAAAGTGGTTGAATGAGTGTACGTGTACATTTATAAGACTGTATTCTTATCTGACTGAGGAGAGAAACTGTCATGAGAAGAACTGTAACACTGATTCACACACTACTCCCACTGTTTATGTTAGTAACGCAGCACACATACACTTTTTTTTTTTTGACGTGCACAATTGGTCTGCTAAAGGAAACCATAGTTAAACGCAAACCGTCCTTAGTTTGGTCATTTCTGTGATAATGTAGTCTGGAACTAGCACACGAGTGTCAGGGTTTACATACAGTAATATGTAGCTTAAAGAAATAACCTTCTGCATCGGAAATAAAACCAGCCTGTTCAGAAGAATGTGGTCTGGTTATTTCCTTGGCACACGTTGCATTAAGTAATACACAAATGGATTACCTTGTAACCTTGATTAATGCCGTTTATGAACTGCTGAGGAGGCGGATTCCAGGTAAATTTGATGGTGGTTGAGTTGACCGCAACAGCTTCTACGTCCTGAGGGGGTGCTGTGGGAACTAGTCAAGACAAACAAAGGGACGAGTTCTTTATTTGGTAAATATTATTATTTCTCTCGTGTTCGGCGAAGTTTCAGTGTAGTTAGTCCTTCTGTAAGCAGCTAACATGAGGTTTTCCTGGGAAAATCTCATGAATCGTTAATGAGTGTGTGTGGCAGCATACAATAATAAAGCATCAAACTTCATCGACATTCCTTTTAATACACTGCAGTCGACTGCAACGTAAATATAAACATATTGCCAGTACATTATTAATGGGATGTATTGGATTACTGCCAATTTCGAGCCAATATGTTGACGTATAAGTGTTGTTCTCCATCCTGATTTTTCCCAAATGGCTAACATATATTCTCTTTCTATTCTGACACAAATCCAGCTGTATGCATCAATTTAGATAGCTAGTAAGTTGAAATAGTTGATTATATGACTAAATTCAAGCGTGAATAAATGTTAAGAACAATAATCCTGACTTCTAGGATTTCAATATCTGTCATGTAACATCAGAGAAGGAACTCTGGACTACAGTTCCCTTTCATTTGTCTTTCTTTGCCGGTGTCTCTATTTCTGTGTTTTAGGTCTTTGGTTTATGTTTAGTCTTTGCCTTCATGTTTTGCTGCCTATTCATAGTTCTTGCTTTGTTCTGCTATTAATTAAAAATAAATCAGCATTTGGATCCGTCTCCGCCTTGAAATCCTGACAATATCAGTCTCCCTCTTGCCTCATGTCAGTCCTTTTCTATGTTTTGGGGCTATGTGGATACTAGCATTAAGGGTGTGAGATCATAATTATTTTACACTGAGTCACGCAGGACGAACGGGTCGTGCACATTGCAATGATCTCCATGGACAAACGGGTATAAATGCTGAGAGTTTTCCGATTTCAGAGTGATCACACATTAATTCACGTTTTACAGGTCAAATAAAGGCAAGTACAATGTCCCAAAATGTCAATAATTTTAGCTTGCCGTTGGACCCATGCATGGACCAAACTCATATGAAACATTGATGAAAGAGCACATAATACCTTAATAGCTATTTCACTGTAGCCTACAACATTATTTATCCCTCACTCAAACCATCATTTTTTGCTGGCTGAAACATTTCAGCTGTGAAATGATAATGGATCAGAATGATTTGTTCTCTTTTCATGTTCCTGACGCAGGCTAATAATTGGTTTGGAGAAAATACGGTTGCAAAAAGCACTTCAAAATGTCTCTAAATCCGACAAAGTACGAAAGTACGAAAAACGTACGCTAATGACCTGGATGCAGTTACCTTTGTCTAATGACTACTTCTTGCCGACATCACTGGATGCTCTCAATGCCAAATCTAGACTTTGGGTCTGTTGCTTTATGATATATGTAAGTTAATGTACATGTTTTGTAGACCTACCAGCCTTGGCAAAACCCCTCATAGTCAAGTGGAACTCGAGAAAAAAAGGAAAATCTTTTGAGACGTAAAGAAGGCAAAAAGCCATGACAATCTCAAATGTACTTATGACTCCTCGCTTACTGTGTCGCGGGGGGAGGTACCGGTTTTTGGACGTATAATAAGAAAAACAATATCGTAATTGATAAGGGCCTTTTGCTGCATTTTCAGCTCTCGGATATCCCAGGCCTTTTAAAATCGTAAATTGAAGAGAAAGACACAGTCGAGCATGGTTGATAAAAACTTGCTATGTGTATTTGTATTTGATGTCCATTCCAAAAAGCCAAAGCTAGACAGGTAGATAGCTGTGCAACAGCTGGAAGAAATATCTCATTTAAACAAAAGACATTCTTATTTAAAATAAGATAAAAAAAATAATAATAAATGCCAGGCTGCTCTTATTTTTTGACGTGGTACAGTTAAAGCCTAATTCTTAAATCTGAGAACATGCATACATTACACTCTGTCAGTTTCTTGTACGCCACCAGAATTTCAGACTGTATGTGTGAAAATTTCTTCAGTTACTGCATCTAATAAGTAATAATAATATTCAGTAGTACTAAATTCATAACGGCTCCGAGAGGAGTACTGTATTTCGGAGAATATCATTTCATACTGCCAGTCGAGCTTGTAATAACTTATGATGAGATTAAAAAGACTCTCACTCTAGCCAATTAAAAGCATGCTCTTAAAAAGATGTTTACATATTCAAAAGGCATGACTTTGCCTTCCACGATCAAGTTTTTACACAATTAGCATATGATAACTGAGAAACTGATTCAAATAGACATTCGTTTAACCAAATCATTAAAAGTCTGTGGTACTTTTTTTTTTTTTTTTACTTCCATCTTGATACTGAAGCAAGCCACCAAGAAATTAAGTCAGTCAGCCTAACATTTAGCTGCACAAAGGAAGCCTTTTCAAGCATGATAAATTCAGTAAATGAAGTATCTCTGTGTGGTTTTGGTACATTTGCTCTCAATCATCTAAATGACCAATCGAATGTGTCTGCAATAGATAGTCTCCTTGTTGAATTGAAATGTATGGCAACGGATTTAAAAATAAATAAATAAATAAATAAATCCCAAGGATTAATTGATGTAATAGTTTCGAACAGGATTAACATCAGCCGGAGTTTGCAGTTTATGAAATGAATACCAGGTTCTGCTTAGGGCCAGCCTGCTCTAAGCCATGGTCTCTAGCCAGCTCTTGCCTTGCTGGCCCACTTTCCATCTCACCATCTCCAAGTTCACCTTAAAGGAGAAAAGTTAGTGAAAGAGAGAAAGAGAGTGATTGAGGTCTCACCTCCCTGGAGCGTGTACTCAACAACAGGCTGGCTGAAGACACCGAGGCCCGCTCCTGTGTACGCCGCCACCTGGATCTCATACTGCGTCCAGATGATGAGCTCGGTGATGAGGCAGTAGTTGCTATCAGGGCTGGTGATATTTTGCTGTTGGTACTCGCCAGGGAGCCCCGCCAACCGGTACCTGTAGTGGACGGGAGAATCAATGAATCCAGGAATGAGCAGTTAGTCATAATGATTTCTTCGCTGCGTTAGAAGCCATTGCAAGAGGATGCAACCTTCTCTTTTTTTTTTCTTTCTACTCACTTGAGGAATCCTATTCATCACCATATTGTGCTAGACACCATTATTTATAAGCAATCATACTTACATTGCAGGCTAGTGGAGCTAAAGACCAGTTGGTCAAACATCGGGAGTGCAGGAGGCGATAAGGGATTTACTTCTATAGGTCATTAGGTCTGTTGATGACAAATTTCTGTTTATCGTGCTATTATTCTACGTTGGATCGGTGTTGGTGAGGTGAGTGTGTTAACAGCCTGAACAGATGGGTTCCCTGTCAGATGCACTGTGTCTTTCCTCGGCTACAGGAGGCCTGTAGGGGATGACTGTTTGGATCTCCTCATGCTATACAGGCTTTCATTGCTGTGCCGAGCATCTCAGCCCCCACAGTGAGAGCAGCTGTGGGTACGAGACGCGGTCCCCCAGACACACTGCAGGCCTTGGCAAACACAATTTAGCCTCCAAATCAGTCTCCCATTGGAAAGTGAGAAAAATACATCCTGCCTGCAGGAAACTTAAACTAAGTGTGTATTAAATCCAAAAACTGCTGTTCCACTTACTGTACAGAACATTTTTTTTTTTTAAGTAAACATGTTGCCTTTGTGTTCATGCTACACGACTCAACTGAGAGGAGCTTCCTAGATTATTTCTTTCTTTCACCAGGAGGGATACACGACAAAGTGCAGCCTGAGCTCAGTCCTCACAAAAACCCCCACTATTCTTAGATAATAGTGATAATAGAAGATCATTCTTTCTATGCTTGTGAATGGATCTGGCAGCTTGAACAGCTTGACATTAATGTTGTTTGCACTGTAAAATAATAATAATAAAGAAAAGAAACTAAACTAGAATAGTGGAAGAGAAAATGTTAGAGAAACACAGGAAGCAAAGTCTGTCCACTTCAAATGGTTCAAATAGACTTTTCTGGACTCCTATCAAGTTAGCTTATTAGCCATCTGGTTAGCATTTGCATTAAAGCTGATACGTGGGGATGTGAATATAAATGAAAATCTTTTCAGAAATCCTGTCAAGGTTAGCGCTTGTTAGCTAGCAGGGAAGATAAACATTGATAAATATTACTACAAATTTCTGTCTGAAATTGCTTGGTATTAGCCATCTAGCTAGCATTAGCTGCCACAATGTTGAACAATTATGTTCAAAATAAAAATTATCTCAGAAATGGAGTCATGCCAGCTCATATTAGCAAGCTAGTTAGCATTAGCAGTGAAGATTAACCTCTAACCAAGTGATGGAAATGCCAAAAATGTAGAGAAAGAAAGGATCTACTCATGATCCAAATCACAGACGCTCATCTGTGAAACATGGTGGAGATAGTGTCATGACTTGGGCTTCTGAAACAGGCTCACTAATCTTTACTTATGATGTAACGCATGATGGTGGCACCAGAATGAATTCAGAAGTCTACAGAAACATTCTGTCTGCAAATTTACCGACAAATGCATCCAATCTAATCAGGAGGAACTTCATCATGCAGCAAAGGACTTCATCAGAGGAGGAAAATGGAAGGTTTTAGACTGGCCAAGTCAATCACCAGACCTTAACCCAATAGAGCAGAATTTCACCTCCTGTAAAGGAGACTGAAGGGAGAAACCCTCCTGAAACAAACAACAGCTGAAAGAAGCTGAGGTAAACGCCTGGAAAAGCGTTTGGTGATGTCAGTGGGTCGTCGGCACGATGCAGGTATTGCAAGCAAGGGATAAGCATCCAAATATTAAAAAGTGTTATTTCATTTATTGACTTGAACACTATTTGCTCCAATACTTTTGCTCACCACCAAATTTAGGTAGTCTGACACTAAAGGTGCCAAGCTGTTTAACACATCTAGAGGTAAATATCAGGAAATGAAAACTGAATTTCTGTCCATTGTCTCATATTCATATTTTGATCTCAAACCTAAATATCTTTGGGGCATAGCAAGGACAAAAGAATTGGCCTCGCCGTTCCAATACTTTGGAATGGCACTCTGAAAATTAGACTTAATTAAAACCAGTAGAAATAATGGCCAGAAGATGCAAGTTCTAAAACTGTATAAAGTGCATTCAGCTATAATAACAGTCATTCAGAGTCACAGCAGGGTTTTCAGTGTTATATTATACAGTGGCTTACTGAAGTGCATATATTCGCAGTCAGGAACAGACGAGTAGAGTGAACCTAACTGGCACTGGTTTGTTGAGAGACAGCAGTGTGGTGAAGGTCCTACCTAAGGACGTAACCTCTGAGCACACCGTTGAGCTGCAGCTCCGGAGGGGGCTGCCACTGCACCATAATGGACTGATTTGTGCGTCCGCTGGCTACGATGTTTTTGGGTGGGGCGCTGGGCGGCTCTTCCCGAAGCATCAGTCTACACGGGAAGAAGAAAAAAAAAAACAGAAAGACATGCTGTATATAAGAGCACCAATTGCTCAGACGTTATTTCCTCACATACACACATACAAGTGGACTTATGTAACAGAATCCCTGCTCACTATTTTTTAATAAAAAAAAATTTCATTGCTGACTCGCTCTAGGGCATAACAAAAAACTCATAGTGAAATGAAAAAGTATAACCCTCTGGTCAGAAGTCCATTTCCCAATCTGGCTCGCTACGATGCATCCGCCCACTTCATCAAAAGCACTCAAAGCCCTCGCTGTTCTCCTGGAAGAGCCTCCCTCTGCTCAAAGAACCCTGGGGTCCTCTGACCTGTAAAGTCACCTCTTTTTAAATTTTTTTTTTATTTCTGTAGAGCATGGCCTCGACTCAGTGACTAGTTTAGGGAATAATCAGTGCTGATCCGCCTTCAGATCATCCATTCTGCTAAGTTATGGCTGCATCCAGCATTAGTATATTTAGTATGTGGAAATCTTTCTATCTATTTACATGGGTAATCCATCTGTCATCAAAGTCAAGGCTATTTATGCTGACCACTTTATTGCTTTCAGGGTCCTATGGCACTCACTTCCTCTCACAATATGGGCTTTGCTGGAGCCCAAGGAAGCTTAAAAGCTTAAAAGCTGTGGCCTTTTCGAGGTATGTACATGCTCCATAATGACATTTATCCCATCCTGTGCCAAGAGTAAAAAACAACCTTCAGCTTCAAAGCCTTTGGTCTGTTATCAGTATTTCAGTGTGTTCGCTACAACTGAGTGCGGTCTGTCTGAAAGAGCAATCGGCAAAGATGCAAACAAACATACCAAATATATAGCAAGGAAAGTACGTTACAAGCATTAGGGATATTCTTAGACAACCACAGTGCCCATACTAGAGGTCGAATGATTGATCAGTTTTCCACACCGATAGCTTTTCTTGGTTGCGAGAGCAGCTGAGAAAGGTACGCTGTCATTATACAGTACGAGAGCGGCCTCTAGAGGCGAAATAAAAACCATAACTGACTAATTGTGTTGTGTTATTCAAAGTGTTTTTTTTGTTCATTTTGGATGTCTCTTTTATTTGCTATTTAGAGTGTTACTTACTGCTTCCGATTGAATGTATATCTTTTATTTACTTTAATATTTATTACTAGTTCATATACATGAATATATGTATTCCATTTTTTAAAAGCACAGTACATTTTCATGCTACAGTCAGTACTGTTTACTTTTTATAATAAAAGTTTACCAGTATTTTACTTTGAGTGTTACGTTTACATGCGATATCAATTTTAAAAACGTTCAGTTGATTAATCGGTTATCAGCAGGATCTTAATTATCGGTATTGGTAAAAATCCAGTAAAATCGGTCGACCTCTAATCCGTACCACCCAAATGTATGCTATTTTTTTAATTAATGGAATATAAAAAAAATCTATCCAAGCTGGATGCTTAATAAAATCCACGGGTTCATTCCGCCCTATGTATTTCATGCTAATGGACAGTTAAATCTGCATTAAATTTTAATGGGATCATTGGATTATTCAGATTTATAGTCACTGCCTTTTTAAAACTCCTTCCACTTGTTATTTCTCCCCAGAAGTCCATTTCATAATTAATGTCCCCAATAACCGATACCGTGGTGCCTCTTACTGTGTAAATCTGCCTAATCATGGCCATAAGGAAGAGTCGCTCTGCTGGCTCTCACACGCCTGTCTTCCTGTCTTGCCCTGTCCTGTCCTTCAAGCAGTATTTACACATTTGCTTCACATAGTCACAGTGAATCACTGGACATTAAACATCTGCCTCGGCGCATAAACAATGCAAAAGAAGCGGTCATTAATTTGCCTACGGCATGCGCCACATATAGCCACTAGGGACGGTGGGGGCTAATGGAACGGCCTAAAAGACTCTGGCAGCGAATGAACCACAGTCGGTTAATCATGCCTGGCGTTTAAAGTCCACTGGTTATTAATGGACCCCTCCATCAACAGTAGAGCTTGAGTGATCGCTAGGATTTTGCATTTGGAGCCCAATATTCATGGTAGGTTTTGGCAAGCAACCCTTGTTGAGCACAAAAACCCAGCGGCATATAAACAGGAGTGTGTGTGTGTGTGTATGTGTATGTGTGTGTACGCAAGCTCATTATCTGCTGTTCCGGTATGTTTTTATGGCCTCGTCAGGCGTTTACGCTTGCCTCTGCTTAATAAGGCCAAAAAGGACAGATGTGACAGCATGCAGGAAGACATATGCCTGCAGGGAGAAGAGTGATTGGCTTCTTCAAGGAACCAGTCTCAGCCAACTGTGTCCCCAAGCTGACTGTCTTCAGCAAAGTGCCTGACATGGTCTAGTTTGCTGTATTAGACACCTCTGCTTGCTGTATTAGACACTTTCGTTGAAAAAAATATGTATTTTCAAGAAAATATATTTTGTGCAACACTTCATATTTGAGCAAAAGAGCCTGGTGCCACTGGATTAAACACCTCTGCCTGTTGTATTACACACTTCCAGTGGAATATATATATATAACATTTATTTAAAAAAAAAAATTTCCATAAGAAATATCCATTGCTTTTGGCTGAACACCATACAGTATATTTGGGAAAAAAAACTAATTTGTATATTAGGCAGTTGTTTGTTCTGCCCCCTTTTTTTTCCTTTTAACTCTCCTGAATCACTGACTGAAAACTCAGTAAGGTCCTAATTCAAGCTCTCCCTCAAATTAGAATTAAAACACGTTCAGTCATATTCCCGCAGCTATAAATGGAGCGTAATTGTACTAGATGAACTAATAAGAGCCAAGGCGCAAACCGGTACACATTAATCATGCACCTGTTTTCTAATGAAACAAAACCCAGCTCCGGTGAAAACCCAGTCAGGGCAATAATTGCTAAATGAAAGCGAAAGAAAAATGAAGTGGTTTGGACAGGTTTTGCTTAAACCTGCGGGGACTTGTTTCTCTGAAATGACCCGAGGTCACGCGCGAATTAAAAAAGCCACTACAGCTATTCAGGAATACATTCGTGAGATCCTGACCCAGATGACATGAATAATTTCAGAAAGATAAACTAACTAAAATATGTATTCATGAAGTGGGACCACTATAAGTCTAATAACGAAAGTTTTACCCGGTGCTTTGTATGGAGTGGCAGAGTTTTTTTTTTTTATCACGGTTATGGGAACAAGGTGTTCAGATAAGGCAGAAATAATCACCAGGGGAGAACAGATGGAAGAGGCTATTGGCCATGTCATATGATTAGTATTGTGCTTGGCTGAGAAGTGCGATAATGTCGGCAAACTTAATCCTCTCCTTGTTTGCTTTTACTGGAATTGTTTTCTCCACAATCACGCACATTAAACGGATTAAACGGTTTGCCCCATGACATGTGCCGTGCCACAGTTACCTCGACGATTCCACATCCTGTTTAGCTCGCGGGCGAAAAATCCTAAAGGCGTTAAACCCGCTATTTATAGCCAAGCTTCGGCAACAGAAGTGACTAATTTCGAAACGAAAATATGCTATCGAGGGCGTGTGATAGCAGTTTTGTTCCTTCTCCCTGAGCAGAGGCGCCATGCTTTAGCATGTCTGGCGCTGATAAGGACTGCTGGTGCGAGCGGGGCTGAGGTGTCTGCCACCCACAGCTCCAGGCTGTGTAGATGTGAGCTGCTCGAGGTGCTGATTACGGCACAAGGCTGCCACTCGGTGCCTGAACGGTACGTGTGTTCGCCGCACGCAGAGAGTGCTACAGGGATATGACAGGAGAAATCACATTGAAAATCACAGTACAGTGGAGCTGTAGAAGTGGGATATATTTATCCTTATCTTATTCTGATGGAGCAGCAAAGGCTGCAGCGCCGTGCTGGTACTTCTAATAAATGGATCGCGACTGTCAGCTAATTCATGCAGTGCTAAATTATACATATTTTTTTTTGGGGGGGGATAGCAGTACATCATGCTGGCATTGTGAGATAAATCTGCATGTCAATTCTGAGCTTTCTCTGAGTCACTACTCAGGCAAAAGACAGGCTCTTGTTAAGTGCTACTGAAGCTTGTGTCTTTATCACTATTCAGATTACAGACGCCTGAGCTGAAGTGTGAAGTCAATATACATATCTAAGCCCATTTGCTTACTCACTTCGGTGTCTTATGAAAAAAAAGAAGCTTTTTTTTTTTCCCGCCACGACTTTATCACATCATTCTGCTTTCACAGCCGAATAATACAAAACGGATCTGTTAAAACTGTCATTACTCGATGTTCCTTACCGGTTTGTCTCACCGCTGTACTGTCCTCGCCCTACTTGATTGACAGCACACACTCTGAACTGGTAGGTCCGTGCCGGAGTGAGACCGGTCACCTCGGCCGTCGTCAGCATCGGATCCACGTTGGGCAAGTACACCCTCCACGGAGAATCTGGAATCATGCGAGAGGTTGTTCGTTCAGAGATGTCCCGACATACAACAATATTCACTCATGTGGCAGATCCCAAATTCCTAATGAGTGTACAGTAGCTGTCTCATTCGCTCAGTATAGGGCTCTAACTGAGGCTTCTAATCGCACATCATTTTCAAGTCTGGATTCCCCAGTAGAACACGAGTAATTATTAATACTTAATTATCAGATCAAACAACATCAGGCTCTTTAGAGAAATTAGCTTGAATATTACACAAAGGATTGTGCTGTGGATTTGTAATCAAAGCACATTAAAGCAGGGCTACTCTTTATTATAGGAGGCGGTGCTGATGCTGGAAAAACTACTAATAGAATTATGGCTGTTATAGATAAATTGTTCGTGCTACAGGCACTACAGAGGTATGGACTGGAGGAGTTTGCTTGTGGAGGTGAGTCAGAAAAGCAAGGATGGTGAAAATAACAGAAAGACAGACCGAGTGGGCTTGAGGTTGCTCACACTGAGCCTGGCTTTGTCTGATACTGCAGTTATAATGTATACATGCTGTACTAACATGCTATGCTAACATGTATACAGCACGTATCCACAATTCATGTATGATTATGCGTGTTCAAAACAGACTTTTCTGCAGCGCGCCAAAAAAAATTTAAAAGTCATAGTGCTGGCAATGACTGGTGAAACATCCGTCTATTTTCTGTACCACTTATCCTACATAGGGTCAGATCCTACATGGAGCCTGGAGCCTATCCCAGGGAACTCGGGGCACAAGGTGGGGGACACCCTGGGTGGAGTGCCAACATATCACAGGGCGCAATCATAGGACCGGGAGAGTACCCGGAGGAAATCCCAGAAGATCGTGCAAACACCGAGCACACAGGGCAAATCGAACCCCCAACCCTGGAAGCAATCATGCTAACCACTAAGCCACTGTGCCTTATTAACTATTCCAATTGTAAACTGCTTCATTTTGAAAAGCACAATTTGGGTACACACTCTCAAACACTGAAGGAAATGGAGGAGCAATGGACATCGGCTAATGGGAAGGAGGAAGCTGATGTGAGTAGAGTAAGCAGGCCAGCCTGATAGCCTTTAGGCTAAGGGCTAAAAACAGGCCCATTTTTCCAATACTTTTTCTGGCAAATGTCTGCTCGCTTGACAACAAGATGGACTTAATGCGACTCAGAGTAAGCTGTTACGAGGAAATGAGGAATTGTTGCATACTTCTATTAATGGAGACATGGCTATGTAACAGTATCCCAGACTCAGTTTAAAATATTGACAGGTTACTCCTCTTCCGAGCCGACCGATGTCATCTGTCGGGGGAAGCTCGCGGAGGAGGACTCTGTGTTTACATAAACAAAGGCTGGTGTACGAACTGCTCTGCGATAAGCAGCCACTGTTCAGCAGCGGAACTACATAATCATATCTGTGTGCTACGGAATAGGCATACAGAGGCTTTTTTTTGTGGAAGCAGGTGATTTTAAATATGTTAAATTGACAGACATTCCACCAGCACGTCTCCATAGCAACCAGGGGAAGCCACATGCTGGACTTTGTGTATACGAAAAGATGGGAAGCATACAGAGCGGTGCGACGCCTCCACCTGTGCTTCTCCGACCACCTGTTCATCCTGTTGGTTCCTCCTCACCATCTTATGCTTAAAGAAAAGAAGCCCACAGTAAAAAAACATCATGGTGTGGTCCAGTGGAGGTGCCTCCATGCTCCGGGACCGTTTCGATCACACCAATTGGAAGATCTTCAGAGAAGCGTACCGGCATCGTTGGAGTGGACCTGGAGGAATATGCGTCATCTGTTTGTGTTTATATCAGGAAATGTATTGATCGTGTCACTACCAGCAGAAATGTCACAATCTGTCCAAATCAGAAACCCTGGCTGAATGGAGATGTGAATGGAGAGGTGCTTCTCAGGGCCTGGGACTGAGAGTGACGAGGAGGGAACTAGAGGTCGGGATCAAGAAAGCAAAGGCTAATTATGCTCGGAAAATACAGGGTCACATTTCCACCAATGACCCCCGGTGCATGTGGAAGGGCATTAAGAGCATCGCTGACTACAGTAGGAAAGATATTGTATGCCCTCAGGATTCATCTCTTCCCGATGCCCCGAATAAAATTTATACCCACTTTGAGACATCCAATTGCTCTCACTGCTCTGGACTCACACTCCAACCAGGTGAGATGCCTTTCAGTGTGTCCACTGAGGATGTGAGGAGGTCATTGCTGAGAATTAATACACGTAAAACAGCAGGCCTGGATAATATCCCAGGAAGGGTTTTGAGGGATTGCGGGTTTTGAGGGACATCTTTTAACACCTCACTCTCCCAGGCTGTGGTGCCACGAGTGTCTCAAGTCCTCTACTATCATCCCCATGCCCAAACGTGACGTGACGTGCATGAATGACTACCGTCCAATGGCTCTCACTCCGATAATTATAAAATGCTTTGAACGGCTGGTTATGGCCCACATAAAGGATATCACTGACATTAATGTGGACCCCATCAGTATGCTTACTGTTTACCGTTTCATTGGTCATCCACTCTGCTCTCACCCATCTGGAAAGCAGGGAGTCATGCCAGGCTGCTCTTCCTGGACTTCAGTTCTGCCTTTAATACAATTGTCCTGCAGACTCTAGTCAATAAACTGCTGCTGCTTGGATTGAAACAATCACACTTGTGGACTGGTGCAGGGTAAACAACCACCGCATTAGTGTCTGGACGACGTAGGAGACGGTCTGGACCTTAGGAGGAGACGCTACATCCCCTCTCCCCTCTTCTTCAGAGGAGCAGCTGTGGAAATGGTCTCCAGTTTCAATATCTCGGGGTACACATTTCCAATTATTAAACACAGCCAGCATTAAAGAAAAGGCCCACCAACGCCAGTACTTTCTTAGTAGGTCGAAATGGGCTGGTCTCAGCACTCTGGTTCTGTTAGCTTTTTATGGCTGTGCGGCGGACTCACCTTTTCCATCACCGCCTGGTACGGGAACTGTTCAGCTGCTGACAAGAAGGCGCTGCAGAGGGTGGTTAAATCGGCCCACATAAATAACTCACAGCAGCCACCCCTCCATTCAGGACATTTACGGCAGCAGGTGCAGAAGCAGAGCATCCTGTATTAGGAAGGATCCCACCCACCCGGCAAACGAACTGTTCGACCCCCTCCCCTCAGACAAGAGGCTAAGGAGCATTAAAACCAGGACAAAAAGACTCAAATGCAGCTTCTTTCCAGAGGCTGTAAGACTCATGAACTCCCTGCCTGAGTGACTGATCTCTCCTTATATTTATACCCTTTCTCTCATTATGCTGTGCTGCTTTGTCATAATGTTGCTCAGGTTTAATACGCAAATAATGATGCACTGCTTTTGAAAACTTGTTGCTTAGCATTTATTAAGAGCTCTTAGTTTTTTTGTCTATTAAATTCTTTCTTAACTTGTATATATGAATTTTGTCTATATTATTTATTTCTATATAGTGCGTTGTATATTTCATTCTCATGTACGGAATGACAATAAATACCTTAAATACCATGAACTAGCGTTATGAGGAATGACGTATGGTGAAAATGAACAGATGTTTAGATCAGGCTTTTCACTCTCAGTGGTCCAGATGTTTCTGACATCGTAGGGGCATGCAGCAGTGTTACACGTCCACCTCCACCTCCGCCAGAGCCCATTTCTCACTGTCCACTCACACCCCGTGCAGATTAATCTGCCCCATTCTGGCATGATGGTGGTGATGGAGTGTCTCCACGCTTCTATACATCTCTGTTCTTTCACAAGACAGCACTATTTAAGTAAGATCAACCTTCTTTATCTAGTATAATTTATCTTTATTTGAGCACACTTAGGAATGAGCATTACTCTGACCATCTCAAGAGTGTGTGTGTGTGTGTTTAGGGGTTGGATAGAATAGTAATAATCGTATATCAACCCGATTAAGACGATACTCTGATTAAGAAACTAGCATGTAAAGAGAGATTATTGATGACCTTAATCCGATTAAAGTCATACTCGGAGTAAACACGAATGGAATTAAGACGTGTGGAGTATTCCTGTTTTAGTCGCATTATGGACGTGCGTTACAGACATGTACACACCTTAATCACACTATTAACATCATGTGGGAGTTTTCACTGCATTTTGCGACAGGACACGATCACACACGGCAGCGCTCAACCGTTTGACGGCAAACAAGAGAGCACGGCTGCGTCCCAAACCACGTACTTACCAGCTATATAGAAGGAGAAAGACATGTATCTCAGACTCGATACTAATCCGACTAATTCGGATTAATATCGGAAATTTGATGTGCATGAAAATCTAGTCACTGGTGGAAAAAAAAAACAGTAAAGAAAGCAGGCTAAATGTACTTTGTAAGCAGTTTGCTTTAATTAAACGATATCTTTTTCATTAGTTTTATCACTGTAACGAGGAGAACGGCGGGACCAGGTTGTAAGGACACACGCCTGGCACTGAGGTGTCTAATCAGTGGGCGAGAGCGATAAAGGGGTGAATGGATGTGCCAGAAGGAGAGAGAGAGAGAGAGAGAGAGAGAGAGAGAGATGCACATGTGCTTTATGTTTGAGTTGCACTTGTATGTTTATGTTCTGTTTATTATTAAAGTTTTTTGTTTATGATCAGCCGCTTCTCGCCTCCTCCTTCCCCGTCTGTGAAGTTTGTTACGAGAACTTTTGGTGAATATAGCGATGTACGCAAGACTTTTTATTTATTCCCACTCCTTAATCAGTCCCTCCAGGATTTAGCAAAATCAAGCAGACCCCGCCATATTATGAAGCACTTGCAATTGTTCAATATTTCTGCAGATTTTCCGCCAATTTGGCAGGCAATGCTTCATACATCATTCAGCCAAAGCCGTTTTCTATTCACATGCGTCATACACGAGTACAGCTAAACATTAGTAGTAACAGTAGTGGCTTGGCAGTTAAGGATCTGGATTATTGATCGGAAGGTTCGGGGGTTCAAGCCCCGGCACTGCCAAGCTGTCACTGTTGGGCCCTTGAGCAAGGCCCTTAACCCTCTCTGCTCCAGGGACACTGTATCATGGCTGACCCCACGCTCTGACCCCAACCTCCTGACATGCTGGGGTGTGCGAAGAAAATAATTTCACAGTGCTTTCATGTATATATGATCAATAAAGACGCATTATCATTAAAAGATCTCATATCCCAACAAACGTAAAAACCGGGCAAAACAATTTCATGCAAATGCAAAAAAAAACCAAAAAACAAGTCGCCGCAAAAAATCAACCATTTTTGGCCGCAACAATCACAAAAAACTCCACGAAATCCTGAATGCACTACTTAAGGAACTCTGAACAGAAGACAGCTATTTTTGTTATCATTTAAAGCTAAATAAAATCCTTTCTATGTGGCACAGTACAGTAAATCCAGTAGTGACCAGTGCTGTACGATAAGAGTACAGTAGATGGACAGACCATTTAAGTGGAGATGTTTTTTTTTTTTTTTAATAATACGAATGTCATTAAATACTACAATGATGCATCCGATTTGTTATTTGTTGCACATGGATTTATTTTCATTGTGGATAGTGCAGCCTAAACAGCATCGAAGCTGGCATTGTGATTCGTAGCCTGTGGATGGAATAATTAAGTGCGAGTCCATGGATTTTGTTTCGCTCGTGTTTGGCAGCATTTAAATTTTCTTTTGCTTTAACTGTGAAAACTAGAACAAATGAAAAGTGATGCAACACCTCGTCGTGGCACAAAGTGAACACGTACTGTTCTCTGAGAGCTCTACGATGTAGTGCAGCAGGGGACTGTTGCCATCGAAGGGCCTCATCCAGGACAGGTGCACGCTGCGGCTGTCTGTGGCGTTCAGGCCGGCCTGCAGGTTCCGCGGTGAGTGGGGCAACTCGCTGCGAAGTGAGAAAAGAAAAAACACGTTTAGAGTCAGCACACACACACACACACACACACACACACACACACACACAGATCATCCTTAGAGGTTTAGCAAACATTTCCAATGTGAAACAGCACTTTCTCAACATGTCTGCTTGAAGCTTTGACTAATACTCTGCACAGCGCCTCGCTCTCGGCCTTTTCACTATCAGATCTCCTCTGTGGTTGGTCTGCTCCCCTTTCCCTTCTCTCCTCAGTGTTCAAAGACAAAACCAGCCTGGTTTTCTCCTGGTTGTTTTTTTTTTTCTTCCAAATTCCCCTGCCAATCTAGTTAATTATGTTCGACTTGATTCTGCTGATTTTATTAATCGCTTTACTAATTAAGAGTTGGCAAGGTTTGACTTCAGTCACATATCAGTGCTTCACCAGCACTTCCAGTATCGGGAAAGTTTGTTTTCTTTTCGAAATGAAACCCAAAGAAAGAATCCTCAAAGCACCAGGTTCCATCACGTTTTTTTTTTGTTTTTTTGTTTGTTCTTCCTAACTAGCCAAGAAACCTTCGACAATCTCACAGAACAGCACCGATACATGCCTTTCATCTCGTGCAAATCTGGCGAGGAGGGGGGTGGGGGACGGGTTCTGCGAATGGGGTTGTGAGAAATGGAGAGACAAGCATCTTGAAGAAATGATACGTTCTTCTACAACTATACACATTACTTTCCACTTAAAGAATGTTAAAGCTCAGTGCAGAAACTGATTTTCCATGAAAATCTGAACTAAGTAATGACTCCAGACTGTATTTAAAGCACTAATGCCTCAATCCCAAGCAATATCTCTGCTGCCATGGTTAAGTAATCTATTGCCAGTGGAAAGTACATCTGACTAAAAAGCCATTTCTCTCTAATGACACGGGCAGCTGTGCTCGAGGGAAGGCAGGATGAGCTGAGCCATGTGGGAGAGAACCGCTCGAATGCCTCTTCCAAGACAAACGGCTTTAACTGTTAATAAGGACCGAACAATGCTACAGACAAATAAAGCATCTTAATACTACAGAATTCTCCACAAAGATCCCTTTTCTGGACTTTTTCCTTCACGCCTTGAACCCGAGACCGGCTTTAAGCAATAAATGCCAAGCGTGTTAAGCAGTTTCATTTAAGTTAAGACGTCAAAAACAGAAATAGTCATCAGACCCGGAGCGTCACGTATCTCTTAACAACCGATCAGAGCCCAAAGGTCAGTGGTCTTTTAAAAGATGAAAGCTTTGATTGCACACAAAATGAAACAACACATGTACACAACACTGGACAGCCCAAAAGAAGAGAGAAGAAACCTGAAGCACAATCTGAAATACGATTAGCAGCCTGCTGTTTTCCAAATGTTTTTTGGATGTTAGCGTTATCGGGCTTCAGAAAGCACTTGAAACCCAGATGGAAATGGTACGGGGAAGAAAGTTTCCACCAAATAATGGTCAGTCTACAAGTTCCTGCTGGGAGAACTACCCAACTACATGTGCAAACAAACACGCAGGCCTGGATTTACACACAGCTTAATGAACGAATGGTCCATTGCTTTTAAATACACTTTGTTTTTTAAGCTTCTTCTGCAGAGTAAATATGTGTATGCAGAGTGCACAGACTTCCTGGAGAGAGAGAGAGAGAGAGAGAGAGAGGAGAGGCCATGTGTCCGGACTTTGCTGGAGCTTCGAAGCCACTGTGTCAGAGTCAAGCCTTTCCTGGGATGCAAGCAACATGTCCAGTGGTGTTGCTGAGATAACAGATTACAGGAACTTTGTTGAGATAACAGATTACCGACATTTCCCCATGTGTCACTAAGTACCAACACTGTTAGTATGACACAATAAATGTTCCACTGGGTCACTGGCGTCCCCCATCCCGTTACACTCTTTCCTTGCTCCAGCGCACACCCGTCTCCCAAAATGACTTTCTGTGCCATGAGATTTGGTGTCATCCGATGAATTAAAACGACGATCGGAAATGCGCAAAAAATAACAGACTCATTGTAATGCCACGATGTTCTTCAAAACCATAACATGAACATCAGTTCAGATAATTACACTGTGCTTCTCATCTTGTCGTTAGTAAGGAAAAGGTTTGGAAAGAGCGAGAGTGGGAATCAAAAAGGCAAAAGACAAAGAATAGCAGGAATCATATTTGTTCAGTTAAAAAAATAAAAATAACCCAGCAGACATCTTAGCATGCAAATGCGAAAGCTGAAAAAGAAATGCAGGAATTCACAAAAGGAAGGCGATTTGAGGTAATGCTAAGTAACGAATATACTTTGTAAGTTGCAATTAACAGACCTGTTGAATGAATAAAAACAGCTGGAAAGCAGAGGGAAAATGTTGTAACAATGGCATGCTCATGCTGAACTATATTTCTGTGCTGCATTGATTATACAATATCCTAGCCATTATTATTCTAGCTGCTATTTAGCTAATTGCACAAACATGTGTTGAGTAGAGTGTTTCTTATTGTGACAAATGCTTCTGCACATGATTATTGGGCACAAGGTGGCTTTTTGCAACTGGAAGAATAAATTACATTACAGTTTTGACAGCGCATTCGGTAACACTTTGTTTGTGCGGCGCCTACATCGGGCCTTCAAAACACATTCATAAGAAATTACATACATATTTTATAACGCGACGGTGAAAATCAAAACTTCAAGTATTTTAGCGAGGAGAGAAAGAGCTCTCTTTCTAGGTACTGTTTGAGACTGTTGTATAGATCTATAGTCCTTCATAATTTTTTTTTTCATAGTTATTAGTTTGTCTATAATAACAGCAACTTTATTAGGTGGCGAAACGTTTTCTAAAACGTCAGCTTACGGGCTTGGCATGTGTATTTACCAATTTACCGTGGAGTCGGATGGAATTGGAAATCGGATATTCCTGAAGGTATTTTGATCCGTTTTGTATTGATTATGAAGCGTTAGTCCAACATGACGTCGCTTAATTAAGAAGCCCATGTGTCAGTCAGTGTTATGTCAAGTTTTCAAATTACAGAGTGTCCCAAAAGTCTCCATGCATGGGGGAAATTAAAACATACACACATACATACATACATATATACACACACAAAAAATACATATATTTGTATGTATGTATGTATGTATGTATGTATGTGTACATACACACACAATATATATATATATATATATATATATATATATATATATATATATATATATATATATATATATATATATATATATTCAGATAGCCTTTAAGACAAAAGAAGAACGTATTGAGATCATTCTCAGCTGTCACACATCACACATGACACTGCTGCCAAACTTATTAAGGAAGAGGTTTTTGTGGACTGGGAGTGTAGTGGACCGACCGAGACGTGGACGTCCACACACACCCACTGAAGAAAACACAACTGAAATGTAATGTTGGTATGTATGGAGACTTTTGGGACACCCTGTACAGTGGTAAACAACTTTGTATTTAATATCATGAGTGCTGCAAACATTATATACTTTTTAGGAGGCCCATATGTCAGCTAAATGAAAGATTTTCACGTCTTGCAGTGTTGCATTTACAGTATAGCACCGTTATGATGTAATCTATAACTATACTTAGTTATGAAGCCCATATGGTAGCTAAATGGAAAGCTGTTTTGTGACTGTGCTGTTAGTATACATAAACTAAACAAATATGGTATAAAACCTCTAATGTTAACTTACATAAGTTAAGTTACTCTAATGTTAAGTTACATAAGGTACGATTTAACAAAGTGTTAATGACTTGAAATTTTATTTTTAACTAACATATTCTATATGATATTAGATGGTAGGGAACAACGCAGCCATTTTGTAGTTGGGATTTGAGAAAAGCGCTGCACCCCAGAGAGCCGCAGTCATCATGAGCTTCACAAAGCCCAAAGCTTATACATCATACAGTATATAACTGGAACAGGAAGCCGTGGAGCTTGTTCGGAGCTTACATCACTTCCAGGCGTGCAGTCTTGGAGTCATTGCCGGCGAGCGATATCACATCGCAAGTGTAATCGCCTATATCCCCCGACCACGTCTGAGAGATGTGCAGTGAGCCTTGTTGCACGCTAATCCGTCCTCCTTTGGACTGACCGACCATCTCGCTGCCCTTCATCCACACAAACCTGAACGGGAACAGCAGAGAGACATACAGAGTAGAAGTGAGACAATGAGAAGAAGAGAGCGAAAGAACAGAGAAAGAAAGGGAGAGAAGGAAAAAATAAAAACAGACAGGCAGAAGATAGAAAACCAGACAAGAGGGCCAAGAGTGAGAGGAGAGAGAGGGCAGGGAACAGGAAGATGGAGTGGATGAGACAGAGGGAGAAAGAGAGGACAGGAGCAGGGAACGCATGAGTGCTTCATTACACCGATTTCCTGCATATTAGCTCTGAATTAGGTTTACAGCATAACGGATTGCATTTTGAATCTACTTAACATCGCATGGGCTGGCACTTCTAATTAACATTATACTCAGTACGGATGTGGCAAGTCTGGCCTCGGGGAACGTCCAGAGATCTACATCATCACCCACCTTACGTGCACGCGTGCATCATGTATGGCGCCGCACTCTAAAATGGCCGTCGTTCCCTTGATGACACGCCGGTCCACAGGAGGCTGGGAAATATAGGTGCGACCTTTGGGAAGACATAGAACCAGACACTTCGTCACTCAACACAGCGAGACAGGGACACATGTGCTGAAATGGATCTAAAGTGTACATGCAAAACAAAAACTGAGCTTTAGAGTCACACTATTTACTTTTCTCCCGCCAGTTTGGGTCACGTTTACATTTCAGTGCGTCTCTGCGTATGTTAGCTCGAGAGAAGCTGGCTAATTTTAGCCCCAGTGTAGTCTCGCAAACTGTCACTAGACAGTCTGGCACTTGAAGTAACAAAATGTTTCACAGAACACTGGAAAGAACCAGCCAGTCTTTTTATATGGAGTATCATGTTTAGCCACCACTAACTCCTTTAAATAAAACCCTGATCTAACTTTTACAGACAGGGATGGTAGAATCTAACGATCAGTCCGTGTCTAGAAGTGTTTCTCATTCAGAAACTGGAGCATGAATATTGATTATACTCTTACAGTGGGGTCCACATTTCTGAACCCACTAGTAAACATGCTTTTGTTTTGCATTTGTAATTTAATACACACAAAAAAATCATTACAAATTATATTAGGAGGAATGAATGTAGAATTTTGAAAAATATACTGATATTGACCTGAATTTATTAGTATTTCATGGAAGCCTTAAAAGGCCTTGCATTCTTCTTCTTCTTCTGCTTATTATTATTATTATTATTATTATTATTATTATTATACTTTTTTTTCTTGCTTTCTCGCAATCTTTACTTAACAAAATAGTTATTTTCTCGTGATATTGACGGAATGTTTCTGTGTACTCGACATAACAACATGTTTTTTATTGTTCTGGAGGAAGCAAAAGCTTAGCACAATCCCGCAGCATCATGGATGAACAAATGAGTTTTTACTTTGATCAGGGACTCGACAACTTGCTTGTTAGTGTCTGACACTTGAGGAGGGGACACCCTTCTCTCTTAACGCACGGATAAAGTCGATCTCTACAGCGGGCGTTTTTGAAACAGATTTGATGGTTAATAATAAATAAATAAATAAATAAATAAATAAATAAATAAATAACCCTGAACAACCCAAATAACCTTAAAACTAATGTAAGACAATCAAACCCTTATTAATGCCTTTAGCTCCACACATTCATCAAACTCTCATAACAACGTACCTTTCCTATTAGTTTCAGTGTAGTTAATGAATTATTCATACTGTAGTAACGCCGGAATAATATGATTTAAGATAAATAACTGGAGAGTAAGCTGCGACTTTTAAGGAGTTCATTTGTGAAATGTAATCTCAGACAAATTACTTAAAATTCATAACCCTCTGGGTATTACTCCTTCTACACTCATACTTTTGTTCTTAATAAAAAGAGAGCAGAGACAAGCAGATTTCTGTGGGAAATTTAGCGCTCCATCCTGAGAATGTGTGTCTATGTATGTATGTATATATGATTACAAATCATTACAAATTATATCATGAATATGATTTATATGTATATATTATATATATATATATATATATATATATATATATATATATATATATATATATGTAAACATAATTTATAAAACCATTACAAATTATATTATGAATGTAGAATTTTGAAAAATATACTGATATTGACTTGCATTAATTAGTATTTCATTGATTGAGGCCATGCATTATTATTATTATTATTATTATTATTATTATTATTATTATTATCATTATATCTTTCTTACTTTCTCATCATCAGTGGTTTCCTCGTGATTACGACTGAATGTTGCTGTGTACTCGAAATAATATGTTTTTTTTATTGTTCTGGATGCAGCAAAAGCTTAGCTCAGGAGGGGACACCCTTCTCTCTTAACTTGGGGATAAAGTCCATCTCTACCATGGGCAGTTATTATATATATATATATATATATATATATATATATATATATATATATATATATATATATATATATATATATATATATATATATCTGTGTGTGTGTGTGTGTTTGCATGTGGAAACAAAGATCTTACTCCACACAGTAAGCTCAGCGCTGGCATTGATCACCCCCTCACTGTTAGCGGCATAGCAGGTGTATGTCCCCGCGTCCTGTAGCGCCACCGGCTGCACCTGCAGTCCCCCAGACTCCAGTAGCATAAAGCGTGGAATTTGTACCGAGCCACTCGCTAATATCTGTGCATCTGTAAACACACACACACGCACACTGTTCAGTGTCTCATTTCTGAGACGACGCAAAGGATTAACAAAGTATCATGAGTGGCTGCTTAGTTGTGCCTGATGTTTTATTACATGCTTAAAGTTTTCCCAGGGGGAAATTCTTCAGTTCAGCCTGTCTCATTAGGAGAGCTCCATGCACATAATTGGGAAGGCTATGGAAATGACTTCATGAATATAAGCCAGAAACGGTGCTGGGATACAAAGAGAGATTTGTAGTGCGCGTTTCTACAGAATGATCTTTGTTATATTGCCAATCATCTGCAACAAAGACGTTTTAATAGCGCTCTGCAACACACAAAAACTCGCAGCGTCACGTCTGTCAGTTTGTCGTCCTCGGCTAAAGAGCACTAAAAAGCCCGTGCGAGTGATAAATAACTTTTATACAACAGGTGACAAGCTGTGCACTTTTTAGCTGCGTTCATTCCTTCATCCATCCATCCATTCATTTGTCCATTCGTTCCATATCTTCAGTGAATACATCGTGGATTGAAGACCAGTCCATCACAGGGCACCATGCACAACAACATTCACAACTAGGGGCAACTTAACATAGCCAGTCTACTTACTGGCATTTTTTTTTTTGGGAAGTGGGCGGAAACCGGAGTACCTGGAGGAAACCCACACGGACATGCACTGTGACTCTGGAGCTTTCAGCTACCTGCTGCGCCACTGTGCCCCCTTTTTTAATATTCATACATTCTTAAAAACAAAAAAACCCCATCCCGGTGTGAGAAGTCTTTCCATAACCACAGTTATTTGTTAATTTGAAGAAAAAAAAGGAAACCCCTGGGTTAACTGGAGCTTATTTGCGATATACTGAATAGAATATTAGGCTTAAACAAGATTTACTAAAGACTTGCTAACGCTATAATCTCTTTATGATGTGTATATCTGTTGACACTCCACAAAGCTGGTGGTGAGTCTTCTGACATCCTGTTTGGAGTATCAAAATATCAAACATGTAGGAAAAGGTTCTATGGTCTAATTAAACCAAAACCAAGTTGAAACAAAGCTCTACATTTGGTAGAAACCCCAAACTGCACGTCATCCTGATTAGAGTATCCTCATAGTGAAGCACGGTGGTGGCAGCATCGTGCTGACCGTAGCCCTCTGGATTTTTTTCCTGTTCGTTTTTTTTAAAGCTCCTTGGTCTTCATGTTGCTCCCTGTTTAGGTTTGTTCTCTACTTTGATCACATGGCACCAGAACAACAGGGTGAACACTCGCAAAGTATTATAAGCTGTCGTCACATGGCAAGTCACATGGATTACCTTTCCTCCAGGTGATGGATGGTTTTGGGGCACCAGAGACCTGACAGGTGAAGGAGGCCACAGCACCGTCGGTTACGTTGATGTTAACTGGTGGAGCGCTGAACGCCGGAGTGATACCTGCACAATCCATAAACACAGGTGTAGCCAAGCAGGCAGCAACACTTCTCAAGCCAGACTGCTTAATGCAGCTCACATACACAAACAAATGTGTGAATGTACAAATCACTACAAGAGGAATAACAACAGGAAATTGATTTAAAGCCCAATTCTATTCCTACTTTCATCCCAGTGCTTCTGTTTGTTTTTCTGATTGGTGTTTTTTTTTCATTCATTCAGCAAATCTGTGTTACAAATCAGAATCAGTAAACAACCTATATAAATCCAATTAAGCTCTTCTGATTGGGCGGTCATAATGGAAGCATTTTGGAGTCGGCAGGTTATTTTATCATAGGCAGAGATGTGTAAATGAATAGGTATCTCCACTGGGGTTGGTGGTGCCTGTCGTAGATGAAAGGGAAAACAAGATTATTTGGATTCTGAATTGAATTTTTTTTTTTGGCATATCAATTTGGAGCCAAGATGCGAAAATAAACCTCATTACAGCTCAATTTGCACAGTGGCTAAAAGGCTAGTTCCCTCTCAACCCTTTAGATGTAACTTCATAAAGATTGATGAGGTAAAAGCCAAAGAAAGAACATTTCCAAATGACCCTGAAGTCATATTTACATATTTTAAAAACATACACCGCTCCTGAATATATACTGGTCGTATTTTTGTGCACATGCATTACGTAGCCCAGTATTAGCTTTTTCCAGCTCATGTGGTCATTGAATTTCTGGTACAATATTACACACTCCTTCAAGCCTTCCAGGGAATGTTATAGAGAATGGTCATGTTCTTTTTCTTAATGGCTTTGCTGGCACACTAGAACAGCAGTTTGCAGTCTCTCTTTAGACTGGGTGCTGAATATTTACAGTGCATGCCGGTATTCATTCACTGTTCTTGCCCTTGATCACTTTGGCATGAATCAGATCTATACAGGAACAATACACCTAGGAGGAGGCTTTAAATGGCTTTTATTGAACCACTGGTCAATATGAGGGTCAAGATATATATACGCTCACTACAGCAAGACAGAAGAAGCATCCAGACGTCAATACCTGATCTTCCCCCCCAAAAATTTTTTTATATAAGTATTCAGATTACCTTTTTCCCCTTTTTTTAAAAAAAAAAAAACATTTATTAAAAAAAAGCCGAAAAAAAAAAAAAAAACGAATCTGAGACAGCACCAGACAAAGACACTTTTGGGATAACAGGTGTGTTTTTTTTTCCCCTTTTTTTTTTAGTACTTCTTTTAACTAAAAAACCCACCACCCCCCCCCCCACATCAGACATCCATCCATTTTCCATACTGCTTATCCTACACAGGATGATGGGGGAGCCTAGAGCCTATCCCAGGGTTCTTGGGGCACAAACCAGGGCACACCCCCATTTTGGACAGGGTAGCAACCTATTGCAGGCCACAATCGCACACACACAGTCACACAAACTACGGACAATGTGGAAATGCAATTTGGCCTACAACGCACAACTTTGGACTGGGGAGAAAATCAGAACCCCCCAAAAGCAAGGGAGGAACATGCTAGCTCTGTGCACACAAAGCGGAGGCGGGAATCGAACCTCCAACCCTGGATGTGGTTTCCCTCCATCAGACATATAATATAAAAGATATGCATATAGTATCTAATAATAATGTACAATATATGTAACAGTCTAATGGCAATTCGAGGAAATAATCAGGGAAATTCAATAATCAGAGAAAATAGGATTGTCTAAAGGTCAGCGCGTTAAGTTAAAAATCGTTATTGCAATCCAGCCAGTGTGATCACACAACAGCAGTGTAATTATCAGCATGATGGGAGTGTTTCTCCTAGACACCTTTATAGCCTCACACGGCACATGCAAGAGGAGCCTCAACACAAGAAACATTATGAAGTAATCAGCACCAGACAGGCTTTTCCACAGGGAAACGCTTCAATTTCCTAACTGGCAAGCGAGAAGACATTTGGTTTTACATTAGCACAAACGTATTTGTGACTGCGGGACGTTAAAGCATAGGGAGTGAGTTCTCTTCAGTCCGTCACGCATAATGCCTTTTATTACGCTTCCGCTGTCTCCGCGAGCCAGTAATTACGGCCAGACAGAGTGCGCTTTCCCAACACTTGGCAAACCCAGAATACAAATTTTCTCTCCGCTTGGCTTCTGACTCACTTGTCACATCTAGATAGGTGTGGACCTGCAGCTCTCCAGCTGCATTCCTAGCAAAGCACTGGAAGATACCGGCGTCGTTAGGCTGCAGTCTCCTGATCTGCAGTCCCATGCTGGAGATGACCTTATAGCGTGGATTATTCAGCTTGCTGAGAGGCACTGCATCCTTATACCACTCCAGCTTGGGCATGGGTACACCTGAGGGTTAAAAGCCAAGAAGGACAAGTGGTTAACAGTATGGACTGCTTCACAGAATGAGTAGAGTGCAAAAAGGATGTCAGGGAAAGGGATCTAGATTCTAGTAGCAGGTCTGGCGTACACATACACATGAGACAAGAACATTGTGTTATATTTACCATATAGAAGGATCTTTTGAAAGCTTTAAATCAGGGGAATTTAACTAAAACTTGGTTCCTTAATATAAAATTCCTAGCTTACAAAGACCCAGATAAGCAACTAACATGATGTTGATTTTGAATTTGATGCTTAATTTTGATTAGTTATAAGACTCAATTTTCAGTGATTATGTTTTGTTTCACACCAGCACTTCTTTATTCATCTTTAAACATTTTCTTTGTTTGTTTGGTTTTTTGGAATATATATATATATATATATAAACTAATTAATGGCTCAATCAATATGTGTGTGGCTGGCCAAGATGGCGGCTACGCAGACCCTACTTGTAGAAGGAGCCATCCCTCCTGAGAATCGTTCCAGTAAGAACTCCAGGACTGTAGCTATTGCTCAGTTATCGTGTCTCAGTGGTGTTTCTCACGCCACAATAAAAAAGTTGGTACTTGAATACATACAGTTTTCTTGTGGATGGTGCTTTACCATATAACGTGGTCTCTACAACCTCGGTTGAGAGACTGGAATTTGAACTAGTGCCCTTCAGGGTCCAGACTCACAGTTTCCATAGCTCTGGCCGAGGTTGATAAATCAACCCTCTGGCTTGAGACAATAGATCCCTGTGAATGGGAATCTCCCAGGGAGTGCATTCCAGCAGAGATATTATCTCCGAGAACCAAATTCAAGCTGAAAGTCTCCAAAACTACAATCCAAAGTCTCTACATCACAACAAGTTGTTTGGAACTTTTCAAGTTTCAAGAAAAAAGCCTCTATTCTCATCAAAAAACAAACTCAAGCGTCTTCAGTTTGCCAGACACAACTGGAACTTCAAATGGGATCGGGTTCTATGGTCAGATGAAACCAAAATGGAGCTTTTTGGCAATAAACACCAGAGGTGGTTTTGGTGCACACAGAGAGGTAGCCATATGGAAAAGTACCTCATGCCCCACGTTTAAATACGGTGGTGGCTCTTTAATGTTTTGGGGATGTTTTCTCACAGAGGACCTGGACATTTTGTTAGGATACATGGCATCATGGACTCAAATATCAACAGATATTAAATGAAAACCTGACTGCCTCTGCCAGAAAGCTTCAAATGGGACGTGGTTGGATCTTCCAGCAGGACAATGATCCAAAATATACATTAATATCAACAAAAAAACTGTTTACTGACCACAAAATCAAGATCCTGCCATGGCCATCCCAGCCCCCTGACCTGAACCCCATTGAAAACCTGTGGGGTGAACTGAAGAGGAGAGTCCACCAGAGTGGAACTCGAAATGTGAAGGATCTGGAGAGATTCTTTATGGAGGAATGGTCTCAGATCACTTGTCATGTATTCTCCAACCTCATCAGGCATTATAGGAGAAGACTCAGAGCTGTTATCATGTCAAAGGGAGGTAGCACAAAGTATCGACTAAAAGGCCAATAATTGTTGCAAACCTATATTTAACAAAGATAGTTTTTTCAAATCTTTTAAAAGTTTTTTAAACCTGTGTTTTGTTTGTAATTGTTTGATAATCATGAGAGCAGAGTATTTTTGTGAATTTTATAAACAAAAGATTCAAAGTTCAAAAGATTAAACGATAAAGACAATTTTTCACAGCATTCTTTGCTCATATTTACAGAGGGTGCTAATATTAATGGAGGGCACTGTACAGTAAATCAATTATTTCATTCAATAAGTACTGTTATTTATTTTTATTTTTTTATGCATGATTCTGTAACTTTATTATGAACATATCAAATTTGGGAAAACAGCATGTACATTGTATGTAGTGAATTGTGATTTGAAACAGGTGTGTGATTTGAAGTGCGGAAAGTGAGAACGAAATAACAGTTCATGTGATCAGCCTTGTAGCGAAGGATTCTGGGAAATGCATTTACAGATGGGGTTGACATGACAAACTTATTTCTATATGTTATTATTCGGTATTTATTTTCATGTTTAAATTTATTGTTCAAAAAACTATTAATACATAATCGATTGGAATTTTTTTAAATATTTCTGATGGATATATATTGTATGTATAAAAAAAAAATCATGCAAAAGGGTGAACTGAGGTATACTGGGACGGCTTCTCTTAGCAGCATTTATTTTCCTTCCTGAGAAGTGAAAGTCAAAGTTGTGTTTATATTAAATTCCATAAAAGAGTACTTTGGAACAATGTTATTGTTTTTACTGCTGTGAGAAATGAATAATAAAATTCCCACTCTGTTAAATTAGAAGTGGCTCGGCAGATTGTCTTTATTTCTCTCAGTGCATCTGATTTTGACAGCATCTGATTTTGAAACCATGTGACACCTGGATGCAGCACTGACAAATATTGTTTGAATGGCCATGACTATTGGCTGACCTTCCACTTCTAGCCTATTAGAAAACTGGTGCGGAAAGCAATGGAGAATAATTCTGGCAGAAAGCCAATACCATTTCCACTGCCCAATTTTTCTCAACATAACGATAGCCGGACTGGCCCATTCCCCTCAACTACTCATCTCTCACAGCTAATCATGACTTCGCTACTTCTCCAAAAGGCCACCATTTCTCTTACGGTCAACTCAAAATGACATTCTCAGAGCTGTAATGATTTTATAAATCACTCCTAACAATTTTCCAGCTCTCCGTAAATACACACTTTTAGACATTGGCTGCACTGTACTCGATTCACTGCAGATCACTGAATGCGTCGCATGATGTTTCTCTGGGGTGATAGCTTTGGGTCTTTGGGTGAGCGAAGGGAAAACATGCTGAAAATGGGTCCCATCCACAGCAGTGGTAAAACAATCATACTAAAGGACATAAAAAGTATATTCAGTGCTGACCTCGAGCCTGGCATGGGATATCCATGCTTTTCTCCACTTCTCCCATCATCTTCCTCCTGGGCTCGGCTGTGAAGTAGGGAGTCTCTGCCAAAAGCAAAGACACAGTAAGCATAACACTGTGTGTGTGTGTGTGTGTGTGTGTGTGTGTGTGTGATATATATATATATATATATATATATATATATATCATATATATATATATATGTCCTGAATTTCCCTTGGGGATCAATAAAGTATCTATCTATCTATCTATCTATATATATATATATGTATGTGTTTATATATATATATATATATATATATATATATATATATATATATATATATATATATATATATATATATATATATATATATATATATATATATTATATATATATATATATATATATATATATATATATATATATATATATATATATATATATATATATATACATATATATATATACACACACACACACACACATACATACACACATTCACACACCACAACCAGTGGTTTCAATGAAGATCAATTCAATAATTTGTCATGACCCCTTCAAAATGGCCCGTGTCATGCACATAGTTAACA
Source organism: Ameiurus melas (assembly GCA_012411365.1). Taxonomy (NCBI): domain Eukaryota; kingdom Metazoa; phylum Chordata; class Actinopteri; order Siluriformes; family Ictaluridae; genus Ameiurus; species Ameiurus melas. The sequence goes on along the minus strand of CM022774.1, from coordinate 19,738,123 downwards.
TTTTCCAACATGGAACATATGGTTCAATAGATAGATGGATGGACGGATCACTTTATTCAGAGGGAAATTCACTTATCACAGCAGCACAGAGAGTTCGGAAGTATACAAACAGTAATTTAACATTACAAATGAAACAAAATAAGAATAAATTTATTAAAGTGAATACAGTGTAAGAGTGCGATGTGGTAGTGCAGTGGGGTATAAACATTATAGATATAAGCAACTGACGAGTGGAATTAATGTGGCAGTGCGGTGTAAACGTTCTCAATAGTGTCCATCCATCCATCCATTTTCTGTACCACTTATCCTACACAGGGTTGTGGGGAGCCTGGAGCCTATCCCAGGAGACCCAGAGCACAATCACACACCCATTCACACACTATGGACAATTTGGGAATGACAATCAGTCTACAATGTATGTCTCGGGACTATAACTGTAATAGGTTCTAGAACATGACATGTTACTGTATGGTCATGTAGTAAGCATACAGTATATAGTGAGTACGAAGCCTTTTAAATAATAAAAAAATGTAGGCAAATGTGTTGCAGGCAAATGTTGTGAAAGTCACTGAAATCTTCCTTTTAAAACAACGCACTCCGACTGCTACTCTAAACCATGTCTATGGTATCCCAACATATGGTTACTAAGCTCTGCTGTATTCTGTAAGCTTTACCATCCCGAAGTTACTTAGATTTATATCTCTCCAGAAATAAAAAAAAATAAAACGTTCTTCCATTTTTGTTCCTTTTAGGTTCGAGGAGTCTTTCAGAATCCTAATGGATATCTAGCCCTCGAGGACTGTTGCTTATTTAAAGCTTTAAGCTTAAGGGACAGTCTTTCTGAGTGCATTTCTAGTGAGAAGCCGTACCATGTCACTTGCTCTGATGGCAAGAGTGCTGAAGTGGACTTTTACATCTATAAGTAGATGAATAAATGCATATTTAGGGATCTTGCATCTTGCATGACAACCGGGAGTACAACTACTGAATGCCAGACTTATGAGGGATGTCACAGTGACAGGCCACATTCATCATCTCGTGCCACCTCAATATCTATGACTCACCCTCCTGCGGGTCTGCTTCTTTATATGCATACTTATAGAACGTCTGATGATACGCATACCTCTTTCCAGTTTCGCTCGTACAAGGATAATGAAGTGTGCTAACTCTTTCATATGAAACTGTATAGATAACGTTCAGTAAGAAGATAAAGTATCAGCAATTCAGCAAACATAGCAATGACAGTCATAGATCTAAAAGGTTGTAATTTTAATGCTGTTTGAAATCGATTTAAATTTATACAAATGCTGACATCGCTCATTAAAAATTTCTTCGATGATTGCTTCTTTTTTCTGCACTTTTGCGCAATACTTTATTATGAAGGATGCTTAAGTAGTAAAACAGCACTACAGTCAGAACATGTGGTTAAAATGGTCAGCACTTTTGCATCGCAACTCCGTGGTTGGAGGTTCGAATCCCACCTCGGCCCTGTATGCGTTTTGAATGTTCTCCCTGTGCTTCTGGGGTTTCCTCCAGGTACTCAGAGTTCCTCCCCAAGTTCAAAGACATGTGTTGTAGAATAATTGCCATTTCCAAATTGTCTGTAGTGTGTGAACGTGTGTGATTGTGCCATGTGTGAACGTGTGTGATTGTGCCATGTGTAGGATAAGTGGTATGGAAATTCCAAGCAAGGGCTCCAGAGTAGTGCAACAGAAAAGGGCTAAACTAGCTGCTGGTGGGAGGGGCAGTGTAACTCTCTCTTCCCTGTCAATCACAGTGAAGCTATCCCATTGTGGGTATCTATGAGTTCAGGTATGCAGAAGAGGATAGAGGGTAGGGGAGAATTTGGCCAAATGACCAAATTGGGAAGATAAGGAGCAATATAAAAATGACACGCAAGTCACTAATACTCAGCATAGCTCGGCTCATCATTAGAATTTCATTTTAGAAAGACCAGGTGGAAAAAAAAAAGATTTTATACCTATAATAGAGAGGAAAGCTCTGGCTTCGGCTGGCTTGACGCTGATGTCAAGCAGTGAGGCCTCACACACATACAGTCCCATGTCCACCGTGGTAGGGTTAATGATGGTCAGGCGGCGACCAAAAGAGCCCACGCCACTGGCCACCTCCACACCGTTCCTCCTCCACACCAAAATCAGCTTGTCCACAGGCCTAGAAAGAGAGAGGAAAAACACAGCGAGAGGAAAGCAAACTAAGAGATGGTAAGAGAGTGAGACAGAAAAAAGCAAAGGTAAAAACCCAACCAGCAACAAATGGCCATTAAGAGTCTATAGATCTCTCAGTTCTTATGTGGGATGCATATGTTCTACTTAAAAGTAAGCCTATCAGATTGGAGTTTCAAAGTTCATCCATTTAAGAGGTTATAATATGAGAAATGTTCAAGCTGTCTGTATGAGATTTAATGGGCTAGGAATGGCTTGTTCTGAGCGTCTGTTGCTCACCTAAAGCAAATGGGCTAGGATGGACATGAAGGCCAGAGCATTGCTCTAATGCTTTACTCACCGTGCATTAGCGACACACTCCAGCGTGGCCTCGCTCACCCCTGCCACTACCGTTGTATTCCTGGGGTGGATCACTATTACTGGGGCTACCGGGTCCACAGAGGCCTCCCCGTCTATCAGTGGGCAGAGTTGAAGAGGAGGAGAGCATAGTGAGGAAGAAACTCAAAAACTTTCTGCACTTATACTGTAAGCCATTAGCTTTTAAAACAGTCTCTACCACCATTGGTATTAATTCTGTCGGTTTTACCTCGAAACCTACAAATAGTATTTCACACACAGCATGGCCGACTTTAACACATCTGAAACTAATGAAAGGAATTCCACAATGCCGAGTCGAGAAAAGGAACAAATCTCTTTAAATCCAGGCCATCACATGTTGACTATACTGCTGTGTCACAGTAAGCTGCTCCAGAGCCCGAGCCGATGAGCTGTTTCATATCCGTCCTGCTCAGAAGAGAATGTTTTGAATAATTGGTCTCTTGGCATCGGTCCTGCGCCATGGTTCAAAGGGCTCGGGTCCTCTCCCTACTCGTTTGACTTTTCAACTGAATCACTCCTCCATGAAAATTTCTTTTTTTTTTTTTTTTACATTTTTTTAATACGAGCCAAGTCAATCTGTATTCTAATTGCGAAAAATTAGGCCGACTCTTCAACCAAATTCGTTCTTGCATCAGGGACATTGGAGAACAACGAAAAATATTGAAATTGTACAGCCATGAGGGCTTGTTTCTTATAGAGTTGAATCTAGCCTTTGATGTTGGCTTTAACTAACCGTGTAATGAAGGTAAAGAAGCGTGCGAAAGTTTGCACACCCTTCACTTAAAATGACGAAATGAGATGTTCCTTCATCGGAAGACACAGTAAATTGTCAGAAAGTGTGTGCGACAATGTTTAAATATTAATAGTGAAACATTCAGTCGAATAACCCATTGCAAATATTCTCTAGTTATTGCAAACCCACCTCCTGCTTTTACCACTTCCTTAATTGTAAACGTTCACTAAGTTTTCCTTGACATATCAGATTGCCAGATTGCTTGACCATCTGTCTTCAGATCAATCCAACAACTTACTATTATATTAAGGACTGGAGACTCAGAGGGTCAAGGCAAAACTTTGACTTTCCTCTATTCAAACCATTTTTCTGTTGATTTAGCCTTATGCTTTGAGTTGTTCTGAATACACCCACGTTTCATTTTGAACTTCTTGATTGATGGCAATCTAGTAATTAATTACCATCAATCTTGATTATCTGTTCATACTGGACTGCATTAATTCTGAGCTTCAGTACAGCCATGTTCAATCAGCAATGAGCATGTGATGATCGAACTGCTGCTCGTGATGCAACACAGGACGGTGTAACACACGTACGAAAGTGCTATCTGCCCTCTTCCGCATACAGATGCCTGCGAGTGGCTAGTTTTGTTCTGATTTACAGGGGAGCGATAGTACTGTCATGAGTAGGGGTATACCCTGGTGTCCTGGTGAAATTCCCCCATTGGTTGGCCATTCTCCATCATGGCCCCCTAATAATCCCCATCTTTGAATCACTTTCTTCTCCTCTCCACTAGTAGCTGGTGTGTGTTCTGGCACACTATTGCTGCCCTCACATCATCCAGGTGGATGCTGCACACCAGTGGTGGTTAAGGATCCCCCCCCACTAGTGTCTAGAAAAGCGCTATATAAATGTAACTGTAACTAACTGTAAAAAATCCCTTCCACCCACAGAGCATGGCCAATTCTGCTCTCTCAACTCTGAATTATGGTATTTGCTGTTGGTAATGGTGTCTATAAACACTTCAATACACTTTTATACCCTTCTCCAACTTTATGAAATACCATTATTTCCTGTTTTAGGTTTTCTGAAAGCTGTATCCTGTATCCCCCCTTGTACATTCTTGACTCTTGACTGCTTACCACAAACGTTTCATGCCTTGAACAAGACATTCAAGCCATCGAATTAGAACAGGTCAAAACGGATGTGGACATTTGAGCTTACTAGTAAACAAAAGTGCTCACATAGGCTGAAGAACTGTAATATTCAGGCTGTGTTAAATAAATAGAGGTACATTAGGTACGTGTTTCATCACTCAGACACTATGGGGGATGCAAACTCTTGCACTCGGCTGTAACTGAGCTGAAGTTTTCTCTTTTATTCTCCTCTGATTAACACCAGGCACGAGTATCTTACACTTTAAGTGCTCGACCCAGAAAGCACCCAAACATAAAAAAAACAAACAAAAGATAACAACAAGACAACCTGCAAAGTGATTTTGTTAGGAAGAAATATAAGATACAAGAGCTACAGGTTGTGTTAGAGCCACAAGGCATTTGAGGCCATATTATGTTGAATCCGATCACAGTAAAAATAAATACAAATAAAATTAAAAGAAGTGTAAACAGGTAGGAAATGAGGCTCAGTGCTGGGAACCATTTCATTTGTAACAAAACCCCTTGTGGCCAGTTATTGTGACAATCTTTATTTTCACTTCCTGGACCTGTAACCTGTGTGTTTCTGAGACAGTGTTTTCCATGGTTCCTTTGTTAATGCTTAACAGTATTCTTAGCTCCCTAGTTTAGTGTTTTGTGTCTGTTATTGCTTATTATGGTTATTGACTATGGGTGTTAGCTTTCTGATGCTGCCTGCAGTTTGACCTATGCTATGGATTGTGAAGATGATTTCTGGTTTGTCCATAAGAAACGTTAAGTTCACAAACTTCCATCCTGCTTTATCTGGTTCTACACGCACGTTACAACCATCACATCCCCAAATGATATTCACAGTTTTCCATCACCGGGAGTCTTATGACAAACAGTGTTTTCTTGAATTTGGGGGATTGAGTAGACACTATGGCTCTAGTAATGTTTGTTAGAGTTAGAATACAATTGGCCTCGGTTATCAATCTTTTAGTAAAAATTGATCACTGAACTAAAAACTCCACAAAGTTCTAGAAAATCTTCCGTGTATTCTTTTGTCCTCATGTACACATGTTGATTAAGCCGTAAATAACCAAGTGTGCTCACAGCACAGCTGATTTGCATTTGGTGACACCCACAAAACTCCATAAAAGGCAAAGCTCACAGAGCTGAAAGGACAAAATGACAATTAAACGGTGAAGAAAGCGGAGAGCGCGTAGACACACATTATGTATTTGTGTCAATTTATGGATTTGTTTTCAGTTTCTTTCTTTCAGTTCATTAAATTGAAATGACTGGGTTTTGCATTTCACAATTGTTTTTTTCACAATTTGCTGCTGATCACTCAAGGTTTAAATTCGTGAGTCCCCTTTATATGGAAATTTACGCAAACTCAGGAGATATGTTTTTCATGACTACTACATTTCTTGTGTAAACAATTGATGAATAAATTCATTCGTATCCAGCCCATAACCTATTCAAACATCAGCTCTGCTCTGCTTCAGCCCTATCAGGCATGAACACTACTCTACTCTGCACACTTAAATACATCAATTAAGTCAAAGACAATTTTAAAAATGAGGACATGGCAATTTCTCTTGCTTTCTTTAAAGGGTCTTGAAATCCAGTTCCGTGTGATATTGACTACATCAGTATGCAATTCCTCTAACAAGCAAAAACAAGTCTAAATTATACCAAGGTAAAACACAAGGGACAGTAAAATGGTAAACTCGTATCAGCTCGGTGTTGGAAATCCTTGCCATTAGCATAGTGCTTGCAGAGTTAGGTACCATGGATCTGCTTCATGTTCAAGACTACTGATAGATCCCTGACTTCTCAGCTGAAGTCATGGGATTAATGGCTGGGATTAAATATTTCACAGTGCAAAAATATTATGAACAGAAAACTGAAGCCAGGGAGAAAATATGTTTTTGTATCGATTTATTTATGAAATGTCGTGCTGAAAAAACCTACGCTTCCAGTGCATCAGGCTGGGACGAACAGTCCAGGTCTGAGCGACTGAGATTCCATCCGCCCCCATATGTAGACACAACAACTTTTTGCACCACACATATTAGTATTATTAGACACCTGGTAACTGGTCCTATTGAGAAGAAAAACTGTGCTCTTGCCATACTGGGCAGGAGAGCTCTCAAGTAAGTGGCAGCTTGGAGTTCTTTTCCCTCTTGCCTCGCCTCGGCGCGTCTGTTTGTACTGCCTATGCCTTCTGAAAGCCGCAGGAGTCACAAGGGATCTGTTTAACAGCGGTATCTCGATAGCTCTGTGATCTCGGGCTATGTCAGAAGGCATCAGATATAGCTTCTTTAAGATTGCTCTGCAAAAAAAACAAAAAAAAAACGCTTATCTTCAAAGTCTTTTCCTCCCAAAGCCTCCTGACTAGTCTATTGTTTTCCATTTACAATAATTTCCTAAAATATAATGGCTCATGAATATTAAGCTAGGTCATCCCAGTCTATGAGCTTGTGTATGTTTTTTTTTTTTTTTTGGTAAGTATTGTTGTGAAATAATTGCACTAGGTGCATTTGTACTCTGTTGAATCCGTATTTGCATGGCGTCCACAATGGGTCATCCTTCTGCATTGTTAGTAATGACTTGATCTCTCTTGATCCGCCCTTCTCACTTTCTCGCAGGTTCAGCACCAGGCTGCACAGAAACCTGGCTGTTTACTCGGAGTATAGAACAAAAATATGCAAGAATATCTGCTCTAATCCTCGAGTCTGTCTCTGGCGAACAATCAATATGGAGACAATTTCTCTGTGTGGCGTGCCCCTGCTGCCAATAGAGCCAGATTAGTCACACATTAATTATCCGAGTGTACAAAAAGCTTCGGAGTAACAAGCAGCAAGCATGTGGTGCTGGTAGGGAAGAAGCAATACCAGTCAAGTGGATTTTAATCAGGTTTCTCTGAAAGTATGTTTTAATAAATCAGCATGATCACGAAGGGCTGAAGCGAACCACTACAAGACCCGACATTGTGTTTATCGCTGGAATATAAAGCGAACAGCATGATAACATTTTAAAGAATGAACCACGAGAAGGATAAATGTACCATCACTCTCAGAAATAAAAGGATCCTAATGGTATTTTCCTTCCCCGCTGTCGTAGCATTAAGGATACGTCTTTTTTTGTACATCCTTTTTGTATATTTAGTATCTTTCATCGACAAAGTGAGTATAGTGTACATTTAAGGTGAATTTACAGGATATAATTGGACGAGGAAGCAAAAAGAATGGCTTGAAAAATAATGCCAGTAAATGTTTTCTACATTAAAAGAAAATTCTCTGAAGAGCAGTAAAAAGTCAATATTTGACATGACAACCTTTTTGTCTTTAAAAAGGCATCAGTACTTTCAGGTACAGTACATTTTGTACAGTTTTAAAAGGAAACTGTCTGGTAGGTTTTTTTTTTCTAAACATCTTGGAGAGTCTTTTTTTTTTTTTTTCAGGTAATCCCTGACAGCCAGCATTGTTTTTTGTTGTTGTTGTTGTTTTGTCTGAAAAGTGGTCTTTATGTAATATTTATATAATATGTTACCTTTAACATTTAATTCTGGTTTGGAATGTAATGTTTTGGACAGCTGAAATGTTTTTGCTGATCCAATAATGGAGAAGTCAGAAAATCAACATCTAAGACAGATTGATTATTGTTATTAAAATTAGAGTGCCTAAGACATTTCATTCCCTCCAGGAATTTTTATTTATTTATTTATTTATTTATTTATTTATTTATTTTTGCAATCTCAACAACACACACAAAACAAGAAATCTCTGCAATATTCGGAGGAGTTTGGGATTTTTTCGAAATGACCTCGGATTCGGGCCGAGACGCGTCACGTGACATCATCACAATGGGCGTTCGGTCAAAGCCCTATTCGATTCACGTGCATCGAACACATGTACAGCTAAAAGCACTCATTTACCCACAAACATAACTGTGAAAGACATTGTTGTTGTTGGTTTTTTTTTAAAGCACAAATCTCAGCAAGTCGCATGGCACATTTTGAAAAAAGCAGCAGCAGCAGCAGCAGCAGCAAAAAAAAAATTAAGTATTTTTGACCGCAACAATCACAAAAAACGTTGAAATCCTATACGGACTGATATTTGCATAACTTTAAAGCTTTAAAAGACTAAAAGCTGATAAAAGGTCCACTACATGCACTTTCTGAGGTAAAACATAGATATTAATATATATATATATATATATATATATATATATATATATATATATATATTTAAAAAGCAACCCATGACGATTCCACCCCAGTGACAAGGTAAAGTCCCTGGTTTGGTATCGTTCTAAAAATGCTATATTTCTAAAAGTTGGGATTCTTAAACAAGGTCTTACCACGTGATCCACGATTCCTCTTGCTTACTGTCCGGCAGCAGAGGCAAAAAAGAGACAGCCAATACAGTGAGTACGTTTGAAATAAAAGTAAAAAAGTGAAAGTGAAAAGTGGTATTTTTTCCGTCAATAAATATGGGTAATAAATTGCAAACTTCTAAACAAACAAGAAATTTCAGATCTAGATAGAAAAAGAAAAGAAAAAGAAACACACACACTAGACTTTATGTAACCCAGTGATAACATGTGTCATTCTCTTTCACACAAGGCTGCTATCTGGAAAGAAAATATCCCATCAAAGTTGGACTGGCTTGTAGTGGCAAATTTTGGCTTGACAGCCACCGGCGGTTGGCAGGAATTTGCGAGGCAGTAAATTGAAACAGAAGGGCCTTAAATTGCAAAGCTGTCCTTGTTTATTTCCCTCCTAAATCAGTGCTCGGGCCTTAATTTAGACAGCACCTAATGAATTCACGTGAAGCGTGAAAGGTGATCTGATAACACTTTTAAGTGGGAAAACGAGACGAACAGCAGAACATCTGCCAGATTGCTTTAAAAAAGTAAAAAAAAACAAAGAAGAAAGAAAACAAGCACTAAAGCTATGAAAGATGCAATACTTTAGGGACAGGGGCGCTGGGTTCAGTCGGAGACAAACCTGGACAGATGAGCCTGAAATCAAACAGCGTACAGTAAAGAGGAGAAAATGTTGCTCTGAGAGCGATGTGTGTGTTCTTGCGGATAATGCCTGGAAGACAAATATTTGTCCGTCGCTGCTTGGAGGGTTCGAGTTAAACACTAGGATTACACGGAGCCGTGTTTGGCTGGCAGTACGGTTTAATTCTGTGGCTGCGGCCAGTCGGTGGTCCGTTATTCCACTAGGACCAGTGATTAGTGAGATGTTAACTGCTAGGCTACTGAGCAAACGGGATTACTGGAGGATCAACTGCATGGAACAACACGCCGAAAAAAAAAAAACAACCCCAAAACTATTGACAATAATAGGATTGAAATTAAAATGATGTTGCTTCTATTCAGCTTATAATTTATACCATGAAACTACCATTAACACAGAAGGTGCTCATGGGAAAGAGCGGATGTTTCAAAAAAATAAATAAATAAGTCAATTAAACAGTAAATTATTCTTTAACATACTTTGACTTGTTTTTGCTAAGGCTGTGGTGTTGTGTTATTTAAGAATTTGCCAATTGGATTATTTGCTTTGTTATACACTGTAAGTAATTAAATGATGAGTTCTGTATTAATCAAATGATCTATGAACACTGTCAAATCAAACGATTAGTCATGACATGTATTTTGGGGTCACTTGCATTTTCCTTGTCCATCTGTTGTTGTTGTTTTTTTTAACAATTTTTTTTTTTTGCTACTTTCACACCTCATGGTTGTCCGTTTAAAGACTGTTTTTTTTTTTTTATTTTTATTTTATTTATTTTTATTTGATTTGTTCTACATTTCATACACTGCCAATATTAAGACTTTTTTTTGGCAGGCAACAGCCACAACTGACTGCAATTAAAATAAAAGACAGCAATTTTGTGACAGCTGGTGAGATTGTTGTCCTCTCATGCTTCTCGTGTATTGGCTGGGTAAATAAAGATGGTGGCGAGGCCGTTCCGGACGCTGTCCGGTGCTGAGGAGGCCGTGGCCCTGCGGGCTCGCGTCACTTGTTGTGCCAGGTGATCAGCCTGGCAGAGGCGCTCGACTGGGCTCGGTGGCTTTTGTCTTGCCGGCGGGAAGAACTTGGTGCTCAGCTCCTGTTTAGAGACACTCTACATAAATGCATGTGAACAGCGCCGGTGGCCGAGACTCCCATGCATGTCTGTGGAGGTTACAGCAGGACGTTGGGGCTGATCCGTATTCATTGTCTCTTCCTCACTATCAGGATGTTTTGTTTCTCTTGCCTCGTTCACCATCTACCTCTGGGGAAATGTGGGCCAACATTGGATGGACTCGATTCAATCAGTGGCGCACGTCGACATCGCTTGGGCTTTGGAGGATTAAAAAGCAATGATCACTTGTGCTCGACCTAGAGTCATCCTGGGAGAGTTCCTCTTCCTCAATCCTCACAATCAAGCAACAAGTCCAAGCAAAGACCCGCAAGCACACTGGCCTATGATTACTCCAGCTTTTCCATGACTTTCTCTACACTCACCATGAACAGAAAAAGCAGTACTAATACTGGCTTTGATTCCACTAACGTGTCTGATTGGCTCCACTTGTGGCTGGTAGGCTGGTGAAAGTAAGAGTGCTGCCTTTCCTGACCAGTCCAGACCCTCAGGAAAAACAGATAACCTGCTGGGATGACGAGAGGCTGTACTCTGGCATGAACTTTCAGAAAATCCACATACCTGGCACAGGATAATCAGCCCAACTGCTGCTTCGGTTTGTTTTGCAATTCACATCTCATCTGTATTTTTTATTACTTTTTTTTTTTTTTTTTTTTTACAAGAGAAATGAGAGGCACAGAAGTCCCAGTCTGAAAGCTGGACTCTCACCCTACAAAAAACTCAGCTACTAAAAACCTCTCCATCTAAATGTAGAAAAGACAATTTCATAATAGCTGTTCTTGACTGCATAAAATCCGGCAGTCTTTAGCTTTTAAAGTCAAAAGCTAAAGCAGAAGTTCTGAAGTGAAATATTAAATGCGGCGTATGAAACGTGGCGTACGGAGAGACAGCCGTTCCCTGTTCGTGACAGTGCAAAATCTCAAGCACTGCTGCATTCCAATAAGGATATACAGGGGGAGACAGGCTCATAAAAGCATGATCTGTTGCATGGGCTTCTATAAGAACTGTCAATCAACAGGTTTCTTCTTGACATTCAATACAAAGGCAGGATACACAACACAGAAAATAAGAAGAGTCTTGTGATTAAATTAACCATAGAGATAATCCCCGTCTGACTCGGTCTCATCTCCCTGCCACCACCTCTTTACATTCTTGAAGAGATGGCGTCTGTATGCATTTTAAATTCCGGCAGGTGCAAAAAGCATCGACGTTCCGACTTGTGTGAAGTGCAGCGAGACAGCGGGCAAAGAGAATAATGGATGAAGCATGGAAAGCTCATTAAAAACAGTGTCTGTAAAACCAAGTTCCCAAAAGTTCCAGGAGGCAAGGTTCACTCTTTAGGATGGTCCACAAGGCCTGGAGACGTTGCTATTCTCCCCTCAGAAACCCTCCTCATCGATTGACACCTTCCCCTTTTCTTATTCACAGCCCTACCTGTTTCACATTTTTTCCATTCTCCCGCCCTAAAAAATAAAAAAACATCCCTCAGTCATCACTATCGATCTTCTATTCCCACGACACCCCGAAGTTGATAAATTCATACGTCACCATGTTTCAATTCAGCTTAATATATATTAGATGTATCAGCCGATTGTTTAAAAACAGGGCCGATTATATCCTGTCAATCAAAAGAGGGCGGGAAAACACATGGAGTGCGTGCAGTGTGTAAAGATGACGTCTCTTGTGTGGAATGACGACAAAACTGCAGTTTGTAATCTCTGTAATGTCTGCACTGCTAACACTTTACACTGGACGCTGCAGCAGTGAAGCGGGAGATTCGCAGTCGAGACTAAATTATTCTTTTTTGCCGAGCTGAATTAAAGGGCCAGTACGCTGCTGAAAGGTTTAAATGAAGATAAATTGACAAAGTATATATTGCACAGAAAAATATATTTCTAGTGTATTTCATATCCAGTTAATGTTAATGTATATAAAAAAGTTGATATTCTATATGACCAGTTTGATGTCAGTGATGAAGTAGAAATGCTTTTGTTTGTGGAGAGTGAATGTGAGACTAACAGGAGGATTTTTAGAATTCAGTCAATGTTCATATGAATTAATAACATTCAATAAGTTCAGAAATCTTACTTTAATCTTCAGAACTGAGTTCATGTGTTCATGTTAATTAGAGTAATGTGTTTTAAGTTGATGAGACCAGTTACTGTGAAACAACTTGTTGAAATGGAGAGAATAAAGTTTTTATTTACATTTCTTTCAGAATCGTGGAATTAATTATTATTCATTTAAAAGAAGGCTTTAAATACAGAACTATCGGTATCGGGTGATAAATTCAGTATCGGTGCATCTGTAATATTTATACCACAAAACTAACATGAACGCAGAAGGTAGTCATGGAAAACAGCAGATATATATAGTCAATCAAAAAGTACATTCTTTAAGAGAAGGCTTCAGCATGCATTTTAAATTCCAGCAGGTGCAAAAAGCTCAGACTTGTATGAAGTGCAGCAAGACAGCGGGCAAAGAGAATAATGGATGAAGCATGGAAAGCTGGTTAAAAACTCTTAAGGATTGTCGACAAGGCCAGGGGGCGTTGCTATTCTCCCCTCAGAAACCCTCCTCATCGATTGACACCTTCCCCTTTTCTTATTCACAGCCCTACCTGTTTCACAACTTTTCCATTCTCTCGGCCCTAAAAAAAAATTGTAAAAATCCCTCGGCCATCACTATCGATCGTCCACCCCACGACACCCCGAAGTTTATCAACACTTGGCCTTATTTTCGGTGCATGTACAAGAGACCGCAAAACCAAGAATGGATTTTGAAAAAGAATCAATCCCCTCCGAGAGTACAGGACCTTCAGCAACCTTTTCAACGCTCAGTGCCAATCAGTCCAGAACGCAGCTATGGGACAGGCGCGTAAACTTTAAAGAGCGCCGGCATTTCACCTGGAGAACAGGAGCTTCCACTATGACCTGGGTTCACTTCTGCTGCTGGAGAAAGAACTACGCTTACACACGTATGCGTACACCCAAACAGACTGCTGGCGACGACCGTGCTTTCTGTTTGTTTGTTTGTTTACTTATTTATTTGTTTGTTTGTTTTTGCTTCAGCCGAGCACACAGCTGGAGAGAAACAACAACTCATCAAGTGTCTAACTGAATAGTTGAGTAATTTCTCATCGCTGATCACATTAGTAAAAAAAAAAGGTGAATAGATTCTTCCTGTAGTTCATAATTATATTATATGAAATGTAAGAAGAAAACAAAACGGTGCTCTTGTAGAGCTTTGGTGCAAAGCTTCCTGATGAGACGGAAAAAAAAAAAAAGGAAAATAAGAAACAAACCCCAAACCCTCAGACGTTAATATAATTCCCAAAATAAATACATAAATAATATAAAAAATAATAAAGTGCTTGCCTTTTGGGTTTTATTTCAAATTGCCACCTTAGACTGTCAATTTAAGTTCCACTTATTTACAGAGGCGATCAGTAATACCAAATTGAAAGCAACATCAGACGAAAACAACAATGACAGCAAGCGCTTTAGCACAAATTAATTACATACACGTTGTACAAGCTTGTGAAAGGTTGGCAGTGGAACAGTAGCGCTAGTACTTTGGTACCACCAAAACGTTGCTTTCACTCACTTCAGTTTTGAGGAAAGGCATGTTTGCAGTTCATTCATTAGCCTTTATCCATTTGGTCTAATGCACAGCTTCAACAGATGACAGTTGGCTCTGTTCTACTAGAAGGAAAAGCGCTCTTCAAGCTCAAGGCAGCCTAGTGCGAAATTGTAATCATTTTAAAAGGAGTGAAATTGCTTTTTAAGAGTTACACAAGCCTGCCTATCGAACCCGTGCCAAATGAAGAGATGAGCCTGTTCACAATTCACTCGACTACAAAGAAAGGCATTGAAATCCTTCATCAGCAACCTGTTCTTTTCTGGGGTTTTTTCTTTTTGGCTCCGTGAGTGATTTCTCTGAAGCATTATGCTTCACTAAACTAGATTGTAGCACAACACATACGGTGGCCTGGATGGTCTTAAAATAACCTCCACATGAAATAAAGTGGATAATTTCTTCTTTCCGCAACGCACGATCTATTCGGCGCATCCATCCTCGTAGTAGTAGCCATGGGGGTAGGATGCGGGGGTCGGAGGGAGAAAGAGCTGCTGGAAATCTCGCCGGATTAAATGTTACACTCCTCTATGTACCAATCTCCCATGTTAAGAGTTTTTTTTTTTTTTTCTCCTCTCATCCTGCGCACTCCTCGCCAAGGGACATCATTACAGAGTTCCATCTCCTTGCAAAATTACAAGCCTGGCACAGGGGTAGACTGGGCTGGAAATTAAACCACACAGATAAGAGGGTGGATGGTGGGGTGGGGTGGGGTGGGGTGGAGTGCGGCGGTGCGGTATGGATCGGTTTTCACCTCTTAGAGCTGTTTGAGTGGAGATGGCATCGGATATTCCCTAGAACCTTTCATATTTAAGTGCGGCTTGGTTTTATTTCGCAATACACACATGAAGGATAAACATTTGAATAGACTTATTTATTTATTTATTTAAATAAAAAAAATAAAAATCATTTTTGTGGAACTAAACTAAGATGAAAATAGTGCGAGCCCTGCAATAATTACAGGGCTGCGCTAAAGCACTTCTAGAAATGATCCCAGAAACAGCTTGACACGATTTGATGCTTTATTCGGCTCAGCACGGATGCCAAAACGACTGAAATAATCATAAAGACTCGATATTGTGTAGGAAAACAACCAATTACCAACTATAAGTGTGATGTGTCAGTTAGAGAAATGTATGCAAAAAACAAAAAAAAAAACAGTGCACGACAAGATTTATGCACATACAATGAACACACACACACACACACACACACACACACACACACACACACACACCCACTCCTACTATTGCTTCTTTCTATTCTTACAAGGAGCGTCCACTGGCATAATTATTAATGCAGCTAATTAATGCGATGCCTACGCTTCAATATGAACGAAAAGTAAAACATGTTGAAAAGAAAAGGTTTTATTGTTTTATTGAAAAGGTTTTATTGAAAAAAAAAAAGAGCACTAGTATCAGTTTACAATCTTGCTTTTATCCTCTAGCATCTCATTTGCACAGGAGTCAGGTAGTAAAAGTCAGGGAATAGAGGTGATATTTAGAGGCTGCATGTGTTTTCAGTTTTCAGTCTTACTTTTAGTCTGTGCGTCCTGACCGCATGATGAGGGGATTCCTACAGGCAGGGAAGGGAAAGGAAGGGAAATGGGGGGGTGTTGGACAGGATACAGAGCCACTGACTTTGCAAAAGGTTAACGATCCAGTGGATGGAGGGCTGCTCTCCAGAGAGCGGATTAGTAATGGAGTACAGTGCTGTTGGGTAAAGGAAAAGCCTTGTGAGAGGTTCTCTGGTTGGTGTTTCCGTCTCTCTCTCTCTCTCTCTCTCTCTCTCATATACACCACACACGTACACACACACACAAACACACACACACACTACTGAGCCATGCTGGACTTCCTGTCTATATGCTAACCACATGGTTCCTGCCCCAACGGGTAGCAGCCAGAGGCAAATCACACGCTGCCATGCACCCAGCTGATGGAGGGAGGAAAAAAAAAGGAAACAGTCCTGCCTCTTTTTATGACCACACAGGAAGATGAGAGTCGGGAGGGGAAAAAAAAAGAAAAGATCCATAAAGCTCCAAAGCTCCTGGTGGGTAAATTAAAAGGGAGAGCCGACTGTTTGTCATGAATGCTTTCATAGATTCCAAGTCCTCTACTACAATGGTTTTAAGAATAAATCCAGTTGCTCAGATCAAAGCAGAGGAAGAAGCGTTAAGGGTAATGACTCCAGGCTTTTCCTGTCCCGCATTCTTTCCATCTACCAATGGCAGGATGGTCGTCATCAGCTGAAATACCGAAATACTCTGGGTGTCTGTTGTTTTTTTTTTTTAGATGTGTCGCTAGAGTTCCTCGCAGCAATAATATCTGGAGACAGTCCCCTAAAAATCACAAATGGGCTACGAGGACACGACAGAAGCATATCCTACACAACCCTTAGTCTGCCATTATTAGAAAATAAGCAGAAAATGTCTCACCTCCACTGGCTCTGAGCGTATCTGCGCTGTCGCACACTGCCAACGCTCTCCACGAATCCATTTCCAAAACTCATCAAAGGCTCAAGATATTCTATTGTACGGCCGTCCTTGGGACGGAACTCAACAGCAAATACCAATAGTATTACAGCAAGTGCTCTTTTATAGGCGTCACATTAACTGCCATTGTTCAGATAACGTTGCAAAATGGCTCTCAGAAAAGCATTGGCAAGGTAATTCAGATAAGCAGATAGCACAAGGAGACGGCAGCTGTCGGCCTTCGAATACAGAGTGGGGACACGAGCGACAAGACGAACAAGCCGAATCCCGAGAACGTTCAGAAGCAGACCGAGCAAACCAAGTGTATGAGCGTCCAATGTTTAACAGTACAGTATTAACAGAATAAGACTTGGAATAACAAAAGAAAAACAAACACGAACAAAAACAACAACAACGAGAACAAACTTAAACGTCAATGTCACTGGATCTGCACAATTATACTGGAATACAAATGTGATGAAAGAAGGCAAACCTGTGTTGATTTGATTCAGTGTACCAGCTCTGCTCTGTTACTCTGACACTAATGACATAGCTCATTATAATTACAGATAAGAGCTGCTTCCTCGGCGCTGCAGCAAACTGGATTAGACAAGACGAGGACTTCCAAAGCTTACCTACAGCACAGATCTGGAACTGTACCTTGTATTATCATAATCATAAAACAACCCCCTCTGCGCAATGCAAGTTAGATACACCAGAGCTCATTTGCCATGTACAACGAGGCCATTATTTCTGAACGTACAGTATGATATAAATCTATCCAGAGATGCCAGAGTGAGAGGTAAAATGTCTTATTGTGCATTCTAGAAATAAAAACGTGATAGGACATTAGCATATAGCGCATTAGCATATAATGCCATGCAATGGTGGACTTCCTGTAATATGGAGGAGGCCTGCATAAAGCTGGGTTCCCCAGCAGGAAGAATCCGGACACTTTTCTGCGAGATTGTTTGCTACTGTCTGTTTGTTGACACGAAATGGGACATAGTGATAATGACAAGCTGACTCACCAGTCTCACCAGTTACCAGATACATTTAACAAGCATGTCTGACTACTGAGGCCATGTTTTTGTCATATCACAGCAAACCAGTGTCTACATTTCCCATCCTGCACCGCGGCCTACAAACATGGCCACCATGGACTGCAATTCCCAGAACACTCACGTTCATTCTAATCACGCATACCTGCATCCAATCTCACCACACATAAAAGTCTTGGCGAAGTATACGCTCAGTTGCCTTCTGTCTCTGCCGTTACCAGGCCTTGATACAATGTTTGTTTATTCTGGGTTTTTTTTTTTGTTGTTGTTTTTTTTTTTATTTGCTTACGTTTATGGCTTCATCTCTTTGCCCTGCCCTGTTTGTGCTGTTTGCCTGATCGCCTCACCTCTGCCTGTTCTTGATTATTGTCTTCTGCCTTATCCTTTGGACTTCTTGTTGTTATTAAACTGCCATACCTGCACTTGCTTCTGTCCGTGCCTCCTTTACGTGAAAGTTTTGCTAAAATGCCAAATCAATAGTTCTAATCTGAGAAACGGTGCAGCCTGTTAGTCGGTCTACTACAAACGATTTACATACAATAAGTGTGTAAATGATCTAAAGTGCCACGTAGAGTGAGGAAACATTACGTATACGTGTTCGTAACGTAATCCGCAACATATTCCGATTGTTAGGAACGTACTGGAAGAGTGAAACTCGACGCCGAGTTCAGCAAGTGACGTCAAATCAACATGGCTGCTCACAGCATCAACGTTAAACAAGGTATGGGCAGGTATGTGGCGCAGGTGGTAGAGTGGGTTGTCTACTAATCGTAGGGTTGGCGGTTCGATTCCTGGCCCAGATGACTCCACATGCCAGAGTGTCCTTGGGCAAGACACTGAACCCCAAGTTGCTCCCGATGGCAAGCTAGCTCCTTGCATGGCAGCTCTGCTACCATTGGTGTGTGTGTGTGTGTGTGTGTGTGTGAATGGGTGAATGAGACACAGTGTAAAGCGCTTTGGATAAGTGCACATTTACCAAACAAATGAGTACTTCTTAATGAGTCATACTGTATATATTAGCTTACAGGTATTAGCTTTAGATCAATCAACATACAGAGATATCCGTTTGTTGAATGTATAACACATCCTGTAACTATACAGTTCACTGGTTTGAGGAGGTAAATATACATCACTCTCACTCATCGCAGTTAGCTGGCTAGCCTGTTGCTAAGAAAAGACGTACATGGAGGTGTCCATGTGTGTCCCCTCCACTTTGTAGCTCCGACGCACTGGGGTCAAAAATGACATGAGCGATGACTTCCCACAAGTCAAAGATGCATTGAACAGCTCTTAAAAGTATGAATACAAAATAACACAACACAACAGTAACATGTACAAATAATCAAACAAGGCTCTCACTGAATGAATACTGTTGGCCCCAAAGGTGCAAATGTGCATCAAATCCTGAATATCAAAGCAACTTTGCTAGTGATAATTTCTTCTCATGTTTATCAGATAATAAGACCAAATTACAAGAAACTGTAATAAAATAGTATGCTTTGTTGTTTGGCTCATGCAAATTTAATACCTGGCCTCCGGTCATATTCATTTGCAGTGGTCCTGCACTACAGGTGCTAAATGACTATTTTTTAAATATTTTCATTGCGTTGTGTTTTACACTGTCGCAAAAAAACAAACAAACAAAAAACCCAATCCAAATGACTTATTCATTAAGGAAAATTTTCCAAAGTTTTCCTCATGTGCAAGATCCTCTATATTCCCCATGATTAAATTAGATTACATGTTTCTTTCTTTGCAGATGTTATCATGGTTCGTACATGCAAACCTTTACTGAATAAAAAAACAGGAAACCATTTTGTAATTTGTAGAATGTAATGGATTAAATATAACGATTAGCAGGGATGACTCACGCTACGACAACAATACGAGATCCGTTCTAATACTTTTTCACACAATAGATGTTAAATACTGAATTTGAGTCATTTTTGGAGGCGAAATAAAGAGAAAAAAAATACAAAACAAGAAAAGATGAAAAGATAAAAAAAAAGGAGACATTGTCACGTCCTCGAGCAACCGTCAGATGTCGAGAAAGCCACAAGAGACCCTGGCTTTCTTGACTCGTGCAAAACAGATGTCTGTTTATTTTTACATCCCAATCACGCTGCCTTGTTATACCCTTATAAATACCTCAGACGCACAAACACAACCCTGAACGCGCTGTTTTTCGTTCGGCCTTTGTAGCAGGAACATCAAAACCGAAACGCTGGCTTCCCTATTTGCAGTAGCAGTCACAGCCTCACCGTGACCTACTTCCACCTACAGCTGTGTGACTGACAAGTCGCGCGGGACCTGGAGAAACCTGAGCATGGCTTGGCTTGGCTTCGTTCTCCTTGACCACGGAGCTGTGGCTTTGTAAACGGAACTGCACATCAAAACTGTCCATTTAATTATTCTAGCCCTTGTTTATTTCTGGAAAGCCAAGAAATGTCACTGAAGTAAAAAAAAAAAATGATTAAAAATGATGATCCCACGTGCAAGCTCAAGGCTCAAGGGGCTCGAGATCCATGTGCAAATTGAGCGCCTTGGGTCACAAAAGCATGTACGGTATATCCAACTCTCCCATGCTGTCTGTAGTCATTTCATTTGGCAATCCTCCACATTACAGAATCATTATAGTAAAACTGCAGTAGGCATTAAAAAGTCAGTTACTATGGCCGTTATGTATGATGCTTCATGCATTTAACTAGTTCGTCTGCAATCTACTATGAACCTGCAATGCGAACTTTAAATCAGCGTAAGGTTAAATAATGATCAGATCTAACATCTACTCTAGACTGGAGAGAAATTCGTTTGAATCCGCTTGGTTAGAAATGGCCACAAAAGCACAAAAAAAAAGTTTGTGCCCTGTCCAGATTATCAGCCTGTACTGCGCTTCAAATGTACTCTATTACTTCATGGAACCCATTAAAATAATGAAAATACTAAAGACATTGAGATAAGAGCAGCAAAGTGGGGACTAAGTGCGAGATAAGGCTGCTGTGATTAGCAGGCTGTAATTGAGAGTGGTATCATCTTAAAACATCAAGAGGCTCGCTCGGCATAAACTATGTAACTAGCTTGAGAGCTGATGGACAGCTTATTATTTGTCTGTCAAGTGCACCGTGAAGCCATAGGCCCAGAGAGTCTGCCACACACTAATGAGAAGCAAAGCACCGCGCCCGCGGAAACTTCACTGCCGTGGCCCTGCGAATCAGCTGCCGTCACGTCCTATCAGTCTCCGCTCAAATTACAGGTGACAAGTTATCAAATCCGCGATATTACAAACTAAACAGAGACCTCCCAGAGGACCTATTTGTTTAAGATATAGGCAATTAAACAAGGCACGGCCTGTTAGGGCCGGAGACTTCGCGCCACAGCTCCAGAGCTAATTTCATCCTCCTAATGGAAACCAAAAAAAAAAGTGAGAGAAGGAAGAAAAACACTCTGATGAAACACGGGCAATAAATGTGGGGGGAAAAAAAGAAAGGTGGTAGTAGGGTGGGGGGCCCATGCTTCAGAGCTGACGCTTTAATCATCTTGGGTCCCTTGGGTCAGCTTACAGTGCAGGAAAGCAGCTTTTGTTTGAATGTAATCTGCTGGTAGGAAGAGCATAATAAAAATTTATGGAGGTGTTCATTAAATCTTAACGATACAACTCTCCAGATATTCCAGGCTCGCCCCCCTAACACCCAAAGCCCCCCCACACACACACACCTTTTAATGATCCAGATGTTCACGTGTGGAGAAAGAATCATGTCAGTGGTTGTAAATACACCTGGACCGCTTCCATCAGACCTCCGTACTTCTGACACGCTCGTAGTCAGTCTCGCTAGTCTCGCTATCACACCAAAACACACACTGCACCGGAGCGACGTTGGAACTCAACTCGCACACAATAGCTGCAGGTGCAACTGATTATCATATATCATTGGCTGAGTCTGACACAAACACATCCCAGTAATGGACGGAAAGGGGGAAATATTTCTACGCTAAGCCGACCTGGAGGGAAAACCCAGTACAGAAGGGGCTTCTTCAGCCCCACAGGTGATCTATTAGTGTGAATCAATATAACTTCACACGTGCAAGTCTAGCTATAGGTTTGTGTTTCATTTTGTGCCGCTTGAAGCTGAAGACAATTTGAAAAACAAGAGAAATCGCATTAAATTGTTATGGGATTGAGTCTGGGTTTGGAGTTAGGGGGATGGTTTGAGGCTGGCTGGGAACTTGGCACAACATCTGGACCAACCCGCTATGAATTTTTCATGGCTGCATCTCCAGCCTTAACAATGTGTGTCTCAGTTGTTGTGTTTACATCTCATCTGTAATTTCTAATCAGACAGCTGAGAACTCTATTGACCTTTTTTTTTTTTTTGCTGGTGACTGATTTGCCAATTCAGGAGAGAGATAAAATACAGATTTGATTATGCTTCTGTTGGGGAGGCGTAATGTACTAGGCCAACGACAAAACACTAAAGTATATCTCTTCCAGCAGTTTCTCCCATTTCCAAACCTACAAAAGGGACTCGGTGACTTGATGCCTAGTCTGTTCTCGATTAGCACATTCATATTCTCGATAGTAAAATCATTACAAATGAACACAAGTACATGCTGGTAATTACTTTATAAATATTATGCACAGCTCGTTTCTATAAACGACTGGCAGCATTCTGTCTAGCAAATTGCATCATCCATTCCATGCTATTGAAAGTGAACAGCAAGACAGTTCGACTACACCGGGCTAGCAAAGGATAGGAAATTTTGAACGCAACAACTAGCACTGCTTTTAAAATGGTTGATGATGATTTCAGCTGGAAGAAATGAAACAGACCCAAGCACACGGTTGCCTCCAAATGAGATCATTAGTAACGGCAAATAATGACTGAGCTGGTTAGTCTGAGCCTATTTCCTTTGAAATAAATCAAGCTGCTGAATGCTAAAAACCCACTGAAAACGCTAGCAGGAGCGAACAACAGACCACGTTCTGATGAATGGTTCGAGCCAGGGCCGCCACCGTCCGTGCGTTTGCTCCACAAAAAACACAAAATAAATACAACCAATAATGAAGTGCCATCAACTCTTCGTACGTCTCTTCTACACGGTCACTTCTAAGCCAGAGACAGGCTCAGAAGAAAAAGCGACAACGTCTGATGAGTGCATCCCAAGTGTCGTCAATTAAGCATGTCTGATCAGACGGTGTTCAGGCAGTGTTCTTTACTTGAGCTGACCTTTTTCCAGCCCAAAGGCGACTGATAATGGAGGTAAGAACTGAATGAGGTTTCTAGTTCGACAGCTCCAAATGAGATCCATGTCACCCATGACAAAAGATTCTGTGTAGGCGGACAATAATTCACTCATGATTGGATGGATGGACAATCAGCCTCAAGAAATTGCTTTAAAAAAGATGTTAAAGGACACTTAGGATTACATCCAGGTTTTGTTTCTCCTTGTTTCATCTCTTTGGCAGTGTGAGGTTAGAACTTGCTCCGTAATCCAACTGACAATTATACTGGGTGTAATGAGTTTTTAAATAAAAATTCCCATCAAACCAATGGGACAAACCTCTATATATATATATATATATATACATACACATACAGTATCTCACACATACAGTATCTCACATTTGTGTAAATATTTGATGATATCTTTTCATGTGACCACACTGAAGAAATGACACTTTACTACAATGTAGTGAGTGTACAGCTTGTGTAACAGTGTAAATTTTCTGTCCCCTCAAAATAACTCAACACACAGCCATTAATGTCTAAACCGCTGGCAACAAAAGTGAGTACACCCCTAAGTGAAAATGTCCAAACTGGGCCCAATTAGCCATTTTCCCTCGCCGGTGTCATGTGACTTGTTAGTGTTACAATGTCTCAGGTGTGAATGGGGAGCAGGTGTGTTAAATTTGGTGTCATCGCTCTCACACTCCCTCATACTGGTCACTGGAAGTTCAACATGGCAACTTATGGCAAAGAACTCTCTGAGGATCTGAAAAATAGAATTGTTGCTCTACATAAAGATGGCCTAGGCTATAAGAAGATTGCCAAGACCCTGACACTGAGCTGCAGCATGGTGGACAAGACCATACAGCGGTTTAACAGGACAGGTTCCACTCAGAACAGGCCTCGCCATGGTCAACCAAAGAAGTTGAGTGCACGTGCTCAGCGTCATATCCAGAGGTTGTCTTTGGGAAATAGACGTATGAGTACTGCCAGCATTGCTGCAGTGGTTGAAGGGGTGGGGGGGTCAGCCTGTTGGTGCTCAGACCATACGCCGCACACTGCATCAAATTGGTCTGCATGGCTGTCGTCCCAGAAGGAAGCCTCTTCTAGATGATATACAAGAAAGCCCACAAACAGTTTGTTGAAGACAAGTGGACTAAGGACATGGATTACTGGAACCATGTCCTGTGGTCTGATGAGACCAAGATCAACTTATTTGGTTCAGATGGTGTTAAGCATGTGTGACGGCAACCGGGTGAGGAGTACAAAGACAAGTGTGTCTTGACTACAGTCAAACATGGTGGTGGGAGTGTCATGATCTGGGGCTGCATGAGTGCTGCCGGCACAGGGGAGCTACAGTTCATTGAGGAAACCATAAATGCCAACATGTACTGTGACTTGGTGAAGAATGGCTTTCTTCTTGCCACTCTTCCATAAAGCCAGATTTGTGCAGTGTACGACTGATTGTTGTCCTATGGACAGACTCTCCCACCTCAGCTGTAGTTCTCTGCAGTTCATCCAGAGTGATCATGGGCCTCTTGGCTGATCAGTCATCTCCTTGTCTGAGCTGAAAGTTTAAAGGGACGGCCAGGTCTTGGTAGATTTGCAGTGGTCTGATACTCCTTCCATTTCAAAATGATCGCTTGCACAGTGCTCCTTGCGATGTTTAAAGCTTGGGAAATCTTTTTGTATCCAAATCCGGCTTTAAACTTCTCCACAACAGTATTACAGACCTGCCGGGTGTGTTCCTTGGTCTTCATGATGCGCTCTGTGCTTTCAACAGAACCCTGAGACTATCACAGAGCAGGTGCATTTATACAGAGACTTGATTACACACAGGTGGATTCTATTTATCACCATCAGTCATTTAGGACGACACTGGATCATTCAGAGATCCTCGCTGAACTTCTGGAGTGAGTTTGCTGCACTGAAAGTAAAGGGGCCGAATAATTTTGCACGCACCACTTTTCAGTTTTTTATTTGCTAAAAAAGTTTAAAATATCCAATAGATTTCGTTCCACTTCACAATTGTGTCCCACTTGTTGGTGATTCTTCACAAAAAATGTAAAGTTTATATCTTTATGTTTGAAGCCTGAAATGTGGCAAAAGGTTGAAAAGTTCAAGGGGGCCGAATACTTTCGCAAGGCACTGTAATGGTGGCCACACAAAATATTGACACTTTGGGCCCAATTTGGACATTTTCACTTAGGGGTGTACTCAATTTTGTTGCCAGAGGTTTAGACATTAATTGCTGTATGTTGAATTATTTTGAGGGGACAGCAAATATACATTTACACAAGCTGTACACTCACTACTTTACATTGAAGCCAAGTGTCATTTCTTCAGTGTGGTCACATGAAAAGATCTAATCAAATATTTACAAAAATCTGAGTGGTGTACTCATTTTTGTGAGATACTGTATATATGAAAAGATGAAAAGAGAAGTCATTCAGACCGCTGACTCATTCCACACACTTCTGGCTCTGAGGTGAAAGTTAGGTGATTTTATTTTAAACCAGGTGAGTCATAAGGGCAAGCTTGACATTTAAATGCAACTTCTCCGAAAATTTTATTCCATGTGCCAGTTTCTCAGTCTGACCATATGTGCAACTTATTCTAATGAATGCTTTAGCTTGTATTTACAAAAAAACCCCAAAAAACCCAAACAACAGAGGCATGGAAAGACTTTTGTGGTGATGCCACCCACAGTGCTAACACCTGCATTAGCCTCCTCCATATCTGTGCTTGGTGCTATTTGTCAGGTTACAATTCACCTCAACAGAAGAATTAATTATGGACCCATAAGACACCTGTCCACGAATGTGTCCACAAGAGCACATGAAGACAAATGAAGACCAAAAACAACGCAACAACATTCGTTGATGTAAAAGTGTGGAACCAAACAGTGGCGAAGAAGGAAAAGAGAATCGACAGTCCCGTTCAAATTTAAAAGTCTCATTCATGTGGATATTAAAACTTATTCGACTTAATCGAGAACCTTTGCGATGAGCCGATGGAAACTTGAAACGAAATCGTGAGATCGTATTGCTTCATGCACTGTTCATTGGTGTATCTGATTCTGGTTTCTACATATCCTATGACTGGTGTAACCCCAGAGACAGATGAAAACAATATACACACCTTCTTCACTGGACAGGCAGTTTGCATAACTCTTCTATTCTTCTACAGCAGTCTAGCCATTAGAGAGTGAAAAAAATAAAAAAAGACGATGGTCTTCGACATTAACCAGAGGCGAGTCTCATCAATGTAGAGTTAATGCCTAGTGGACGTTTCACTATGTTCAAAATTTGAAGAGTGTTATATTTCGTGTAGATGAACCTCACTACTTTCTTTCACCTGGAGGAACCCCAGACAAAGAGCAGCCAATAAAATCCCACTGCCTCACAAAATCAGTGTACGTGAGTGCAGTTGTTGTTTCTGCACTCAGTTCAGCTGAAATCAGTCTTAAAATATACAGGAGCTGGAGGAGATGATTTTTGATGAGATTCAGGCAGAAGAGTTGTCTTATCTGCAAAAGAGAGTCAGAGGGTTTTGGTTCCTAACACCCATTTGTGCATCCCATGGCAAATTATTGAATTCAGACAGGACCAACACAACATTTTTCGTTAGGTTTCGATTTTTGGAAAATTTCGCTCCAATCTACTACGTCCAAAAAAAATCAGCGCTGAAATCACACCCGTATCAAATCGTCGACTGATTACCAAGGACTTTTCGGGCTGAAACTGTGTTAGAAAAATGGGGATGTATAAATCTTTGCTAGGACCCGAGTTTGACACTCTATTCAGAGGTAGACACTCCCCATCACTTGCCAAAGCAAAACAAGTAAGAAAGTGCCAGTGAGGATATCCGAGTATGTCCCTTCGCCATATTCTTCCAGCAGAATCTAGTCATCTTTGGATATCTGCTCTCTTTCGCCAACTGTATTTCTCTGCTGCTTCACTCTTTCACCCCTGAGTGACGCCCTCAAACACAGAGCCTCGAAATGCACCAGGAATAGAAGCGTAAATACGACGCCACAGCAATGAGGTGATAATAAGGCACTCGCGGTTCGATAACAATGTCTGAGATTCCTCTAGAGCTGCAGGAAGAGGAGAAGTGATACAACAAACTCCCTCGGTTCTCTGCTTACCTGCCACAGTCAGGTAAATGGATGGGCTCGTCTTGTTCTCGCCGTTCTTCTCGTTGACGGCCTGGACGTAGTATCTCCCGGCGTCCATCGCAGCCGTGGCCAACACTACAAGCTGGTTCTCCATGGTTATGGCCCTGCAGACAGAAAAATAGAATAAAATAAAAATAGTGCCTCACAGTTAAACCACACCTGACAATTAGGTCACTGCGTTGACAAATTTCACATGTGCTACATATTGATAGCATTTCAATTAGCAGGCCACTGGTGTGTATTGAGCTCCATTAAAGTATAGACGCAAGGCTTTACTGAGAGGCATCCAGCATAGAGGAATTTCATGGGTCCTGCACACCCTCAATGTATCTGATCCTTCATTCTGACATAAGCAGAGAATCAATGAGCTGAAAGGGTCATTACTGGCAGAAATGGTGCACTTTGCAAGTATAAACCCACAGGATAGACTCCTGCTCTCTGAGTCAGTCACTGAAACATGGACAGACGCAACCTTGGGGTACTAGTACAGGCTTTGGGATCAGGATTAGATACTCACAAAATGACGAAAGTATTACTTACAGCGATCTAAAGTTAGTCTACCGAATGTAGGCAGCGGTTCACACTTCCACAGACATACACAGAATACTTAAACGGATTTCTAAAGCATTGGAAGTAAGTCTTAGCTGTGTGATGCCTGAAAACTGATGACTCCCGCTCATCAAGTCTGTATCAGCTCTGGGACTCTTTTTTTTTTTTTTTTTCTTTCCAAGGTGAGATTGTTATCTCAAACCAAATTTGTGGTATAGAGTGCAAGGTTCTTTTGATACCACTCCACTTCACAAAGATGGAACGGAAGACGTTCGCTTTTGTTTCATCAGATGAAAGGTGCACATTTCTTTTTTTCCCCCTTCAACCCCTCTCTCACGCACAGTTCTCTTCCCTCTTGCACTTCTCTTTCCCTGATTAATTGATGGCATCCTCAATCACACATCAATGGGGCTTTAGAGAACTCTCTCTGATGAGGCACGAGGCACAGCACGACTTTGCTTGAAATGTGTGATTAGCTCTGGGGACCTGTAGCTCGTTCATGTCTACACATTGGAACAAAGACTGTGGTCATTACCCATTTTTGAGATGGATCTCCACAAGAGAAAGTCGAGTCAATGAGACATTTGTGGCTAAAAAAAACCAAAAAAAAAAACCCCAGCTCTAGTAGGGGCCGGTGGGAGCACTGAGGCCTCTGAGGGAACGCTGACTGTGAAATTAGAGTCTTCTGCAGATCTGCTAAATGCTTTTTTTTTTTGATGTTCATGATTAAGTGAAGATTACCATAAAGAGATCCATCAAAAGCTGTAGAGTGAGGCCAATTAAGGACGGAGACAGAGGGACGTTGATATCGTCATCTTTGCTGTCTGATCTTGGCTGACCATGCACAGTTGTCCATGCCGTACTCCTCACATGATAGCAGCAGCAGCATTAAAAGGTCACTGTGTTCTACCTCGATGGTGTCGATTAATAAACAGCCAGAGAACTGAAAACGGCTCAGCAAACATCATGGCCTCACAAATTCATGGCTATGAATGGCTTACCTTCATGATCATTTAAGGGTGCACTGGCTGCGTGCACCCAAGGGTTTGTTTTATATATATATATATATATGGAAGGAAAGAATTTACCTGGTTTCCATTGTTTGAAAGGAATCGATACAAGTGGCATATAAAGTGATTTGATGATTAGTTGCGATAGTTTCGTTTCCATTACAATTCTCCAGATAAATGGCCCCTGCCAGGGTTTCAGTAAACAAAGTACAGTAGGAGAGATAATGGGTAGCCTTGTTTTGTATCCCAGAGGGCTGCATGTCTGTTTGATTTCAGCCCACAACCTATTACACATGCAGTTTGGGAGCTATGTGAAATGTTAATTCACTTAGGAAAGGTGCCCAGGTAATTTAAATATTCAAAGAATAAAACGACTGCTTTGATTTGTAAAAAGAGTGTACTCTCTCTCTGCCCGCCCATCTCCGCCAGGCTTTTATCTGGCCAGTCGTTTCCAATAGGGGGAGGACACTCGAACAATTTGACAACACAAGAATAATAATAATAATTTTTTTTTTTTTTTAACAGAGATGAATTTACTCTGATAGGCCCTTTATTATGATATTCAACACGGACTGTTTTTTGGAGAAAAATCACAAGGCCATCATTTCAAATCATTTTCTATCCCGCTCTCTGGAGGCATATTATTTATCGAGTTTACCTGATGTTCCAGGAGACTTCATTTGTATGCAGTTCATTATAGTGAGCAGAGCTGGTCGCAGCAATAATGCATTATGAAGCCCCTCTATAATACTCTGAAACGTGAATGCTGCCGTGAGGTCCCCAGTATAATTCTCCTGGGCATTGGACAACCGCTCGAGAGATATTACATTAATCAACATGGCGGGTACCTGCTTTCAGAAAGCTGCTTCCGAGAATATTTGTTTTCATTTACTGCCATAAATTACACTCTTAAAATAGGCTTACTGGTCTGAGATGTATGATATAGTAATTAAAATGTCAACAAGTCATATTGTGCTCCCGTTTCCACTAAGAACCCAGCTGGGTGGATTTGTCTGTCGTTACATTTTGATTTATGATGCTTTTAGGCCCAGAGAAAGCCAGCCACCTTTCTGAGCGAAGAGAAAGTACACTGGGACCTTGGGGAAGAGAGATAAGAGTCAGTAATGTGCTGAGAACTGTACCACCCAGAAATGTGTCAGAAGCATGAGATGAGATGTTCACCGTGCTTTCTCCATCTCGCACTGATGGCAGGGCTGAACAACAGATCAAAGCATGGGGTGGAGAAGGAGACACTTCTCAATACAGGGGGAAATCGTCCAAGTCTACAGTACAAAGTCGGCGCTGTTCTCTGCGTGTGTGTGTGTGTGTGTGTGGATGAGTCGGTAAGGCATGCAAGAAAGAGCTGTAAGAAAAAGGGTCTCCAGGGACAGGTAGATACAGAATGATGACAGCCGTCCACTTCCCATTTAGCCTTGGGGTCAAACCATTAAATGGTCCAAGTGAAAGAAATCCGTTCTGAGCGACTTCCTGTGTGGAGGCCCAGCTGTGTGAAGACAACTCAATCCACACATGCACATACACAGATCAGCCATAACATTAAAACCACCTGCCTAATATTGTGTAGGTTCCCCTTGTGCCACCACAACAGCTCTGACCAGTCGAGGCATGGACTCCACAAGACCTCTGAAGGTGTGCTGTGGTATCTGGCACCAAGACATTAGCAGCAGATCTACTGTCAAAATCTACTGTCATTAGGGAATACCGTTTCCATGAAGGGGTGTACTTGGTCTGCAACAATGTTCAGGTAGGAGGTACGTGTTACAAGTAACATTCACATGAATGCCAGGACCCAATGTTTCCCAGCAGAACATTGCCAAGAGCATCACACTTCCTCTGCCGGCTTGCCTTCTGCACATAGTGCATCCAGGTGTCATGTCTTCCCCAGGTAAGCAACGCACATGCACCTGGCCATCCACATAATGTAAAAGAAAACATAATTCATCAGACCAGGCCACCTTCTTCCACATGGTCCAGTTCTGATGCTTACGTACCGATTGTAGGTGTTTCGGCAGTGGGCGGGGGCAGCAGGGGCACTCTGACCAATCTGCAGCTATGTAGCCCCATACACAGCAAGCTGAGGGATCAGATACACCTATCTGACACCTTTCTATCATAGCCAGCATGAACTTTTTCAGTAATTTGTGCTACAATAGCTCTTCTGTGGGATCAGACCAAACGGGCTAGCCTTCAGTCCCCAGGGTGCATCAGTGAGCCTTGGGCACCCATGACCTTGTTGCCAGTTCACTGGTTGGTCTTCCTTGGACCATTTTTGGTAGGTACTAACCGCTGCATACTGGGAACAGCCCACAAGACCTGCAGTTTTTAGAGATGCTCTGACCCAGTCGTCTCGCCATCACAATTTGGCCTTTTCAAAGTCACTCTGATCCTTATACTTGCCCATTTTTCCAGCTTCCAACACCTCAACTTCGTGAACTGACCTTTCACTTGCTGCTAAATATAGCCCACTCCTTGACAGGTGCCACTGTAATGAAATAATCAATGTTGTTCACTTCACCTGTCAGTGGTTTTAATGTTATGGCTGATTGGTATATATATATACACTCACCAGATGCACCCATATGTACACACAAAGGCACTCGGAGCGTCCTCACTGCCCATCTCAGACCTGACCTTAATGTTCTCCTGCTCCGTCAGAATGAGAAAAACTCTCTGCTACAATCATCCTGTATTGAATTTTTCTGTACTGAAACTTTGTTCTGCATTTAAAAAACAGAGCGAGGCTAACCTGTGTAATCTTGTGAGCATGGTAATGGTCACATGGTTAAAAGTGTATCCTTGACTGTTTACATTACACAAGTAAAAAGCCTGTATTTAAAAACAGCAGAGAAAGAGTCCACTCAGAGTCACCTCTGTGTTCATGCTCTGTGCTCGTCGTGTTCAACTCTTCTCCTTTCTCAGCATGCTCTCCAGCATTTTAATGTATAACTGCATACCCAGGTTCAGTAGGGCACCAGGCTGGAACTCAGATAATCAATAGCACCAGTGCAGTCAGTCCAAAGTTTCCCACCCTGTCCATATCCAGGCCACGGTGAAGCATTTCAGAGGCAACTCATAATATCCACATTAGGAGCAGTAGTCTGCCATATATCATGATGAATTGTGGCCAGAAATGTACAAGCACAGATAACCCTGAAGACTTGCCCCTCTCATGACACAGATACAAAACATTCTGAATAATCCACATGTATCCTGAGAAAGATATGTGGGCTGGCTTCAAATGCACAAGGTCAGGTGGTGTGAATTAATCAAAATGGGTAGATGATGCCAATGGCTGTGAGTTTACACTAAACATTTAACACTAGTGTTGTCAAGTCAAAGGTTGCTTTGACAACATGAGCTTACTGTTGTTTTATGTTCAACAGATCTGATGATTGTTCAGGAAGATGACTCGGCCTCCAAATTCCAGAAGTCTCAATCTGATTGACAATCTGTAGGATGATCTAGACAAACAAGTCTGATCCATGGAGGCCCCGCCTCGCAACTTACAGGACTTAAAGGATCTGCTGCTAGTGTCTTGGTTCCAGATACCACAGCATGCTTTCAGAGGTCTTGTAGAGTCTAATTTTTTTTCGGTTTCCCTCTCACAACTTTAGAACCTGCTTGACTTAATTTTTTTTTTTTAAGAAAGAAAAATATATAACTGTTTTCTACTTATCCTGTCATACTCCACCTCCAATTAACTGTGTATAGAGATGCTACGGAAAAAGAATTAAAGCTTGGAAGAAAGTAGCAGAGATCATTGGTGTCTTTGTACTGTAGCTAGTGCGTTTCAATAGCTTCCGCTGCTAATCTGCTAATAGATACTACACTAGACAAATTGAATCGTATACTGTAGTAAACCCTTCTCAAAACACCGGACGGAGAGATCCAATACAACACGTGACACGAGTGCTAGTGTGAACGCAGGGTAACTATTCAGAACAGTGTTTCTGTTAATGCGCTGTTCCACATTTAGTGCAAAATTATCTCCCAAAAATGGCCACTTGGGATAAGGTCAAAGCAGAAACTCATCCATCCTCATTACCTTGAGCTTTCTACTTCACAAACATCCAGAGATGTCTTCTGGCCACACTGATAAAAAAAAGAAAAAGAATCGAAAACACTCCAAAAAAACAGGCCCATAGTAATATTAAATCAGGCCACCAAATATATAAGAGAGGAAGAACACGACAGGGAAGACATGCGTAATGGAAGCGAGGATACTTTTATATATCTGAAGAGTTTTCGCAATTCTAGACATTGAGTGCTGCATTAATGTTACAGAGTAAAGCCCGCATTGAAATAGCACCCTCTTCCACTGAGCTCACGAGTGAGAAAAGCATTCCTTAAAATACCTTGCCACAAAGTGAACGAGTATACAACTTTTCCATATACAACTTTCACGTCACATAAAAAGGACTTTCCTTTGCTTCTCCTTTCCGGCTCCAAACACAGAGGACCACGCAAGGAAGGAATACAAGCAATCTTCAGAAAGATGACATTTTAAAAAAGTGTATTTCCTCCTTCGCTGTGTAAAACCGAATAAACAGACCACAAATGCATTGGAACCAGCCACTCTTCTTTTCATCGGTTGCGATGTGCAGCTCCATGCTGTGTAGGTACTACTTAACATTTCAGAGCCAAGCACAACTGTGGGAAAACGAACAATCCTGCGCCCTCGCTGGATTCAACTTTCCCCTTACTATCTTCAATTTCCAGGACCTTCTCAACAAAATTGCTCCGGGGTTTTTGACTGGATGTCTGTGATTGCTGTCTTGGGCCACAACAGGAACCAAGTGGCACCAAATGAAGCTTGATAAAATGCAAGCCAGGAGGGGCTGGTTCAATGAGAGTGATAGTAACTGTTCTTATATCCTATAGAGTCACTTGTTCCTGCCTGTACAGGTAGTTTTACACTACAGCTGTTTTTAAGCTGATCCCACTAAAGTCTTTAGCAGACTGCATGTTCTCCATGTCAGATCGTACAGTGAAGAGCGATTATGCTTATGTCATCAATTCAGGCTTGTGCAGAAAATGGGGTCATATACAGGGATAACATTGGGGTTATCCCTAGAGAAAACGTTTTAAAAGAGGACAACACAAAAGTGACCATGAGGTACTACGCATTATGACCCTTAGCATGCACCACAATGTCTGAGGGGCCAGGGATGTAGGCTAACACAACGTTATACGAATTAATGTGTGCAAGTTAGCTTTTTACATTTACATTTACGGCATTTGGCAGGCCCCCAAATATAATTACCCATTTATACAACTGAGCAGTTGAGGGTTAAGTTGGAGGTTGTTTAAGGGTCCAGTAGTGGCAGCTTGGCGGTGATGGGATTTGAATTCACGGCCTTCTGACCAGAAGTCCAACGTCTTAAGCACTGATTTAAACAACTACTTTCGCAAACATACACACTTCAACATTTCGCATTTTGGATTTCGCGCCATCTAATGCCATCCTCCTGATGGTGGCTTTTAAACAAGTTCATTCCAATTCGATTTGATATGTATTAACGATGGACATTGCTGAAAAATGCAGCTTTACAGAAATATATAAACAAATTCAAGATATCCAATTTAATCATTTTAATCTCTTAGATGATCATTCAGATAATCCTGACACTGCCAGAATTTTACATACCAAATCAGCCACCAGTCAGAGTGTCATATTGTGCAATTTTAAAATCTCAAGTCACACTTCCAGATTTCTTGGAAATCGTGCTGAAAATTGCAGCGCAGCCTTCTAACAAGCCCCTGCGCAGAGCACCTTCCTAACCAACACACATACACAGGCAAGGCTTTCAATTATTCCACAAACACAATCACTGAGAGTAACAGCGTGAACCTTTAACGAGGGAGGGGGACTCGGGGTAAAAGTTGAAAAGTTTTC
This sequence comes from Ameiurus melas, assembly GCA_012411365.1. Classification (NCBI taxonomy): domain Eukaryota; kingdom Metazoa; phylum Chordata; class Actinopteri; order Siluriformes; family Ictaluridae; genus Ameiurus; species Ameiurus melas. Next base: position 19,703,472 of record CM022774.1, on the reverse strand, counting down.
TTGGACAGAGTAGACATGTCTATTTTATTCCCCCTGATGAAAATGACAGCATGTCTGCCAATCCATCCAACAATAATGCTAGACTGTCAGTCAGAATGCACTAGAAGGTAAATTGGGATATAGACCAAAATGACGTTATGTGAAAAGTTTACTAGCGGATTCCCACTACTGGGGAGTGTTTCTTCATTTCGGCAAAAGTTTATGCCTCTGCTTCATGATTGTGAACCCACTGTGCTGGTGACAACCCTGAATCCTGAGTGCTGGAGACGGTTCTGATGGCCATGGGTGCAGTCAGCGTGACAGCACAACAAAGGCAGACCTGAATCTTTGTTGTGTCAAGGCACTCTATACATCCTACAGCTGAAATGTGAAGGCTATGTTGGTGTCATGCTTTACATCATATAAAAATAGACTATACGCTATTCTCTTTGAGGCGTTGGGTTTCAAAGTGCTTGGCCTTTGGCTGTATATGTCGCTTTTACTCTTCTGACTGTCGTTTGAATCCTGGCTGCCGACTGGCCATCTCAAAGCATTTCAATCAGTCTGAATCAGAAAATGAAATTGCTGAAAAAAGAATAATAATTAAGACAGAGGGGATCTAGATTTATGTGCCAGCGTGGCCAGATAGTGACATGGGGTGCAATTTTGCTTAAATGGATATCAGCTTTGAAATACTTACAAAATATGTTAGAAATAAAGCATAAAGGGATTTCTTTCCAAAAGGGGCCAAGTAGGACCACATTTTTGAAAGCTACTACAGCTAACCATGCAAAGAACCCCAGAGGAACATACCTACAGTACAGAATGACATGACATAATTGGGGGAGGGAGAAAGAAAGAAAATCTAAATATATAAACGCTAGCAATAGAAATAGCAATAAAATTACAAACAAACTGAATGAAGCCAAAATTTGGTGTGAACAAATGTATACATGTATTTTTGTATGAAACAGAATATTTTTATGTAAAATAAATAGTTCTTAGTTTATATTTAATTATTTCCCTAAACAAGTATTTTTCATCGAAGGCCTTTGCTTGACATAACTAGGAAATTAATAACGTTTTGCTCATGAAGGTGGTTGTGAAGTTGCTGAATGTGTGAAAAGCTTCATCAGAAATACTGATCGAATAACTCAATTTGTTTAGCACTGCTCTTCCTCACTGCACAATTCAATATGCGCTACTTCAAACGGTTAATGTCTCCATTATTATTCTAAAATTTCACCAAAAAAAAAGTATAATAATAAACTTCTACGAGCATGGGTGTGCAAACTTTTGACTTGTAGTATATACTGTATATATACGGAAAAGAGATAAGTAGATATAAATATACATGTAGATATACCAGGACACTTCAACAGCCTTGCCCATCACATTAATGTCATGATTGTTTGAATTGCTAGTTGTTGCTATGGCAGGTAGCTTAAGGAGAAAAAATATATATCTAATATATCTTAATTTATGGATGAAACATCAAATTTCACATGGTTAACAGTTTTAACTTTTTTTTAAAAAAAAAAAGAAGCCACCTCTTTTCTACAGTAAGAGCTCTTTCTTTATCCTTTTCAATATCAAACCAATTAAAAAGAAATGCATGGAAGGAAAAAACAACAACAAGACTCATTAGTAACACCATAAACATACACTTCTATTATCAACACACATACGCATATATATATATATATATATATATATATATATATATATATATATATATATATATATATATATATATATATATATATATATATATATATATATATATATATATATATAAATAAATACACACACACACATGCACATAAATACACATAAATACACATATATACATTATATATAAACACACACACAGACACACACATATATATATATATATATATATATCTCATTGTCCCCAGAGTTGCCAGATTTTCCTCGCTGAGGGAATTAACAGGGTTGCCAGGCAACCAGGTTGCTGGCAAGTCCCAGGCTGCTCCTTAAGTAAGCCGGCCGCCTGTGTGCGGCCGAACGGAGCGCGCCCGTCTGCTCCGGGGCCTTCAAGTGCTAGCTGACATTTCAAAGACTTTCACTGCAATTCATTATGGAACACGTCCAAAGCCTGATTAAAATGATTTGCTCCCTGATAATTTAACCTGCTGATTTTCCATCTGTCTGCCTTGACAAGGGTGTAGTGAAGAAGAAGATGACGACGTGAACTAATATACCATTTAGATATGATGAATAATGCTGAATTATATAACTGCTACACTCAGAAGATAACATCCACGCGTTTTCCACACCACTTGTGGTGGAACCTATACCAGGGAACTTGAGGCACAAGGTGGGGCATACCCTGGTTGGGGTGCCAACGCATCGCAGGGCACAACTGCACATAGATTCACACACTACGGACAATGCGGAAATGTCAATCAGCCTAGAACGCATGTCTGTGGACTGAGGGAAACCCCCAAAGCACAGGGAGAACATGCGGATTCAAACCCCCAACCCTGGAGTTACGAGGCGAATGTGCTAACCACGTTGCCATCATGGCTCCCTTAGAAGATATTTTACATATTTTAACTAATGTTACCTCGCTGCCCTGCTTAAAAGTCTAGCTTGTTCTGATCAGATACCAGCTACCAAAGCACAGGCTGAGCTGGTCAAACTGGTAGACAAATGCTTTCCATCTAGTGAGTTACATTTCTAACTGTGATCCATAAGCATTTAAGATTTTCTAATGGCCTTAATGTTGACCTTCTTAGTTTCTTAAAAACAGCTCGTCTACGATGTAGTATTAGTAATGGTTTTTCACAAACTGTTTCCTTCAACATTGCCAGCATTTACCAGCTGAAATCGACGATCTACCAGTTTGCCTGATATCTGGTCAGAATAAGTTGTATTTTTCAGCAGGGTGAATGGATCTTGCAGCTTCTGAATCTTAGCTGTTGTAAGCAGGTAAACTTATTAAAAAAGGGCACATACTGTAAATGTCAGAAAGCTACAAAATAGATTTTAAAAGGTCAACAAAACTAAACTAAACACGAGCAATGACGCCAGAGCTCAAATGACTGCATATTTGGCTTTGCAAAAGTGCAGAACAGGAAAGATGGACATGAGCTTGGCTCGCTTTACTGTAAGAGAAATGAGCAGAGATAACTTCACATCGCAAGCAACTTCAAACTCAGCTCCTCTTTTTATTGGTGAAAACCATCTTAAAGCCACTTGAAAAGTGTCCTTATAGCTCAAACGTGACCTTATTTCAAAGAAGGGAATAATTTCAGAATAATAAGCAGACTTAAAACCATAATGAACGTTCTTTTACTTTCACACTATCCGTTGTTACCCAGATGAGGACGCGTTCCCTTCTGAGTCTGGTTCCTCTCAAGGTTTCTTCCTCATATCATCTCAGGGAGTTTCTCCTCACCACCGTCCCCATCTGCTTAAAATCTGTATCCTGTGTTTATATGTTTCTGTAAAGCTGCTTTGAGACAATGTGCATTGTTCAAAGCACTATACAAATAAAACGAAATTGAACCGAATTCATTTCCTCCACTTCAGTAAAGAAGTGATTTGATTTTCCTCAACGCAAAGATCTCACACAAGCTTTACATTCAAGCGTATCAGCACAACTAAACTCTTTACTTTGGGTAATTATGATTCCCTTGCTGTAATCATGGAACCTCATCTGGACCTTCCCTCCTAATGGGTGTTGGGGCAAAAGGGCATTCCTCTAAAGAGCGAGTGAGAACATCTCCTCCGATCTCATCCTCTTTCTTACTGAGCCATTACTTTCGCTAATACCGCTAAAGTAGGTATTGTGCATTGCTGGGAAACTAGTGGTACTCAGAGGCACTGTTTTTTTTATTGTTGTTGTTTTTGAGTGTGTGTGTGTGTGTGTGTGTGTGTGTGTGTGTGTGTGGGTTTGTTCATAAGCCAGTCCTGTCTACTTTGTTCTGGCTGTTGGAGCACATTTGTTCTGGCAGACTGATCAGGGTTCAGGTTGTGGTGGAAATGTTCTTTCACTACCTTCTGCTGTCTCTCCCAATGAAACTCATTAAAAAACAGGGCACAACCACCTGCAGTGTGCGTGTGTGTGAGACTATGGCACTATGGCACTGTGGCAAAATGACAAGCTGTCATGCAGATCACAAATGTCATTCCTACAAACCGTTATCACACCTCTCGTTAAACGAAAGTAAACATGGATGATTTGGTCACAGCAGACTTGGCTGCTTTGCGTGAAAAAAAATAATCTGTTTTATACTCAATGTTAAGACATGTCAATATTCAAAAGTACAAAATGTAAACATTTTTTTTTTATCTTCAATTACAATAAATTGAGGGTGGTTTTTTTTTAAGGCTGCATACTAAAAACAGACAAACAAATAAAGCATTTCCATTTTCATACCTTTTTTTTTTTACTCTCAGAGAACTGAATAACTGATGTTGCTTTGCTTGAAATTTCGTAATTTATTTTAATTTAATGTGTAAAACCGTGCTCCAAATAACTGACAGGAACAACATGAAAACAGAATCTCAATGTGTGCCAAACAATAAAGACAGGAAAACAGAACAGACTGTTTCAATGACATTTCGGAAACAGCTGTATGTAATACAATTTGTTGCCGTCAACAAATATGCAAAGGCACTCGTCTAGAGATGATTGTATTACTAAAGATATAAATATATATATATATATATATATATATATATATATATATATATATAAGATTCTCCTCAATACACCGGGTAGACACAGGATGGTGCCACAAAATGTTCAAATGGAGCTCAACTGACTGATGGATGGCGAATGCGAAACATGCAGGAGCAACAGATTACTATATTTTACTCCGTAGCTCTAAAGGCAGCTCTTTCACAGCTCCAGCTACGGCTCCACAAAGCTCCACAGTTGCTAAATGTGCTACGTGACGTGGCGTTTCCACGCAACACAGCTCGGTCTGTCTCAAGATGCAGATCAATACCTTGATGTGGGCTTGTGGGAAAAGTTGGTGACACTGCAAAAAAATTTGACACAAGCAAAAAAAAAATTGTGAGGGATTTTTTTTTTTTTTTATTAACTCTTTTAGATTGAAAGCAAGCAAAAAAATGTGCATACGGGAAGAAAAAAATAAATACGCTCAGAAATATAACCCAATCAGTGCCGCCTAATAACCAGTGAGCGTTGTGGAACTGTTGATTAATGGCATTAGGCGAGGCGAATGCATGTAGTGTATTAACGGTAAATTGGCCTTCAGAGGTACAGGGGCCTAGGAGGAAAGCACTCGTTCATTTACATATTAATTCATTTCACAGCAGATCATTTTAATATGGAAACCACAGATTCTTCAAATCTGTATTTCCTGGAAAATGACATTACAAGGTAAAGTGGTCAAATCAAATATAAAATGATTTACCTACATTTATTTATTTATTTATTTATTTTCACACAAGATCAGTTATCTTGTACTGAAAAAATTACTCTTAGAGAAAATATCTTGAATATAGTGGAATTAAGGAGGATTTCCTATCATAAGCAGTACAATAAACCGAACATTTCTAGATATTCTTGATAGTCTTTTCAATTTCCAGATTTTAAGCAATTATTTATTTCTTCTTTTAAGCAATTATTTCTAGGAAGAAATCTAAAAACATTATATTTGATTTGCAAATATTTGAAATATTCGAATGCCGATTGCTGCTAATTAAAATTAGACACATTATCGGATGTTTAAGCGGCTACACTCTCCACGGTTGTAGCGGTGAGAGACAAAGCATCCAATCCCGATCGTAATGAATTCGTACGAGGGCTATTTTCCGCCTGTAGTAAACACGCCTTAACGCTTTGCGGCTATGGACACTCTTGTGAGCCTTAAACCAAGATGAATACACACAGTAGTAGCTCTCCAGTTTGCTGAGAAGAGCGAAGCTTACGCAATTAATGAGGAATGTGACTAGAAGGAGCCTGTGGAGAGAGCGCAAGAACATTGCCTCCTCTTCCTGCCTCTAAACACCATTAAGGAGTTTGTGCTTTGCCGAGCCAAGGCGTGCGCTGCTGGCGCAGCTGCCAATAAGGGTGCAGTTTACCGCAGCTGAAATGCTCATGGTATCCATCTGATGCCTTGGCTGTGAACTCAGACACACAGAATTATCATGGCCGGCGAGCAGACTCGTAGAAATCCTGTTTCTGAGATAAAGATTTCTCTCTACTGTGGTCTCGCTGTGGACACACAGAAGACACACAACATTCAGTGTTAAACAAAACAAAACAAAACAAAACATAAACCTGACCTTCAGTTGGAGCAGAAACACTGCACTGGACAAGATTTCTATTGATTAGTTAAGACTGTGGATTAGTCAGATCATAGACGCTGGATAAAGAGCTCTGATGACAGCAGTATTTCAGGCTTTAGGACTTAGAAAAACACACTGACGTAAGGGAAACATTGACCTTTGTAAGAGACCTGGCTGCGGCAAAGCACTTCGCTCCATATTCAGCACGGGCGGGGCAGGACTCCAGAACCTGCTGCAGGGACCATTAACAGCCAAAATATGCAGCAGGCATTCAAAGCATTAGCAGCTGACACCGGAGCTGCATGGCATCGGTGTGGTCTCTAAACAGAAGGCCGTTTTTAAAAGCAGGTGCTCGAGTCGGATTCGGTTTCGATGCCTCTGCTTCCAAAAATGACAACTGGCTTCCAGGTTTGCAAATAAACAAAATGGTCCACACGCGCAATATCATTGCATTTAAGATCCGTCCCTCAAAAACTGTGCAGCTTTATATTCTCACAATTAAGGTTTCTCTAATTATCTCACTGACAGGCAATGGACAAATGGGCTATTTAATAAATAAAAAATAATAATTATTATTATTCAACTGTTTGACACTACTGTATAGAACACACAAGGATTACTCCGAGAAATATAATCACAGCCAGCCCATTATCTGCAGAGCCACTGTCTTTCTGATACCCGTGTCGTCGTCATTGATTTTATACATTCGAGGTGCTTATATAACGGTTCAAACTGCTGAAAGGCCAAATCAAGAGAACTTTTGTAGTTAAAAAAGAGCAATTATAAGTAATTACAGGTGCCCAATGAAATGAATAAAGCATGGAATTTAAACCTGGTTTAAACCTTTAATGGCTATAATTCTCTCAAGTCAATACTGCCATTCATTTCAAACACTTCTGAATGATGAGAAAAGTAAATGTTTTAGTAGCATTTCATCCACAAGAGATTTATGACCGTGAAAATTAGACCAATCAGCACAGGTGGAGGCGGATGACCCGAGCCTTAAGACTGTTGAATCACTCCAAAGGCCTGTATTTGATTTGAGCGGTCAGATATTTTTATATAATGCTTGTTGAGAGAAGGGTGGTGATGGTTTGGGTGAAAAATAGCCCCCTGCATTAAGCTTTCAGCACCAGGTTGAGACAGAGCCGTCTGGACTGGAATAGAAGGTTGAGAGGAGCGCCTCCTGGGCTACTATAATGTGATTCCTGAAGCGTCTCTCTCCATCAGTAATTAATTCTCGATTAAAGTGAGCAGCATAGAGGCCTGACACCAGAGACCAAAACGGGAGGGAGGAAGAGAGCGAAGGGGCCGTATCGGAGTCTCATTAGTAGATTTAAATTGATCTGATACAGCTGCTCAATAACAAAGAAGGAAGATGTCCTCAACCCCATTTTCCTTTTTGTATAAAAAAAAATCATCGGGGTAAATAACCAGAACCCAAAGTCAAAGAAGACATCAGGCACAGAGAATGGCTGAAGACCAACAGATGGGATTGTTTTTAATGTAGAAGAATTAAAAAGCTTGCTAGATTCCAGGTTGATTAAATGTCACTCAGAAGCTGTCCATTTTCTATTGAATTACAGCAAGGCTTGTCACTTTAAGGCCGGTGTTCTTCTTAGCAGTGTTCATTCGGTGGGACGCCAACTCCTCTGCTTTGCATTAACATTACCCATCACCTTTCATTTTCTTTCAGCTCGATGATTTGTCACATAAAAAGCACCAGTCACACTAGCAGGTACAGAACTCTGTGGAAATCTCACTTGTTCATTATGCAAAACAAATGTGAAAGACCGCAAATTGGATTTGCTGCCCGGCTTATAGTTTGCTAATGGCTTACAGTGGGTAATGCAACAATGACGGCAATGCAGAGAAGGAAAAACAAAAACACAAAAACGCGTAAACACCGATGACTGGCAAACACTGCAAATTAACCTGAATTCCAGGAAAGCTTTTTAGAATATGAACGTGCAGCTAGAGAAAACGTTCAAGCTTGTGTTCCGTGACGTCTAGTGTAACCAACAGCACCTGAAAAGCTTACAGACCTTTCCGCATACAGCTATTCAGTGGTGCAAGAGAGAAATACATTTCAACGGAGGGAAAACAAATTCTTAAATTAAAGAAGTTCCTAAAAGATAGCCATTACGATAATGCCCCTACAGGCTTGGATTCAAAGGCTCCACTAGTTGTTACAGTAATTTCGACTCCATCTTGTGCCTCAGTGAACTATTTTTTACATCATCTCTCTCTACTGTGTGTGTGTGTGTGTATATATATATATATATATATATATATATATACATGAAGCAGTAATATATGTGTATACTGTACTGTATATAGAAGGCAATAATTTGTTCCTACATGGAACACCTCAAAAAAGTCTGATTTCAAACTTTCTCACACACACACACACTGTGAACCAATTAGTTCTACCTACATTCCATTAATGCATTAATTCATTTGATCCGGCAGCGTCATTAATAAGCTATTTCAGTGTAACAGAGCAATTAATACATTAGTAAAATAATACATTAGTATAATTAGATTAGACTTTTCATTTTCCATGTTTTTTTTCCCAGGAAATATTGACTATTTTAGTACAGAATGCCCAGAAATAGCAATAGAATCTCTTTATATTTTCATTACAAAAGTTACTTGCACAACGAGATACACAATACAGCCAAAAGTATGTGGACACCTGACCATCACACCCATGTGTCCTTGTAGAACATTGCATTCTAGACTTATTCCCACGCTGCTGTTAATAATGTGCTCCACTCTTCTGGGAAGGCTTCCCACTAGATTTTGTAGCGTGGCTGTGGGGATTTGTGATCAGTCAGCTACAAGAACATTAGTGGGATCAGGTACTGATGTTAGGTGAGGAGGTCTGGGGTGCAGTCGGTGATTCAGTTCATCCCAAAGTTGTTCAACTGGGTTGAGGTCAGAGCTATGTGCAGGACACTCAAGTCTTCCACTCCAATTTTGGTAAACCATGTCTTCATGGAGCTCGCATTATTCACAGGAGCATCGTCATGCTGGAACAGGTTTGGGGCTCTTAGTTCCAGTGAAGGGAAATTGTAATGCTATAACATACAAAGACATTGTCGACAATTGTGTGCTTTGACCTTTTGGGAAGGACAACATTTGGCTGTGATGGTCAGGTGTGCATATACTTTTGCCCATAAAGTGGATGTTGGTTTTAAAAAAAAAGGCTGCTATATAGATTGTGTAATATTCAGTAATAAACAAATATTAAATAGATTCAATCAAATCTGATATTTGCCTTTTTATTAAAATAGCCAGGCTCCTGTCCTTTTTCTTCAGTGTCACTAATGAAGGCTTCAGGAAATTAAGTAAAAAAACAAACAAACAAACAAACAAACAAAAAACTAACGTTATTACACATGCAGCAAATATGCCATTTCTTTTAGTTGCTTTCTTCAAGTTGATAAGTATAGTTTGGCTACTGGTTCAAACTCGAAAAGTCAGGGATGGATATTTTTAAGTTGAGCACTTATTTCCGACACACTGACTGCAAATGCAATGCCGCTGCATATTTCTTTATCCTAATTTTAATTTAATCCTCCATACAAGCAATGGCACAGTAAACATGACCTAGTTTGGCATACTTTAAAGTCTCTCACTGTGGCTACTTTTTCATATCAGGAGGAAACTTTCTCTGAGCTTTGCTGAAAGTTTCATTTTAGCTGTCAAGTGCTTTAAACCGCCGTGGAATAAATGGCCTATCACGTCAACAGGTGATCGCAGCCTCAAAAAGAAATGCATCCAGCATAGCATAATATGTTGGCTCGGAAAAAGCATTTTTTCCACAGGCTGACCCGCTCTTTGTGGAACCTGGGTGCTGTGAGGTATAATTAAGGACACAGCAACAAACAACTTTGCTGGCATCCATTATGTAAAACTGTTTACTTGCATTATCGCAATCTTTGCACATTGCACATCCTTACCAAACATGTAATTAAAGGTTTCTATTGTGACAGTCGAGTCAGTTTCCTCCCTCAAACTAAGCAGAAGTAAAAGCTTATCCAATCAGCTGCTGCAAATGAGCTATTTAGAGAAAAAGCTACTGCAATGACACTTCACCATACCAAATGGTTGAATATAGGACCCTGGGCAGTGACGGCTCAGCAGTTAAGGCTCGGGGTTACTGATCACATGGTTGGGGGTTCAAGCCCCAGCACTGCGAAGTTACTGTTGGGCCTTTGAACAAGGCCCTTAACCCTATCTGCTCCAGGGGTGTTGTATCATGGCTGACCTTACATTCTGACCCTAGCTTCCGAACAAGCTGGGATATGTGAAAAAAATCATTTCACTGTGCTGTAATGTATATGTGAATTCCTGTAAAAGGTTCACAGTGCTCTCCTATGAGAGAATGTTCTAAGCAGAAACTATTTAGGAAGAATAAATACTTTTCACTGACCAAAGGACCCTAGAGTAACCCTTACTCCTGAGAATGTCGCAAGCCTGAGAGGCAAAAGTGCTTCCCATATCAGCTAATTCTCATATTCTGGTCTGATTTCAATTTTCTTACAAGGAACATGTTCCATCACTAGGATTCGTGAGTGAAGTGTATCTGGGGCTAGCATCACCATGTTCAAACCAGACTCTTCTCATTCATAGTTCTGTGATGGTGGAACAAGGTCAGATTCTCACAACCTTTCCACATTCGTGGATGCAAAAACACCTTCAAGAGCATCAATTAGCATCGTCACCTCATAGCTCCAGGGATCCCGGTACCATATGGAACTCAGGTCATTGCATGTTCCCACGTAGGGTGGAATAGAACAAAGACTTGAGACTTGACTTGGACCTCAAAGACTTGAGACTTGACTTGAATTCTACCTCAAAGCCTTGAGACTTGACTCCCACCCCTGGAGGCGGGCCGTAGTCAGATGCAGTAACAGCTTGTTAGCAGTAAACATGGTAAGTCAGTGCATTTTTGGCTGTGCGTCATCCCGTACACTATTCCCTTTTCCAACCACTGATTGGCTGTGAAAAATTGGTTGGCGTTTATTCATCCAAAAGAGGGAGGAATTTGTATGCGGTCTTGGTTGTACAACAAACACTTCTCTGGGTGATTTACCAACTCGGTGCTCATCAATGGGCTTCCCCATGAGAAAGAGGAAGTAAAAAGGTTAATCTCGTTAATCTGTTCATCTCTTCACTATTCTTCAGATTAAACTAGCTCAGTAAACTACTGTCAGGTTTGCTTGTATTTGGTGGGGCACTTAATGAAATGCAGTGGTATCAGATACATCAACAGCTAGAAAGAAGACGTTCTACTTTTCCAATATGCACCAGATCAGAACTTACCAAATCCTAGCTCTAGAGACACACAGAGTTTTTTGTTGTTGATATTTCCAGTTTGATTGTGATGCAGTAAAGTGGAACTGAAGCAGGTATGAGGGATTAAAAGCAGGTGCAATGGTCCCACATGGGCAAGGATACTATTACAGCACCAACTAACCTGAGACACTCACTTCACAACAACAGGAAAAGTGTATTTGGTCAGAATGGCAGTTCTTCCATATTTTAGAACAATTTCATCCATTTTCCCCCACACAAAATAACAACTTAGTATGGAGTAGAGTCAACTGAGCATATAGACGATCACATTCAGCATCTATGCATTAACACAGTGGTTCTCAAAGTTGGGCCTAATGAAGCACAGACGGGTTACTTGAATTGAATAGGCTTAATTCAAACTCCAATAGCCCCAAAACAATGCAATGTACCTGGACTTATTGTGTTTCCTTAGGAGAAATTTCATTAATAAAAATGTGCTATAACTGAAACCAAAAAGCAGAAACATTTAGCTGTATTATGTTTGGAGGGTGTCTGTGTAATTACTTGAAAATTTTTTATCGTTTAGTATTTCGGTGTCAGATATTTCCTTATAAAGGGAACTGAAAGAGCAGTCATTAAGCATCGCAGGTGGGTGATTCAAACTAAGCCCAAGCACAGCATTGTGATTCCCTCCTGCTGGAATGCAGTGAAAGAAGCTGATTAAAACGTTCAGAGCTCAGCGCAGCACCATGGCCTGCAGCGCCTGCAGCTCCTGAGCTCATTTCTGGTGCACAAGGCCAAGAGGTGCCATTTATCTTCACTCTCTGAACTCCACTGGGCTCAGCTGTCGCACCTGCACCTACACATGCCAAGTTAGCGTACAACCAAAGTTGTTGGTACCATTCAACATGGCTTCTAATACAACTCTAAAGGTGATTAATAGGAACTTTGTTTCTAGGGGCAATGAGTGAGATTTTGAGCTTAACTGCAGATGATTTACCACCATATTGTACTTCTTCCGTGTTCACCAACATGTTGATGATGAACACAAAGTTGGTTCCAATAGGATTTGGACATGACGTTTAGGTGCTGAATTCTGTTGGTTGCTCTCAAGAAGGGCCTGATAACTGATTGTAAAACTGAACTGAAAAAAACTGTGCGATTATGATACTGTGATGATTGGGGCTTTTTTGCCTCCCTTACTTTTTTCCTGTGTCGAGACAATATGCAATAACCTCCTGGCAAATTTAAACTGTTTTAAACTTTTGAAACTTTTTTTTAATTATTATACTCTAATTTTCCTTAATGGGTCCTTAATGGATTATGTATTGTTTTATATCCTTGACTTAATTTATGTGGGACAATTCTGATTGAATTTATACTTTACTATGCATGCATGTACTCTGAGACAAACCCGGAGCGTCTACAGGAATCAAAAAGAGTTGCTTCTGTTTCTAGAAAAGGACGCCTTTACGCCACCATTACAAAAGTTGGTTTAACCATTACTGACCTTTAATTATATTTGTCTTTTAACATACTTTGCAATTCCATAGATTAGCTATTCATGAGCTTAAATGCATGCATTATTCATTGGTCTATTAGCATGACAAATGGACCTCACAATTAATTGGGATACTTAACGGAGAATGTGTTGAAGTTGAGAGATCTGATTTTAAATACCTTTCTTACAAAGTGTCCTCATTCAGATTGAGAGCTTTTTTCTGACTAGGTGTTTACAGAGAAGATAGTGAGAGAGAGAAAGAGTCCATGACTTGAATGCGCACATTAGCACTCAATAAAAAAAAGGAACTCCATATCCTGAAGTTAAAAAAAAAAAAAAAGTGTGGAAAGAGGTGTGCTGGACTCAATCAAAAAGTTTCTCTCGTGCTGTTTGGGAGCAAATGGTCAAATGAAACTGCAATACAGTCCTTCACTTATTCATTCTTAGTAATTCTGGTCAGAGTCACAGTGGGAGGGATTGGTCCACAGTGTCTGTGGGAGTGGGCAGGATTGGCCCAAAAAGTCAGTGGGAGTGGGCAGGATTGGTCCATAGTGTCTGTGGGAGTGAGCGGGATTGGTCCATAAAGTCAGTGGGAGTGGGCAGGATTGGTCCATAGTGTCGTGAGAGTGAGCGGGATTGGTCCATAAAGTCAGTGTGAGTGGACGGGATTGGTCCATAGTGTCGGTGGGAGTGAGCGGGATTGGTCCATAAACTCAGTGTGAGTGGGCGGGATTGGTCCATAGTGTCTGTGGGAGTGAGCTGGATTGGTCCAAAAAGTCAGTGGGAGTTGATGGGATTGGTCCATAAAGTCAGTGGGAGTTGGTGGGATTGGTCCATAAAGTCAGTGGGAGTGGGCGGGATTGGTCCATAAATTCAGTGGGAGTTGGTGGGATTGGTCCATAGTGTCAGTGGGAGTGGGCGAGATTAGTCCATAGCGTCTGTGGGAGTGGGCGAGATTAGTCCATAGTGTCTGTGATAGTGTCTGTGGGAATGGGCGGATTGGTCTATAGAGTCTGTGGGAATTTGTGGGATTGGTCTATAGAGTCTGTGGCAATGGGCATGATTGGTCCATAGTGTCTGAGAGTACCCCTGATTGATCAAAATTCCTTTGGTAGCTGGTGGGAGTGTGATAAACACTCCTGCGATACTGCAATGTATTCTCATCAAAGTGTCCTTCCAACATCAGAATCCAAAGCCATCTGAGAAAGTGCATGGCCAGACGATAGTGTCCTCTTTTCCGCCCCCAGCAAATTAAGCATGCAACAAGTCACAAGATGTTCTGATAAGCTTTTCAGTAAGAAAGAAAAGTCAACACTTTATAATGGTTTGACATTTTCCTGCTTCACTTCACGGCTAAATTAATCTGCCTCACCACCAGGCTGCTGTGTAACGTTTGCAGCGCCACTCCACTATGTCCAGCTTTCACACACACTTCCTACAGATTTAAGTGTTCCACACACACACATTCCCAACAGAATCAAATGTTTCAATACGTGACACATGAAATCCCGGGCTTGATCTTTCTTTTCAGGGCAGATACCTTTCTGTCGGCCACCGTCGACAAGATGGGTGCGCAAATTTCCACACATGGAATAGGGAACAGGCGATGAATGTGCCACATTTATGCCCTGAATGACAGAGGCTTCCTCTCACAGAAAGGCTGGATAAGGGATAAACATACCGAAGATTTCTTCCTTCTCTCCTCACTACCTTTTTTGCTACTCTTTTTCAACACAGGGAGGAGATTTGCTCACAAACGCCAGCTCCCGGTTCAATCCTGATTGATCCTTTCCCTCTCTCCCAACTGGGCATGACCTTTGATACCTGAAACGTGCTAAAAATGAGTGAACGGGAGCATGCCGTGGCAGGCTTGGCAAGCTAATTCTGTATCGTTCATAAATTCTCACAGGACTTAAGTTTATCTAACATCAAACAGTCATCAGTCATTACATAAGTTTCATATGAATTGATTGATTGTCAAGGCAATTTTGCATCATAGCACAAGCAGACATTTCTTTCTTTTAGTGATTTTCACTGTGACGTACTATTGAATTAAGATGAATTAATCCTACTGCATATGTTCTGGTCAAAACGTCTATGGATAAATGGTAAATATGTATGGGGGCACATGATGTCTACAATAAAATCATGACTTTCTAAGAATATTATATGCCTGTTTATTTTACTAATATTACTGATTATTTAATAATTTAATTTGTTTTGCCACGAACTATTTCTAGAAAATAAATATGCACGTACTGTATCTACAGTAAAAATGAATGCAGGGTGAACAGAGTTGAACTCGAGCTACAAATAGGCTATTCCACGGTCTTTTCTCTGGTTAAGATGTGTAGAGCCGTACTCCATTTGAATTTTTTTTAAATGATAAAAATTGGATCAACATATGCAGAAATACATTTAGCCATGATGCCTCCTTCACTGTCCTTAAAAAACACCTAGTGAGCCATATTAGGCACTAGATTTTGCAGCGTTGCTTTGGGGAATTGTGATCATTCAGCTACAAGAGCAGTAGTGAGATCAGGTACTGATGTTATTGGGTGAGGAAGTCTGTGGTTCAGTCGGTGTTCCAGTTCATCCCAATGGTGTTCATTGTGGTTGAGGTCAGGGCTCTGTGCAGGAATTCTTCCACTCCAACCTTGACAAACCATGTCTTCATGGAGCTTACTCTTATTTCCAGTGAAGGGAAATTGCAATGCTACAGTATACAAAGACATTCTATATAATCTCTATGGTTTATGGACAGCTGACCATCACACACATATGTGCTTCCAACAGTTTGGGGAAGGCACACACATGTGTGTGATAGTCAGATGTGCATAAACTGTTGGGTATATACTTACTAGCAGCATCCTGGTTATTTTAAGTTTTATTTGATTAAATTTAGCCCTACAATGAATCTGAAATGATGAAAAAGGGCAAATGAGAAATCGGAGAGATCGTTTTGTAATATTAATTGTTCTAAAGCCAAAAGCCTTCTTTTATCCTGTTCACATTTGAAAAACTAACGAACACGACATACAAGGACCCAGCAAGAATAATTTCCTCTCTCCCCAACATGGCACATAAAATCCAATTCTGCTTAACTTGTTTCCTGCCAGGTGTCCAGCATGACATTTGAACTGTGTGGTAAATGTGAGAGAAACCGAGCGAGAGAGACCATTAGGGCCACTCATCTGTGTTCTGATCATTTTTTCTCTTTCATATCACCTGCGTTCCGCTTCTGTTGGCTTTTGTTGGTTATAAATGCATTTTTGATAAAGGCTTACAGTTGAAATCTAGTTCTAAAACAAATGTACATAGAAATAGGGTATTTTCTGAACAGACGGGCCTTCAAATAAAATAAAATAAAAATCCACAAACAAGTTCGTTTTTATTTAGACCTTAGGAGAAACAGATCAACCCGTTGAACCTGGTGCGATGCACATGAACCAGCCGTCCAGATGATGCAAAAGAAAACATGATCCATCAGACCAGGCTACCTTTTTCCATCGCTCCATGGTCTAGTTCTGATGCTTACGTACCCGTTGTAGGTGTTTTCGGGGGTGGACAGGGACAGCATGGACGCTCTGACCGGTCTGCAGCTACGCAGTCCCATACACAGCAAACTGTGATGCACTGTGTATTCTGACTCCTTACTATCAGAGCCAGCATGAACGTTTTCAGCCATTCGTGCTACAGTAGCTCTTCTGTTGGATCGGACCAGACGGGCTAGACTTCACGATGCATGCGCATCAATGACCCTCAGGCGTCCACGACCCTGTCGCCGGTTCACTGGTTGTCCTTCCTTGGACCACTTTTGGTACGTGCTAATCACTGCATACCGGGAACACTCCACAAGACCTGCCGTTTAGAAGATGCTTTGAGATCCAACACAACATCTTTGAGTACTGCTGCCTAATATAACCCAGTCCTTGACAGGTGCCACTGTAACGAGATAATCAATGCTATTCACGTCACCTCTCAGCGGTTTTAATGTTATGGCTGATCGGTCCTTGTACTGCATGAAATGTAAGAAAAGTCAAAAATGTAAAAAGGATGAAGAGAACAGGAAAGGGGTGTTTTCAGTGTGTGTCTGTGTGTGTGTGTGTGTGTGTGTGTGTGAGAGAGAGTATTTTAGAAGGTTCAGGGGGGCATATGATTCCTCCCAGCCCTTTCATGGTTGATTGTCACTCCATGGCAACCTGCCACCCCAGTTACTGAAGTGCTCTGCTTCTTTCAGCAGACGCTGTGCGCCATGAGAGCTTTTAATCAAAAGCAACCTTAAAACAGCCTCTGCGGAAGAGGGTAGCTCACAGCCTCAAAGGAAGAGATATGTGGGTGCTTTTGTGCTAACTGTAATCCTGACTGGAATCTCTAGGCTCCCTTTGCTTCTGCAGTGACAACAGACTTATTTATTTAAGAGCGAGAGGGAGGAGGAGTGGACGAAGACGGATGAGAGCCAAGGCCTTGGGGGGAAAGCAGACGCGCCCTTTGGATGCCTGGGCTGACTGATGAGGGTTCTCAATAATTAACTTCATAAAGCAAGCCCTCCCAGCGAGCAGGTGCATTACGACTGGGCCACACAAATCGCTGCTATTGAATTAAATCAGCCTACGTCGTTTGTCATTTGAACTTCCTTCGAGCCAAATGGCATTGATTCAGAAACAAGGTGTCGGCTCAGTGGAAAAACCAACAGGCAGAAGCTACAAACGTGGTACGCAGTCTCATTCAGCCAATATCTACATTATATTTCTACAGATCCATAGTGATATTAAAAGCATAATGTTGCTCTCATATCTCTGAAACGATAACTTTCATGATAGAAGTGTGTCATGTGACATTCATTCATTCAGCTTCAGCTTCACTAACACACTTTATCCTGGTAAGGGTCGAAGTAGGTCCGCAGCCTATCGCAGGAATGTTTGGTATGAGGCCGGAATACACCCTGGATGGAATGTCA
The DNA here is from genome assembly GCA_012411365.1 of Ameiurus melas. Lineage (NCBI taxonomy): Eukaryota > Metazoa > Chordata > Actinopteri > Siluriformes > Ictaluridae > Ameiurus > Ameiurus melas. The sequence goes on along the minus strand of CM022774.1, from coordinate 19,685,434 downwards.
GTGAGTAGCATGGTACCATTCACATGCACGCTCATAAACACACACACACACACACACACACTCCTTGGATTCAATCCAAGCATGTTTTTGGAAGGTGAAAGGAAACCAGAGAACCCAGAAGAAACCCATATGAACACAGTGAGATCTTGTGAAGCTCCACACAGGCAGTAACACAAGCTCAGGAACGAACCAGCAGTTTTTATTTATTTTCCATCCGCGCTTATTCCTTTTCAGTGTCGCGGGGAACCTGGAGCCTATCCCAGGACAGGAATCATCGGGCACAAGGCGGGGTACACCCTGGACAGGGTGCCAGTCCATCACAGGGCACAATCACATACACACTCACACACCTATTCATACACTACAGACACTTTAGACACGCCAATCAGCCTACCATGCATGTCTTTGGACTGCGGGAGGAAACCGGAGTACCCGGAGGAATCCCCCACAGCACGGGGAGAACATGCAAACTCCACACACACAGCGCCCGGCGGCACTCGAAGCCCAGACCATGGAGGTGTGAGGCAAACGTGCCAACCACTAAGCCACCGTGCGCCCTTATTTTTTATTTTTATTTTCAGAATAAATAGAATCCTCCTGAAGGAACTCTGAACAATCCCATGTGCTCCTACCGTTACCTTTACTTTCACCTGCCTGTGGTATTTTCTGACAAAGTCAGCAGGTTCAATTTAGTCACAATTTAGTCATTTAACCCACAGTGACCCTGAACAAGCGCTACACTGTACAGGCACTCAATACTCTCTCGTTGGAATGAATTAAGTCTTTCTTTGTCCAGTGAGAACCAGATCTGACCACTCCAGGCAACGAGAAATTAAAAACCGCCCACTCATGCAAATTTTCCATTGGGCCCTGTGTCACCCCAATCCTGATGTACTCCTCTACTTCGTTATCAAATGAAAAATCTTTGTTAAAATTTCCGTTCATTCGACTTGAACAGGAAACATATTGGATATCCTGTAACAAATGGCAAAGATTGGACTTTGGAACTGGAAATGTTTACATACAAAGAGCTTCTTGTTCTTTTGTTAGGATTAATTGTATTATATTTATACTTTATAATATTTATTATATTTACCACTTAAGGGATTTGTGAAAGAGTTGTGCTTCAGTTAAAAAAAAAAAAAATATATATATATATATAAAAATATATTTTAATAGATATTTTAAAGCATAGTAGATTTTAAAGACCAGTAACAGATCAGATGGGTAAAGGTATAAGCTGATAGTCCAAGTTTCAGTATCCTTATTAGTTCTGGAAAATAAAACATGATAGTGTGACATTATAGTTCTGGATCTCTCTTGCCAGTCGTGACTCACATGAGCAACATCCTGATGCATGCACAAATAAATTTTGTGCAAACTTAATTTGGTAGAAATAAACACACATTGTTCTCTGAAATGTTTCGTTAGGGTGACCGTACGTCCTCTTTTTCCGGGACACGTCCTCTTTTCAGACCTTAAAGAAGCATCTAAATTGCAGAAAATGTCCGGGATTCAACTTTAGTTTCATTATGATGTATTTATGGTCTAATACTGCATCATGTGTGCACATATTTGCATTGCTTTAACCCCTCTCTGTAATTCCCCCCTTCTCTCACACCGATTATAAAAGGCTTGCAGCAACGATTGACCAAATTCCTGCCTCTCAACCATTAGCCTACTCTCAGTGAACACGTGAAGGTGAAGCGCTGTTGTGGACGGCGTCAAACGGTTGCTTGACAACAGCAACAAATGAAACTGTTCTGAGTCGAAACAATGCCCAAAAGGCCATATAAGGTCATTTTTAATTTCACATTATCACATTGCTTCGTATTACACGGCCATTCACAAGTGTGTGAATGATGGCAGCAGGTACACTCGTGACATCTGATATTTAATTTTATTCCAAGGACATTCAAAAGAATGTAGAATTATTTTTTTTATGTGGGCAGAGTGAAACCAATTATATATATATATATATATATATATATATATATATATATATATATATATATATATATATACACACACACTTAAGTGATGCTAATAGTGTCTTTTTCAGTGTATTGAAGTCTGCATTCACAGTAACACTGTTTTGAACAACATTAAGCTGGGTGATTGAGACAGTCCATCCATACTCTTTTTCACTGTCGCGGGGAACCTGGAGCCAATCCCAGGGAGCATCCCTGGGGTACACCCTGGGTGCCAGTCCATCGCAGGGCACAATCACATACACACTCACACACCCATTCATACACTACGAACACTTTAGACACGCCAATCAACCTACCATGCATGTCTTTGGACTGGGGGAGGAAACCGGAAAATGTGCTAACCACTAAGCGACTGTGTGCTCATTGAGACAGTGATCTTTTATTTATTTAGTTTATAAAAACACATCCAAATATTGAACACGGTTTTAATCTCTAAAATAAGCTCTAAATAAAAATAAAAAAAGTATTTTAGATCATATTGCTTTTCTTTTCACTTTATTTACACATGTGGCCTTGAAGTAATCCAAAACTACTCACATTACATTATTTTTATATGGTGATACTTGGATTATGTTATTACAGTTTTTTTATGAAGTCATTTGTAACTGTAACGGAATACATTTTTAAAGTAACCCTCCCTGACCCTGTTTATAAGCAGCGCCACATCCTGTTTTTGATGCATTTTTATTCCAAGTCATTTTCGAAGGATGTCTACTAGCTCATTTATCACAGAACAGTCACCCAATTTGAAGCAGCTAGAGTAAAATTAACAGTAATGATACAGAGTGGTGCAATATCTAACGTTTCATAACAGTAATAATAATAATGAGACAGCAAGTCTAAATGCAAATCACAAACAAGGCACGACTTCAATTCAGTTGAATACGCATCCAATATTCTGTTTAGGTTAATTAGAGAAAATTCACTCATGATGAGTCGTGCTTACAAAATGTCTCCCCAGTCCTTCCCTGACCACTGTCAGTCAGCCGGTTTATATATATATATGTGTGTGTGTGTGTGTGTGTGTGTGTGTGTGTGTGTGTGTGTGTGTGTGTGTGTTATGCCACCTGGTCTGCAGTACTGGAGGGAATACCGACATCCTGCAGTTCTTCATTCAGATGGCTCTATTCTTATGCCACTTTATTTACTGTCCGTCTGCACACACACATAGAGTACATACACAAACCCTCTATGGAGTTGTATGTTCCTGGTTCACGTCTTACTGGCTAGAGGGTCTGATAAGTCTCGTGATTAAAAAAAAAAAAAAGATTATAATTCACCTGGGGTGAGTAGCAAGACTCCGAGGCACACGACGGCAACACTATCATTGTCAATCAAGCTGTTTGCATCACTACACCCAAACATCACAACATTAGTGACTGCTTTTAACAGATAAGTAATGCTTTTGCTTTGAGGGACTTCACTTAACGTGTTTGACTGATAAAGCCTCTCGGTGCTTCCTGGTGGCTCTTGAAAGGTACTACTAAAACCCACCGTAGAAGCCATTTCATGTGCTGAATACCCTGGCTGGCGAAACAGCCCGTAATGCATACAGACATCAAAGACCTCCAATAATAAATGATGAAAAATTCAGCAAGATGGAGGAGAAAGCAAGGACAAAGCAACGAGAGGTAGCACCAGCATCTCTTACTCCACCAGCTACTTTGATCTGCAATGGGAGCAAAGAGCACTTCGCACCAGTCGGGTAATTATCACTATCATGAAAATTTCATGCGCTCTAAAGGGGAGACCAAGGTGGAATGACGTGAACGACTTTCAAAGCCCCTGCATTTCGGCAGCTCCCTATACGTTGGGATTCACTTTGGACACGTCGAGGCTTGATGACGAGAAGGAAAAACAGAGGGAGCGGTTGGGCTTTGAAAAAGAGCTGTGCTTCGTTTAGACTGCGGCACAATGATTGCTCAGCATGGAAGGCTGATAGGAATCAGCCAGCGCTGTGCAGACAGCTCCTCGCTGACGATCCGCACCACCACTTATTTCATGCTACATTAAGAGACCAAAGGGCCACTTTCATTTCCGAACGCCCAAGCAAAACTGACAAGTAAAAGAAAAAAGAAGACGAAGAAGAAGAAGAAAATAAATAAAAGCATTTACACTATTACCAGAAAGCATTTTTCTTTACTGGCTTCAAATAGTTTTTGCAACCATCTAAAGACTCTACATGACTCAGTCATTTATAGCTCTTCAGTTACATGTTAGATCTAAAAAGCACAACGCGATTTATGCATCTGAAGCGATTCAGATTAGAATTGGTGGGTTTAACATAGAACATCTACGTTCAGAACGTTCAAAAGATCGGCAGACAAACGAAAACATGCGATTGAATTCATTATGTGATGCCTCGAGCGTACATGACCAGCATGTCTGGTGATCACGTCTCCCAAATAAACGAGTAACGGAATGTTAAGCAGTCAGAAACAGTTATGTTTCAAATGGAAAGCGAGGAACGCTTCAGCAATAAGGTCATATTCTTCTCCGGAAACTGTTTATCTCCTAAATCCTGTTCAGTGAGAAAGAAGAACGGCAGCGATGAATCCCTGAGAAGGGGGAAAAAAAAAAAAAAAACGCTTTCTCTTTTAGTGCATTTTTAGTCTATTAAAATCATACTCTGTTTTGCTTGGTTCTTAGCAATCAAGTTTGTGAACGCTCCACCTTATAAAATGGAGTTCATCTGAAGTAAGAGGAAAATGATATTGCGAGATAACCAGAATCTGCAAAACTACAGCCTTAGGATCCGAAATATACATCTTTGAGAGCTTGCAACTGTCATGGAAATACCGGAAAAGAGACTAGAGCCTATGATTCCCATCAGCCACTGCACCTCACCTGACCACGTCATATGACTGTCTGCACCTGTTCTCAATTTCACACTCATTACTGTTCACATACTGTATATAAGCCTCATTCTGTCACTGCATCCCTGAGAAGTAATTGCTCAGATTCACTTGTGTTCTGTCATAACCAAGCCTTAACTCTCGTTTTGCAATTGTTTTTTTTTTTCTTTTTGTTTTTTTCTCTCTACTTTGTTTGTTCTCTGGTTTTGGTATTGTGGTTTCTCTATGATAACCTGTTTGTTGATCGCCTGACTCTTTTGCCTGCCTTTACTCTGAACTTGCCTCAAGTATTGGATTTGTATGCTGGACTTTATATATTAAAACGGCTTAAACTGCATTTGCATCCTTCTCCACCTCTCCGTTGTGACCGAACGTGATAGCAACAAAGAAACAGCAAATTATATCAGGGGTATGGAGGTGAAAAGAGGAAAAGCAAATATGGCTTCTAAAACTCCAACAATACCTCAGACAAGTCGATCTTATGTATTGTTAATTGTAGGGAACGATATTTTTTTCAGGTCTGCTTGTCCTCCCCGTGCTGCAGGGGTTTCCTCCAGGTACCCCGGTTTCCTCCCCCAGTCCAAAGACATGCGTTGTCGACAGATTGGCATGTCTAAATTGTGCACGGTGTGTACTAATGTGCCTTGCAACCGGTTGGCACTCTGTCCAGGGTGTCCCCTGCCTTGTGCCCGGAGTTCTCTGGTGATACGCTCACCCTCGACCCTGTGCAGGATAAGTGGTATGGAAGATGGATGGAATATGTTTTTCAATATTACTTCAATAACTAATACTTACTTAAAAGTCCATTTTAATGGATAACTATATATAATTCTACCACAGCGTTTCTCGTATATGGAGATGTGGATTAATCTTCTATAACAGCAGGTCTGACTGTAGCGCCAATGTAATTCAAATGATTCAAAGGTATACATCAATGCACACTTTCCAGGAACTTCACGGCAGACACTCAAGTTAATCAAAATCTAATAATAAACGAGTTTCAAAATGGTCCACAACATTAAGTGTCACTATAAACAGTTGAAAAGCATTAAAATGTCAAATTCTATATTAAGGCTTAGTGGTTAGCAGGTTCGCCTCACACCTCCAGGGTCCGGGGTTCAATTCCCGCCGGGTCCATGTGTGTGCGGAGTCGGCATGTTCTCCACGTGCTGCGGGGGTTTCTTCTGGGTACTCTGGTTTCCTCCCCCAGTCCAAAGACATACATGGTAGGATGATTGGCGTGCCCAAAGTGTCCGTAGTAGAAACAGTAGCGGTAGAAGGTGGATGGATGGATGGATGGATGGTGGTTCGAGTCCCACTTCCACCCTGTGTGCATGGAGTTTGCATGTTCTCCCCATGCTTTAGGGGTTTCCTCCACCGGTCCAAAGACATGCTGTTGTATGCTGATTTTCATTTCCAAAATGTGAATGTGTGTGTGATTGTGAGCTGCGTCCAGGGTGTTCCGCGCTTTGTGCCCAGTGTCCCCTGGGATAGACTCCAGGCTCCCTGTGACCCTGTGTAGGATAAGCGATACGGACAATGGATGGATGAATGAATTTTATGAAATTGCCATCGTATATGCAGAAGAACACACTATATGCAGGAAAAAAAAAAATCCACTTCGAGGTGGTAGAAGGAGCTCCACTTTTCGACAGAACGCATCACACCGCCCCGTCGTGAATTATTTTCCTAAAACAGATGTATTATTCCTTCCATAATGCAAGTATCGTTCAATCATTAGTCACACCTTGTGTTTTGAGAATGCACTGGGAAAAGAATGTCAGAACTGTGGCAGGGATTACCACACACCAGAAGAGAAGGTCATCTCTAAATGAGCATCCTTTCAAGTGACCTGCTATTCTTCAGACGGCATTTGACTCTTGCAGCTCAGCAGCGTTCAATTCCGAGCCGTAAATATCATATAAAGAAATTCGCGTCGCCGCATGTTGTCTCATGTGGATATTGATTCCGTGCCTCAAATCCTCCCACACAGATAAAGTTTGATCCTGCAAGGCCAGTTAATTTCATCTCCGTGTGATTCAATTGCTATTTCCAAAGCCCTTTCTTGGGGATTGTGCCCAGCCACAAGTTGAGCCATTTTAAATGGCTAAGCTGATTGCGCTGTTTCTGTTGCTGCCACAGAACAATTAAGAACATGACATCATATAGAGGAACATGCTAATGGGCTTGGCCTGGGATATGAGATATTACTTATATTACCCTGCTGCCTTTGCTGTGGGCATTGTAACCCTGCTGGCTCAAACAGAGGGTCAGCTAGCCATCATTGACTTGGAGCCCGGCCAAGCTCCCACAGGTAAATAGTCATGGGCACACGAGCCCATTAGAGTTAGCTCTGCCCTTTTCACAGCTGCATATGTGAGGCGATTCATCTTGCTGGAGGTAGAAAATTCATTTGCTGGAGGTGGGGTTTTTTTTTGTTTGTTTTTGTTTTTTAATACAGTTGCAATGTTGTGTCAAAGTACTTGTAGGAGAGCTCAATTACAAACTTGGAGAAGAGCCAGAGAGCTGGATGCCTATGTATAGATTTGCGCTATGGCTTTTTGAAACACTCATGTGCTGTGCCAAACTAAAGCCTGTGGATAACGTCTATACACACGGGCCGGGATGATTTTGTGTCCCACTTTAAGATTCTCTTTCTCTTAACTCGATCAGTTGAAGATTTCAAGTCCTACAATTTACGTATAACCGTTTCCTACATTACCCAAGATGCCATTTGACTGTCTGCTGCTAGTGGTCTGCAGGGTGCCAACCCATTGCAGGGCACAGTCACACATACAGTCATACACTACAGACAATTTAGATATGCCAATCAGCCTTCAATGCATGTCTTTGGACTGGGAGAGGAGACCCCGAAGCATGGGGAGAGCATGCGAACTCTGCACACACAGGGTGGAGGAAGGAATCGAACCTCCAACCGTGGAGACACGAGGCGAACGGGACATTTCCTTTAAGCAGAAAGCTGAGTGTAGGAACTCCAGAGAGGAACGAGACTACTGGAGATCAGTAACCGCGAGAGTCTACTTTGAAATTTGCCATCGCGAACCTAATCACTTCTCAGTTATGCCCTCTGATGAAATGGAACCGTGTTTTTAAACAGGGCTATCTTTATCTTTGTAGGGTGAGTCATTAGGTATGGCTGGCTAGTGTACAGGGCTGTGATTTGGGGCGCTGCCACAACGAGCCGGAATGAGAAAGACACTTGAGCGATAATGGGGAAGAGGATCAAGCGCGCCTGTCTATGTCTGGGCAGGCTGCTAATTAGAAAAAGGCAATGAAGAACTACCGTAGTTAGATTGAAGAACGGCCGAGGACAGGCATTAATTGCACTTCTCCTTCTCTGACAAGTAGTGCACTCTCACGCACACACACACACACACACACACACACACACACACACACACACATAGCCCGTGTCTTCCTTATCTCTGGTTGACATGTTCTCATTCCAGCCAGAGGTTTGTTTCCCCTGCTGTGTTCTGCCAGATGTTTGCAGACTGATATAAATGACCAGTGAGAGAGACTGAAAGCAAGTTCTCAGGTACCGCACATGGCTTTATAACACACTGCCCTACTTTCCAATAGGTCGTGCATTTCGTCAAGCGTCCAGAGCAAGCAAATAATCTGCACTTACACTCTGCTGCTGGGAATGATCTTGAAGCCGTCCCTGAACCACGTGACCTGCGGCTGGGGGAAAGAGCTGATGTCCGGCGAGTATAAGATGGCTGCCCGACCCTGGGTCACCGTCTTGCGCTGGTCAGCCTCCACAAAGTCTCCCATGTCTGTAAAGAGACAGCCATTACCACATGCCCCGTTTATACCCAGTATTAACCTGTGTCTCGAGTGGTGGACGCTAACAAGACAATTTTATCACCTTGATGACTATCTAGTGAAATGGCATGTCTTTGATACTGCTTGAGTAATACATACTGCATCATGTTACTTTTTACAATTAAATATGCGGCAATGCTCTTGATATTGGACTGTATATTCAGACATCAGACAATTACAGGAATGACAGGAAACATGATTAGACTGTTAAAAAACAAGATATATTAAAGTCTTCGAGTACAGCCAATGGTCAGAAAGCACTTTTTTGAAAGCACTTAACAAATACAAGAATACAGTTATCATTATAATTAGACCAATTGCTCTAGCTATGATCTATGTATATATATCAGGTAAAGCACTAAAAAAAACAACAACGACATCTTAGCAAGTGGAAACACTTTGAATATATATTTGTTCGAGCATGTTTTGCTAGTGTTTCCTATTATAAAGTTACAAAAACTCAAATATAAGATTTTCTTTATTTTAACTTTCAAGCTTGAAATAGTCTTGTTTCATTGGCGGATAATTTTGCTAATTTTTAGCATTTATTTCTGGAAAGAAGCAAAATGATCGAGCAACATTTAAATAAATAGAATAAGAATGTTGAAAGCTTGAAATGATGAACAAATCTCTAGAAATAGGCTTAATAATCTTCCATTTGGGTTTATTATAACAGGAAGTACTAGATACATTTGACAATATTCAAGCTATTTTCACATGATTATTGTTATTTTTATTTTTAATTTTTTTTTGCAGTGAATGGGTTTCAATAAACTTAAGCACTCCCTGCAGTGGTACTGCAAGGAAGGGTTAAAGCAAATGATAGCTCCGGTCATGTTCATTAGAGCCATAGGTGATGTGTGAGGAAAATAGCGAAACACTGATATTAGTTACGCAGTTAGTTTGGTTAAAAACTGTAAGTTCCATCGCTTTGAGCTCCTTTTCATTCGTATTATTGATAAATAAAGCACATGAAATGTCGGTAAAAATAAATAAAAATGCTGGCACAAAATGCCATGTAGTATGGTACTGGTAGTATAATAAGTAAATTGTTTAATATATACATTTAAGATATACAATATCAACCCTTATTCGTTTGAGTTTTGATATCTAGGGGTCTTGAATTGAAAACTGGTCATGAAATATGATCAAATGGTGGAAGATGGAAGATGTTTTCAATCCTGGCACATGATAAGACCAGGTGTGAACAGATATCTGTCTCAGGCGTAAGCAGACTTTTCTTTCTAAGCACCAAGTACAGAGGAACTCAATCAAACAAAAGCACATATTCATGGAAGGTTGCAAGACTAAATTAGACTAGAGCAAAGAATGGTTGGGGGCGGGGGGTCTGCAAGCCTCAGAGCATTGTACCTTGAATTACAGGAAAAGGCAATGCATTTTTGGTTTAAAACTGTTCATTGACTACCGGGAGACTTGCTGAGCCATGCTGAGATAATGGTACAGAAAGGATAAAAGAAAAGAAAAAAAGGATAAAGAAGTGATTAAGAAAAAAATCCTAACAGTCTGAGGAAACTGGTAGAAGCAACTGGATTGATGTCAGCTCTTTACAGTCTGTCAGTGGTTTTAATAACTGTCTTGAGGGCACGCAAACGGACACTGTTGTTTTTGTTTAGCACTCGGTGGTTAATTGTGAAGTCTTTCAGGGGCAGAGTCAAGTATGTGAGTTTGGGAAACAGAAAAATATATGCAGTGAAGAGGGAGTAAGAGCCACTCCACTGATTGGTCATTAAGACTTACATGCCACTTGTATCTCAGCTCTTCTCTGGAGCAAAGCGCCCATTCGGTTTCTCACCACACACTGGTATACACCCATGTCCGAGCGCTGTAAGGATGGTATAATGTACCTGCAAAAGACAGATAGTAAAAAGATCGTCTCAGCGAGCAGAGAAGGTTATTACAATGTTAAAAAATATTTCCAAAGTTCGAATAAGGTTAGACTGTATTATTCCAGAAGTAACATTAACTGTAAAAATGGTGGCACTATCAGCATATGACATGGTTCCCAGGTTTTGTTAATTCTCAGCTTTTATTCCCGTGTCCTGGGAAAAGGTCTGTTACTGATTGTGTTCACCTATTCTATGTCTGTTTCTTGATTAATTTGCTTTCTGATATCCATTGCGCTGCAGAAAATGACTTATCAAGTGAAAATATCTTGAATATAGTCAAATGTATCTAGTATTTCAAATGATAAGATTACAATAAAGCAAATATAAGATTATTAAATCAATTTCGAGACATTTTTTATTCATTTCAAGCCCGGGATAGTCTTGTTCAACTGGTAAATAACTTTAGAAAGAAGCTAAATTATCTGCCAATACAATAAGATAATTTTAAAAATGGCATTAGTAAAAAAAAATTAAAAATACTAGGTTTAATAATCTTATATTTGGTTTGATGTAAACTTCAAATAGGAAATACTAAATAAATTGGACTATATTTGAGATATTTTCCTTTGCTGGGATATGATTTGATCTTGTGAAGAATTTTCAATAAACTTAAGCACTCTGTTAAATTAAAGCAGATGATATTCTTGTGAACTGTGGTCAGTGAAAACTTAGAATGTTCCAGAAATGTTTGTCAAAGTTTTTAAACAGCTTAAAAACTTGTACATAACGGCGTCCAAGGGTTTCTAAAATGATGCTGAAAATGTTAGCTGGTGTTATATCCATCACCTCATGCCATTTCTTCCCACCACCATGCTAATTTGATATTTGTCAGCATGTTAACACACTTAAATGAGATTTTGACTTTGAATACATTCTCACAAAGACCAAGGTTAAAAGGTTTACTTTTGGGGCTGGGGCCAGGCCTTTTTGCCAGCCTCTGCATTAGAATGAGCAAATCATTAAAATGCCATTAGACTCTCCACGAATTCCACCTGGCTCTCGGCTGTGTTGACGAATATCAGCTTCTGCCAAATGGCCACTTCCCGTGATACCAGCGAAAGTGGAAACAATGAATAGAAGCGTGTGCTTATTTCCAAATGCATGTCGCTCTTTTCCCAGATTCCTTCATGCCTTCCAATATACCTCTGTGTGTTTGCGCTCCTCTAAGGGAATCTAGTCCTCCAGGGAGAGTGAACAAGAACCCCAGCGCTGCTTAGAAAGTGCCATTCCAGTGGTGTTTAAGGAAGATAATTGGAAAAGCAATGCCGATTAGACCAAGAGAAATCTATAGACAGCCAAATTACCTCTTTTCCATATGAATGTTTGTCACTGGCATATAAAAAACAAATCAAGCAATGCAAATGAACATTGACATGAATCAAGTTCCCGCATGGCACTCCCAGGTAGAGCATTTGAATGCGTCATTCAGCTGTAAAGAGCCAGTCGGCTCCAGCAGCACACTTTTTTTTTTTTTTTAGACAAAAGGAGTCCATCGTTCCTTTCTTATCTAAGGAAGTGCCAAGTTTTACTGTGGTTCATCTTCTGACTATAGATAGAAAGTTAGAGATGACATTATTCTGGAGAAACTTTGATTGAGAAAAAAAAAAAAAGTATTGGATTTGAAAGTGTGAAAATATGAATGATTAAATATATTATTGTATAAGCTCAAGTAATCAGCTGCATAAAAAAGTTAATTAAATTTCCATTTAAATTCCCTCCGCATTCTTTTTTCCACTCAATCAGCGGATGTTAAATAGCTGACGCATTCTGACACAGGCCACAAAGTATAGCTTTAGAAAAGGTGCATGAATAAGCTTATGAATCTTTTATGTAAAGTCAGATATTTGTTAAACTGCAAACAAAACAAATGTTTAAAGTTTAAAGAGATACACATGGTCAAAAGTATGTGGACACCTGACCATCACACCCATATGAGATTCTTCCTCAAACTTTTACCACAAAGTTGGAAGCACGCAATTGTCTAGAATGTCGTTGTGCGCTGTAGCATTGCAATTTCTCTTCACTGGAACTAAGAGGCCCAAACCTGCTCCAGCATGATGCACAAAGCGAGCTCCATGAAGACATGGTTTGAGAAGGTTGGACTGGAAGAACTCGAGTGTCCTGCACAGATCCCTGACCTCGAGCCCACTGAACACCTTTGGGTTTGAACTGGAACACCGACTGTACCCCAGACCTCCTCACCTAACATCAGTACCTGATCTCAATAATGCTCTTGTAGCTGAATGAACACAATCCCCTCCAAAATCTAGTGGAAATCTTTCCCAGAAGAGTGTAGGTTATTTTAAAAGCAAAAGGGGGCTAAATCTGGCAGAGGGATATTCAACATGCATATATGCATGTGATGGTCAGGTGTCCATAAACGTTTGGCCATGTAGTATATGAGAAACCAACCAGCCACAGTATTGTCATTGTTGATCATTGTTGATTTTCCCCTCCAGTGTAACCTTATATTCAGTGACGATAAAGGCAGTGAAATAAAGGCAGACTCTCACTTGTACTCTGGGGAGAATGCAGTAATATCTGTGTTGTTAAGGATCCATTTGAACTCCAGAGGCCAGCTGCCCTCCACCAGACAGGTCATGACCAGCCGGTTCCCCTCCAGATGGATTTCCGGAGGCCCTGGTTCAGTTTTGAAGTATGGGGCCACGTCACCTGAGGAGAGATAAAAGAGAGGTGCGGATGATTAGGATTCAAAGGGTCTGTCCAATTTGTAATGTTAATGTTCTCAGATCTGAGCAAAGCTACAGTTCAGTAATACAAACACACAGTGAAGAAAGAGAAAGAGAGAGAGAGAGAGAGAGAGAGAGAGAGAGAGTGTGTGTAGTCCAGAGTTTTCCAACCCTGGTCCTGGAGTATTTTTCATCTGATTGAACTAATCGGCTAATTAACAGTTCTTTCTGTCAAAAGTGGATGTTAAACACTACAACGGTGAGTAATGTAGGGGACACGGGGTACTCCAGGACCAGGGAAGAGAACCTTGTGGTGTATTCAATACATCATCATAAAACATGTGGCTCGAAGAGGTTTCCTCCCATGCTAAATCCAGAGGCTCAATCTTAAAAAAAAAAAAAAAAAAAAAAGGTCAATAGAAGCATCCACGGCTAAGCACCTTTGTGAGCACACAGAAGATGACTCTCAAGGTTTTTCTTTGGTATCTTCACAAGCAAGTCACAAAGCTTTGATTTTAAAAGGAGACCTTTTAGTGCTGGAACAGCAGGGTACAGTGTGGAGAATTTCAAAAGCGAAAAGCATCCTTGTAGGGAAGCTTTCACATCTTTTGTGCCATTTACCATTCTGTATTATTGTATAACCATGTTTGTTTCTGTTGTGGCATCAGGAATCAGAGGACAACATGTACAAACTACGCTGAGAAAAAGGAAACAGAGACATCGGTCATTTTCCCCCCACTTCTAAACTTTGGTCCAGGAGTTTTAGGCCTATTCACTTCTCTCAAATACGGTGTTCCAATATTAGCCTAGTCTACGTTTATCTACATTTACGGCATTGGGCAGACACCCTTATCCAGCACGACTTACATTTATCTCATTTATACAACGGAGCAATTGAGGGTTAAGGGCCTTGCTCAAGGGCCCAGTGGTAGCAGCTTGGCATGTGGTTTGAACTCACAACCTTCCGAGCGGTAGTCCAACATCTTACCCACTAAGCTACCACTGCCCTAGTCTAATAGGTAATGTAAATAATTTCTTCCTACGTTAAAATCCATGAGTTACACACTATTAATTGGCTTCACAAGTGAAAATGTAAACTTTTAAATATGAAACCTATTCGATATTTACAATTCAGTGCTCTATTTTATCTGGGAATGGCAATAGTCTCATGTAAAAACCGAATCCTGATGATATACAATATGTGAAAGAGCGATAACCAATATCTTGAGCTGAAGAATTCGATGAAATAAAAAGTTACAAGAATCGTAATCAGTGGTCGGGATAAATAGTGAAAGTGTGGTGTGTTTTATTCTGTATAAAACTAGTACTATGGCAGGGTTTGATGAGTGAAAGATGATTCATTTATTTATTTTCTGAAATTAACATGGTGATGATTACTGGCATGATTTTGGAGGTGGGAGGAAACCCTTGAGTAGAACACAGAGAAACCCCACATAGACACAGCGAGAACTCCATACATACAATAACCCAAGCAAACAGGGACCCTGGAGCAATGAACGATGATCCAAAACATACACACACACACACACACACACACACACACACACACACACACACATATATATATATATATACAACATTGGTTAGGATTGTATAAATTGCACATTTTCTAAAGTTTCTAGACTTTTAGGGTTGTAGTTCTCGAACCTGGTCTTCATCTCAAGAACACTATAATCTTGGTCTCCTCTTAATCTCATTTTGTAATGATCCAGTATTGGTCATACAAGTACATGTACATACGAATGGTTTTTAATGATTATTTTCATGATCATTCATTTTTAGAAACAGAAATGGGCTTTCCTGCATCTCTAGACTGCCAGCTGGTGCATTTTCGCTGAAGTTGGCTTAGCGCAGCAATGCCAGTGTCCTTTCACATCATCAATCATCAAGCACATTATCAACTGAGACAGCAACGGAGCGTGAGAAAAATCAAGAGGTCATGATGCCACCACCTCTGAGGTTAGGGGTTCGAATCCCCCCTCTCCCTTGTGTGCATGGAGTTTGCGATTCTCCCTGTGCTTATGTGGTTTCCTCCAGGGACTCCCTCAGTCCAAAGACATGCGTTGTAGGCTGATTGGCGTTCCCAAATTGTCTGTAGTGTGTAAATGGGTGTGTGAGTGGGTGTATGTGATTGTGCCCTGTGATGTCCAAGGTGTCCCTGAAAGTTCCCTGGGACAGACACCCCGTGACCCTGTGTAGGATAAGAGGCACAGACAGTGGATGGATGGATGGCGACATGAGAAATAAAGAATTAGAAATGAAATTAGAAATACTGAATGAAAGACAGAGGTTAACGTAATTATTTAAACTCAAGTGTTGGCACAGTTTTAAGCAACAAATCCCCAAAAAATTGGCCACATCCTAAATTTTTCTTAATGGAAAACTCACTATATAAAAATGTTTGCCTTGACGTCTGTTTAAGTGAAGCGCAGTCGTGAGAACCATAATCTCTGTAATTAGGACAAACACATGCTGTTGGACATGCTGAACTCCACAGAAGATGCAGGAACAAAATATGTTTATCATAAATAATCTTCGCGAGATTAATGGCCTGCTGTGCATCCACTGAGTCATTCATTCATCCTGACTTTTTTTTTCCCCCTTTCCCTATCCTCCTACATACCGCTCTTTCTTTTTTTTTTCCCCTCTCACTTCCTCCTCTTACTTTCTCTCCATCAGAATGCAATCACGCCTGAAGACATTAGACAGAGAGCTGCTCCCCCTTCTGGCACTGAAAGCTCCTGAATGTAAAAAGCAGATGATGTGCAAGTTAAGCGTGTGCGCCTATGGCTTACCCATAGTTCCTTTCTCGAACGTTACTGCAGCGTGCTCTCGTTACAGCTCGTCGTTCTTCATGCTGATTCAAGCAACTAGTCTTTGCTATTTAATGGCTTACCTGTGCATCCACACATAAAAGTCAGTAGTTCAAAAGACTGAAGAAACGCCTGAATGCTTATTGAAATATAACCCTACTTGGTATTTCGCATCCACAGCACCAACATAAAGCCTTGTGGTAGCTCCCAGTCGAAACATTAAGAGCAAACAGGCCCTCCAATATGAAATCAGCATCAGCAGTGAAGGAGCTCAGGAGCACATTGTTTTAATGAGTAGCACTCTTATTGTCATTAAACATGAGGTTTTTTTAATCCACTTTATCCTGGTCAGGGTTGTGGTGGATCTGAAGTCTATTCCGGCGCAAGGTGGAAGAATTCACCAGTCTGTTGCGCACATGCACATTGTTTTGGACAGTGGAAAGAAACAGGAAACTGGAAACCCCAGAGGAAGTCCACACAAACAGGGGGAACAACATGTGAAACTCCACACGGATATCAACTGGAGCTCGGGTTCGAACCGGGGAGCCTGGAGCTGTGACATCTCTCACATCCAATCAAATCAGTAAGTCTGATAATCGAATAACTCTCACCTCTGTTTCTCAACATACCATGTCGACGTGCATCCTATAGCACATTCTGTACAAAGTTGCTCAGTGTATTTCTCAGTGACGCCCAAGAGGATTACTGTTGTTGCTGCACATGCTTTCTTGCAAAAAAAAAAAAAAAAAAAGAAAGAAAAGAAAAGGAGATGCATATATTAATTCTGATGAATGCTCCATATGCACCCAATTCCATCAGGCCTGTTGAGAAAGAGCTCCACATTGTTCAGCAATAAGTGCTTCTGCTATACTGAGTGAAATGGAGAGGCAAGAATTCAAGATGACTCGGCGCTGCACTCGAGACGCTTTGCCTTCGATATGCCGTGGGTTTTTGGAGCTATTGTGAATGCCAAACAACCGCTCTGAAAATTCTCATTCAGATGCGATTAAATCAAGCACACAAATATGAACTTGCGTGGGGGGGCAGAGGGGAATGTTGGTGAAGGAGAACAGAGAGAAAAGGCAGAAAAGCTGCTGCATCATCCTATGAGGAAATGAAATATTGAACAGCACACCAGGAAGGCGTCCTCCGGAGCCTTCTTTAATATTCAGAACTGAATAGTAAAGATAATCATAGTCACATTACTCCGTATGAGCAATATTGTTCTGACTTCAGGGCCTTCGGCTGTGTGGTTGGCTGAGAGGATCTGGAGAGATCCGCCTCCTTCCGGCCTCAGATCTCTGTGCAGTTGATATGCAGGTAGCATGCAGACAGTCTGTCCTCACCACCCTCTCTCTCTGTCTCTCTCCTTCTGCCAGGTGTGCTCAATGGAGCTTGCACTTTCCATTTGTTTGTGCACTGCAGCGCCGCTCTCATCTGCGTGCTGTTTCTCCGATGGGCCGTCCCGCTGCAAGCCCACCGCAGGAATGCATAAGCAGAGCTCGACAACGAGATTCAATTTGTCAGGATTATTATCGGAGATGAAATGTTCCGACATGAGTCAGACTGGGTGGATGTAGAGGCGAGAACATTCCTGGCCTACTGGGCTGCATTGATGAATTAACCCCATCCGCTCTTTCTCTTCTTTTCATTAGCTCCTTTATTTCTACTGCTACACTTTGTTTTCCATTAAGCAGTCGGCTGTCGTGAGATGCTTCGATGGAAATTGAAGGCAGACTGTTTAAACCCTGACCAATTTAACTTTCGGCTTATAAATATCGCCTAATGGACACTGCCAAAAACTGTCAGCTGGCGTCCACAATTTATCACGAGTCACATTTATCTGGAAGCTTTACATAAACCCGTCACCACACTGCAAAACCCTGAACCTTGTCTCAGCAGCTATCCATCACAGTGGCAAATAAAGTTCTTGATATGGTTCTGGGTTGCCAAATATGGTTCGGTCTGGGTTGTTTTTTTTTGTTGTTTTTTTTTTAAGTGAACTTCATTACTTCTAAAGGGGCTCCTGGGAGAACTAATCTGCTTTTCATCTGTCAGGAGCTGTGGTGGAATTTAGCCCACACATTTGACAGATGTAATGGGCAAAACTAGCGCGTTACCATCTGGTTGAGAAGTTGACTGTAAATTAAAGAGGCAACCAGCACTTTGAACCTGAGTGCATGGCATTTGACAAGCTGTGATCCCTCGTCAGCACATGAAGAGAATACATTTACAGCAGGCAAAAAAATCCAGAAAAACATGTCAGGATCCTTATGTTGGACTAGCGGTGACAGATTTCGATTGTACTTGCAAGAGCGGATGTTTAATTTAGCGACGTAGAATCATAAATGCTAATATTATGGAAGGGAGAAGGGGAAAAAAAATCGGAAAAAATAGCATATTTCTAGACGTGAGAGAAGGTCTAAATAACCACCGGCAACTGTCTGAAACAATTCTTCTACTTTGTGACAGGCGTTAAAATTCAATCTCCAGAAAGCTCTGAAAGTCTGCTCCAATTTAAATCAATGACTACTTGTGATTCACTCAACAAGCAAAAATGTCCCATTCATTAAGCATACCAATTAGACATATTGCCTGAAAAAGTAGAAACTTTTGGGCTGTTTAATGTGAGGAATGACGTGAAGTGCATGCGGCGCGGAATGTTGGTGGACAGGGATCACTCACTCTCCCAGCAGACCCATGACATGAGAGACAGGGGGCAATCAGGCCTGTCTGCACATCGCACAACCACCGAGACCACTTAAAAAACCCAGTGCAGACGAACAGACCGAGAGCCTGAGGTAGGTATTGTGAGCGAAAGCTCCCTTGCTAAAGGGCACCGAGGGTTTTTAAAAGCTCTGCATTAGTGAGGAAGGAACGAATAGTTCAACAGCTCTGACTTACTGAAGAAAATCCTAAGAAACGTGCTATACATGAACCACTGAACAACACCTCCGTTACCAATTAATACATCTGAAAATAGGCTCCGTCGATGCAGGAGATGTCACTGCCAAAATAAGAGTTTTGATATTTGGGTGTTTATATCTCAAGCTAATTGGATAGAAAGGAGAAACGAGAGCTGAGTGACAAGATGCTCTCATTTGGTGAATACATATGTCTTACATTAGGCAAACTATCAAATGTGGAAACAGGCATCACCCAATTAAACCAAGTCTGCATCGATCCTGATCTTTTTTTCTTCTGTTCCTGGAATTCATGAAACTCAAATAAGGATGAGTTTTGACAATAAAATGTGAATTACATTCAAAATATACGAAATATTAACACTTTTTAGCATTTTGTCATACAGTTATATCTTAGTTTATATCTATCTATCCAAGCAGACAGCTTTTAAGAATGCTTTTGACAAAAGTCATTCTCATGGATGGATCAGGAAGCTGTCGCAATCTTTTGATGGACTTTAACAGGAAACATGGCGAACACATCACACACGACACTGCTGCCAAACTTATTAACAAATTCAGAAAGACTGGAACTGTTGTGGAGCGACTTGAGAAGAAGAGGACGTCTATGAACATCCGCTGACGAACACACAACCGACATGGTGCTGGTAAACATAGTCCCCTACGTATGGAGACTATTGGGACACCCTGTAGTTTTACACATATGCATTTAGTACTTTGTGCAACCTCCCTTTGCAATACCAATCCTTCTCCTGTAATACGTGTTGGATAATACTGAACAAGGAATCCGAGACAACTCCTCAATACACTGCTGGAAGTTCCACCCACGACCCAGTTGTACCTTCTTGCCAGATGCAGACAGATTATCATTTCAAATCTCTTTCATGGAGTCCATGATGCCAAGTACAGTTCAGGCCCAGTATCTAGGGACCACAGAGACAATGCATCATTAGGAAAGATAAAAATAACAGTTCAAGTGAACCCCAAGAAAACAACAAAGGAACTAATTAAGGAGTTGGAGGCATCAGGTATAAAATATGTACAGCCACCATTAAGAGAGTCCTACATCACCATGGCCTGAAAAGCTGTCATGCATTCAAGAAGACCCTGTCCCAAGACCGGCATAAAAAGAAACAGACTGCTGTTTGCAGATTTTTTCGAATGAGTGTGCTCTGGACAAATGAAATAAAAATAGAAAAATCTGGCCACAATGATCAGCACTAAGTATGAAAGAAAAAGGGTGAGGCTATTAAGTCTGAAAAACACCATCCAAAGTGTGAAGCATGGGGTTGGCAGCATCATGTTGTCTGGTGTTTTGCTGGAAAAGTGTCAATGTTTTTTTCTCTCTTTCTTTTTCCACAGAAATCATGAGGAAAGAAGATTATCTAAAAATACTGAAGCAGAACCTCAAGACATCAGCTCGAACGTTCAAACTTGGCTGCAATTGGGTCTTTCTGCAGGACTAGGATCCTAAGCATAACTACAAAGTTCTAACAAAATGGCTTGAAGATAACAACGTGAAAGAATTGGAGAGGCCATCACAAAGCCCTGACCTGAATCCCAAGAATAATTGTGTACTGGACTAAAAGAAAGCGTGCCTGAGCAAGGAGACCCCCAAACCTGACTGAGTTACACCAGTTCTGTCGGAAACAATGGGCAAAAATTCCAGCAAAAATACTGTGAGAAGCTTGTAGAAAGCCAACCTAAGTGTTTTATTCAAATTCATGCAACCAACTACTAACACTCAATACTAAGTGTACATAAACTTTTGACCCTCTGAAAAATCTGATATAGTAAACAAAAGTTGAAATATACATGTTTTTTGGCTATTATTTTGAAATGATCTCTTTTCAGATACCCTAATTGATTAATAGCCTACGTGTATGTAACTTTTGGCCTAAACTGTAAGCTAACTGTATCCTAATGGCTCCCAGGGTCTTTGGATGAAAAACAGAACAACATTACAGATCCTCCTACATACTTAATGGAGATTAGGTTCTTTTACTGTATAACCATCTTTCATTTCAGTGTTTCCTGCAAAAAAAAAAGGTCTATAACCTCAAGGTTGGAGTAGCATCTAGCAAACAGGCACTTACATTTGGTTATCTTTTTGCACGTCTTCTAAATAGTTTGCTGCCATAAAGGTGGTATCTACTTGTTGGTTTGGAGACTACCACAAAATATTGACTTTGAAAAAAATATTTGACTCTGCAAATCTCATAATTCTTGGAGATTTTTTGCCTCTTTACTTGCATTCGGCTTCAGGCAGCAAGTTTATAGTTAAGTGTAAACCTAATTATTGTCATAACACTGGTTTTAAGCATTCTAGCTTATATGCTTTTAAGGCTGATTACTGAAAATGAACACATTTTTGTATAATTTAATTTATGTATATTTTCCCCCCATGAATGACTAGGAACCTTATATTTACTGTACATGCTAGTTAAACTGGAAGTCAGGGATGACTGTAAGACTTTGTGTCTGTAAACCCTTAAGTGTAAATAAAAAATGTATAAACATTTTGACAATTTTTTTTTAGATGCTTTTTGTTGTTTTATTTTTACTCTTTGTTACTAAGGGTGCCAATAATTCTGGAGCTGAGTGTATAAGATGTATGTTGCTGCAATAACTGTCATTCAGTATAAAGGATTTCAATTCGCCCTTCACCTACAATCACTCATGCTCAAGAAATCAACACAATCACTCTATAACCTACTTGAGTAATTTTGGAGAGGCTCCAATTGAAGAGTAGTGTTCTCGAATGCCATCATTACAGCACCGTAGCTGCAACCATAATCAAAACAGTCATTTTCTTACTCAGAGTGTTTCTGCACCCACGCAACTCAGAAATCATCACCGCTCAACATTTGCAGTCCTGCCATTAATAATGCAGGTGCCAAAACATAACCTCTTATCACTCATTATCCAGAGCCAAGTCATGGCCACAGCAGTGCAGCTCTTCAACCCGCATTGCTCCTGTAAAGTACAGTCGTATTGTTCGTAAATGTGTTACTGTGCATAAGGCATGTTGCTTGAAAATTTTTTAACGATCCATTAAGTACTCACATTGGGCCTCATTTATCGAGCTGGATTAGAACGAATATATTTGTAAATCGATCGTAGGAGAATTTACATAAGAAATGTGTAATGAATAGATATCCCGTTTTTTTTTTTAATTATAAAATCGTGCTCCTGAGCCTGTGTAAATTTATGCATAAGAATACATTATGGTATTGGTTATGCCCATTGATCGTACAATGGCTGTGATAGATTTTCCCTCGCTCCTCTGCTTTAAAATGACTTGCTTTTCTCCCATAGACAGCTCTATGGTCTTCATGTTGGTTTATCCTTTTTAACAATAAATGCAGTCTTCACAGGCGAACCCCAAGACTCAAACCAAGAGTAGACATTCAGAATTCTTTAAACAAGCAATTTAACAGGGCACAGTTTCTGTTACGCTTCGAAATTCTGATCCATCATCTCATATTCATCTTTTGACGTATTCAGTGTATAGGGGGGGAAAAGGTCTTGCCGTACCAATACTTTCAGAGGGGAGTGTAAACCACAATTTATTGGCGACAAATCAATGATTAGTTACTGCACTTCTATATTTGCGGATAACGCCATCAAGTTTAAATAGCTTGTGTATTTCGATTAAACTCATACATTTATTGAAACCCAGTCGTTTCAATTGGAAGGCATAAACTAAGGAAATATTAAATGTGAAAATGACAAAAGAATGAAAGCATGCATAAATCCATAAAAGAAGACAAACAAGATCAGTCCTTGAATTAAGCAGTGATGCTGCTGTATTAAAGGAGGATGTGTGATAATGGCTCAGCTGGTGTGTAAGTCGATTCCATTTGCCATGGCATCTTCTTTTAATGCACAATACTTTATTAAGTGACAACTAAGTGATTGATCTTTTATATCTCAAACTCAACCAGGCGGTGTTTTCTGCCTGAAAGTTGCAAAGACACTTTGCATTGAATAAAAATGATGATTTCCCTGTGTGATGTGGTACGTGACCATGATCAATTGGGTATAGTATGTATATCAGGTGTTGTTATGCTGATAAATGATATAGAGTATATTTTTATTGCCATAGATGTGATTCAGAATTAAAATTAAAGTCCTTGTTTTTTGCCGTTTTTCTCGTCATTTCAGCTGTGTGAGCTTGACCTTTTATGGAGTTTAGTGGACATCCCCAAAAATGCAAATCAGCTATGCTGTGTACACGAAGTGAGCACGAAAAAAAAATCCCACATTTTATTCAGGACAATCTTTTTTGTTCGGTTTGTTTTACACAAACATTTACACACAACTTTACTAAAAAGACTGATCGATGAGGCTGTCAGAAATGGTGGTCCAGAGATGTATACAAGCATAGGATTTCATTTAAACTACGTGAAAGACAAACAAATAACCAAAACATGAACATATATCAGCATGAACGTGGACTCTAGACGAGTTACAAAGCGCAACATGGGTGAGGCGTAACAAAAGCTAGACAAAGAAATACATAGAAACAACAGAACAATAGGGTATTTAACAAGGCATAATGAGACAAAAGTGAGGGTGATTACTGAGGCCCTTATTCACACTTTTCATCTTTGGCGTATCTGCATGATAAAACTCACTTTTAATATCAATATCAGTTTCAGCAAAAATTACTATAAGCAGAGAGAGCAGAGGAGTATAATAAAAGTCAATGCTAATAATCATAAAAGCACATGTGGGAACCTTGTACTAAAATATAATTAAATAGGGTTTAGTGTCAGCATGTAATTTGTAAATGTAAATTAGAGGTACAAACTGGGATGTTCTGACCTGGATGACCAGGGGAAAGGTTTAAGTAGAGTCAAAGATGCTTGGCTATTGTTTTTATTCATTTTGATTTCTTTCAGCATTTTGTTTATATGAAATAATGATCTATTTGAATACTAAAACGAACAAAAACCTAGCTATAAATAGATTCATTGCCCAAGGTTGGAAAACTTGGAAACCCGATTGTGAACTTAATCAGCTTTATAAAATAACATGAAAAAAACAACAACGGCACACTTCCATAACTGTCTGTGTTCGCCTATACACACAAAGAAATAAACTATTGTAACATGGTTTCCTTTGTTGATTTTATTTTATAGATGCAATCGAAATGATTCAACCCCCATTGCAAATTAGGTTTATTGGCAATACAGACGTTCAGCTGTTTGCAATGAATAAATCAAACAAAAGCAATTGAAATAGTTCAAACCAACGAACGATTCAACTTATAATGACTTCTCCAGTTTTTAAAAATTATTCAACCCCTTCATGGCAAGCATCTTTTGTACTTAGTAGAGCATCCTACTGCTGCTATGACCTGCTGCAAACAAGATTTTTTTTTTATTTTCTGCTGCTCAGATCTTAAAGTACTGTAACCTGCTGAACATTTTCTGTTTATTGGCTTACTGTTGCAAAATGTGCATAAATTAGGAGGCGGAAATTAAATGCATATGAGGGTAAATTGGGGCGTGTTGTATAAATAGTAGACGGGGTTTGTGCCCATGCAGCTGAAGCTGATTCATCATTTGCATTCCATATCACTGCTTGTTTGAAGTTGTAGAGAGTCATGAATCAGGAGCAGATTTCGTTATACAAATGTAAAAAACAAAAATTGATTAAAAAAAAGTAGCGTTGTTCCTTCTAACAGACTGTAAATGTTGCTTTATTTACTTTATTTTTTTAAATTTTATTTTACATTATGGGCTTTCTGGTGCTGAGTTAAAACAAAAAGAGTTCTCGGTAAAGAGAAACAAAACGCTCGAGAAGATAAACTGATTATGGTTTGCGCTGGCTGTTTCTAGAAACAAACAAACAAACAAATAAACAAGCAAAAAGCTAATTTGTGAGAAATCATAGGCAGCTAATAGTAATTCATAGTAATTTACCAAAACTACCAAATCTTACAAAAATGTGTCATGTTCAGTGTTTTATACTTCATGAATCATATAAACGGTGCATGCAGTACATTGGTTCCACAATAGGGTGTAAATGGATTTCATTAATTGATGGAGTCAGTGTCACATTTCAGGGTTGTCTTAGCCCATTTCATCCTCCATACAAGAATCATTAGTGCCCAGCAAAATGGAATTAAGCTTCCATCAATCACTATTATGATGAGAATGCAACTCAGGGAGTCAGTGAAGCTCTTACGTTGCTGATCGTATACAGTTATATGAAGCTTGTTTAGATACAGAAGTGTGCATCTATTTAAATTCAATTCAATTTTATTTGCATAGCGCTTTTAACAATGGACATTGTCTCAAAGCAGCTTTACAGAAACATTTAAACACAGGATACAGATTGTAAGTGTGTGAATTTATCCCTATTGAGCGAGTCTGTGGCGACGGTGTTGAGGTGATATGAGGAAGACCGCGACCCTGAAAAGGAGTAAGCCGTAGAAGATGGATGGATGGATGGATGGATATGAGGAAGAAACCTTGAGAGGAACCAGACTCAAAAGGGAACCCATCCTCATCTGGGTAACAATCGACAGTGTGAAAGTAAAGGAAAGTTCATTATGGTTTTAACATGAAGTCTGTTGGTTGAACTAGTCCACTGTTCACCAAAGGAGACCTGTGTGTAAAATTCTACATGGTAATAGCAGTCCCAAGGCCATAGTAGCAACCGTAGTCCCAGCAAGTTACAGAGAGAATGTTCATGTGGAATTGAAGTCCAAACCTATTTCATGGTACTTCATGAGGTACCATCCTCAGCAATCACCAGACTGTAGCCTCCAGATGTAAATGACCTGGAACCTATTAAAACATGCTACTGTATTATGGGACACAAAATGAGACATCTGACAAGTGGTTCTTATTTCTATTACAACATGGTATTATAAATTACATTTTATATATTATATTATACACACACACACACACACACACACACACACACATGTCTGGCATACTGACAAAGTTTAAAGGAGTTCACCCACCTCCCGCTCCTGTTTATGGCAAGAAATAATACTTGCGCCATGGTCTCATGATCTCTAACATTACGTGCACACAGCTACAAAATGACTTCCTGGCGTCTGAGAGACTGTAAAGTCATTCAAACACAATGCCTGAATGTTTCTATTGCTATTGGTGTCCAGGAGTAAAGCAATAAGGCATGACTGATGCACCTTGGCAACGTGGGTTTATGCTGACCGACTTCAGCTGACTAAACGGGTAATGAATGGTTTATGAAACTGCCCTGGGTAAAGCCATGTTCTCAGACAATAGACTGTGGAAGAAAATTTTGGAAAGAATTTTAAGGATTAGACTACTATATCCCACTAAGTTGCAGTCGTAGTTGGCACACAGCACAAAGAAGCTGCAAGATTTTTCATCCATCACTTGATGTGGGGGGGGGGGGGGGGACCAGAATTACTGTCAGTGAAAACTGTGTCTTGGGCATAGTAGTAGCAGTCAAGGGAGTTGAGGAAAGTAGGGAGCGTTAAAGAATAAAGAACGAAAAAGAAGCCCAGGCATATACCTCATTCGACACTGATGTAATTTGTTTGAATGTATAAATGTGATGGTTTGCATTCTTGGACTCGGTGGCTTCGCTCCACAAGGACAAGCTCTGGTATGCCAGAAAGCAACCCGTTGAGACTCTGAGAGCCACAGTGCACACATATTCAAAGGCTACTCTCACCCCTGCCTAATCCATACTCTGTATCCGTAATTAGATGAAGCCGAGTCACGAAAGCCAGCCAAATGTGAGATGGAAATGTCTACCTCCCTACAGTGAATGGGAGTGATTTAGATTCATCCATATTAGTCTATTAATATACCGTGTGCCCCACAGCTGTGTAAACACATTAGTGCTGAAGAATGGATGTACTGAAAGTGAACTACAAAGGATGACAGCAGCAATAGTGTAAACAAAAAAAAGCAACACAATGCTATTGTTTACAATGTGTTATAAATGAGATCCAGGTGGGTTAAGTGATCCCAGAACCCATCTACCAGGCTGTTTATATACAATGGGCTGGCTATTTTTTCCACGCATTACATGGCGACTTGGTGTTTCACTTGAATGGCCATCGCTCACCCATGTAACCATTATTTTGTAGGCCACAGTGGAGTTTCGGACACAAATATACTGTAATACGGCTGAAAGGTTCCCCTGCTTAACATGGGAATGTATATAACACGGCTTTTGTCGATGAAAAACAAGGACAAAAATTGTTTTATTAACTACTTTTTCCATACCAATAATGTTTGTCACTGTAACCAAATAATAACTGACCCTTGTACTCAAGTACATGGCAGTACAGTACATGACAAAATATAACGACATTTTCTTAAATGAGTAAAAGAGATAAACAAGATCAAACAGATTAACAAGGCTAAAAATGTCCAAAGGTTTTCATGCATTCAGTTTGCAATGCCTGTTATACAAGGGAATTGATTTGAGATGCTTGCTAAACGCTCAGCTGTGCTCGGCAAGAGGGAGCTGTGAGGTGATGGACAGACTGAAGACCTGTCTCCTCCTCTAATCTACATATGTAGGCTAAATAGGCATTGTACATGCATATGATATTATTCAGAAAGAACAGAGTGTGTTCTAAACAGATACAAATACAGATTCTGAATAGTCAGTCCGTACAGGGTTTCCCAGAGGGTTATTATTTTTATTTTATTATTGTTGTGGCCAAAAATGTTTTTTTTTTTTTTAAAAACTTGAGGTTTTTATGCTTGTAAAACTACTTGAATTTTAATGAAATTGCAATTGCACAAAATTGTGATGTTTGTTAGTAAGGAAGACCTTTTAGCTGCATTCATGTTTGACGTACTTGAATCTAAGAGGGCTTCGGCTGAATGATGGGTCCTGGACCAAATCTGTGGAAATCCTGAGGTGATTTAGAATAATTGAAAAATCCTCTGAATATTGTGGAGTTTGCTTGATTTCGCGTTCATTTCTGTGATTGCAAAATCCTGCCGTGAGAGAATAGTGAGCCTCCGATTTGCAACACATTATCTGTTCATTTTTATTCCTTATATTATTATTATTATTATTATTATTATTATTATTATTATTATTATTATTATTATTATTATTATTGCTACTTTTGTGATTTAAACTCTGAGACATAACAAAAAAGCAGTTAAAACAGAAGGTTTTTTACTTTGACCAGAGAGTGAATGAGTGGTCATATACGACGCTCAAGGGACAAACAAAGACCACATTCGTTAAACACAAACAAGCTGCACCGTGTGACAGATGTACATCATCCGTAGTATCTGCCCGGTCAGGGTCACAGTGATTTAAAGTGGGTTACTAGTTTGTTTATATTTTGGGAAATAGAACCAACTCGTTTTTTCAGAAAATGTCACAGGCATTATTTTATACAAACAAAAATAATAACTTCACGAGCGATTATAAAAAAAAAAAAAAAACAACAGCAAAAAACAGCCCCATGCAATATCAGGGAGCTGTCAGCGTCAGAATTCACAGACCATGCTGACAGCATTAACCTTTCTACTCCAGTCTTAAAAATAAATAAATAAAAGGCCCATATCAACTTCGGGTTTAAATCCAAATTTAGATACAGATAGGGATATTTGAAGCACTGAACAGACACAAATATGGACACAGATATAGCTAACGTTACATTTTGTACTCCTAAACTGTTTGCTAGCATAAGCTTTAACTTTTTTTGCAGCACCATTAACTTTTGTGACAAAACACACTCTTCTACATTTTACTACAGTCCTTTATTTTTGTGATCAAATGTCTGACCTGTCCAGTTAGGATAAAATGATACTAGTTAAAACAAGCCTGTATCTAGTGACCACCAAAGACACAAAAAAAACGAATCATTTACTTTTTTCATGCGTGTGCGGCGTATTAACTGGGTTAATTAGAGCAATGTTAGGATATTCACCCACTCCCCTGTGAAGAAGCTGAGTCACCGTCATAGCAGCATGATCGTTTCAACCACTGCAGAACTTTCATTAGCCAAATCTTACCAGAGCAGGAGAAAAACGTTTTATTAGTAACTTGTCACTGCGGCTAATTACAGTGTTATATATATAAATATATATATATAGTACTGAGACCTGATAAGCACATGACAGATTAATGATGTGAATATATCACGGTATTGATATCACATCGTAATATCACCCAATCCTCTCCTCACATAACAGAGATACCGCATGTTGT
Organism: Ameiurus melas; assembly: GCA_012411365.1. Lineage (NCBI taxonomy): Eukaryota > Metazoa > Chordata > Actinopteri > Siluriformes > Ictaluridae > Ameiurus > Ameiurus melas. The sequence goes on along the minus strand of CM022774.1, from coordinate 19,656,175 downwards.
GACGCACTGGAAAATACGATGCAATATTTCTACCAATTCAGTCCCCTCCAAAACTACTGGAACGGCAAGGCCGATGAATTTTTTTGTGCTGTACACCAAAGACATTTAGGTTCAAGATCAAAAGATGGATATGAGACAAGAGTTTAGGATTTCAGCTTCAATTTCGTGGTATTTACATCTAGACATGTTAAAGAACATAAAAAAGGGCACCTTTTGTATCAGACCACCCAATTTTTAGGTGTGCTAATGTATAGGAACAGGTAAGTAAATTAAAGTAAATAACACTTAATATTTGGTTGCACTTTCCTTGCCTGCAATAACCACATCAAGCCTGCGACTCATTGACTTCATCAACTTTTTTCTTCACAGCTCTCACAGTGTTTCTGTTATCAGCTGCTCTTGTTTTTCTTGGCCGACCCATTCGGTGTCTGTTGCTCAGTACACGAGTGGTTTCTTCCTTTTTCAGGACATTCCAAATTGTTGTAGTGGCTAGGCCCAATGTTTGTGCAATGCCTCTGATTGATTTTCCCACTTTTCTCTGCTTCAAAATGGCTTGCTTTTCTCCCGTAGACAGCTCTCTGATCTTCATGTTGGCTTATCCTTTTTTAACAACAATTGCAGTCTTCACAGGTGAAACGGCAAGCTAAAACTAAGAGTAGATGTTCAGAGCTGTTTACTGTTTAAACAGTCAATCTAACAGGACACACCTGGGTAACAAGAATCACCTGTCAGTCACATGTTCCAGTATTTTTGCTCACCTACAAACTGGGTGGTCTGATACAAAATGTGCTATGCTCAATGTTGTTTAACACATCTACATATATAAAAGCTGAAATTTTTAATCATCTTATATTCATCTTTTGATCTCAAACCCAAATGTCTTCAGTCTACAGCAAAAACAAATGAATTTGCCTTGCTGTTCCAATACTTTCAGAGGAGACTGTGTATCAATATACAGTATGTACATATTAAATACATTGTAATGGATTTCTGCTATTCTAGTACATGTCTCTGTACATCTCTCTCTTTTTAAATTTTAAACAAAGTTGAGGATTTCTGTTCTCAGTTCAGTCAGTGTCATGTTGGCTTGATAATGAATGGTTTTTTTCTCTCTCTCAAAATAATCCTATCTAGATATTCTTAAAAAAAAAAAAAAAAAAAAGGCAGTAAAAGCTTCCTAGGAAATACTAATGGTACAAGCACTATGCTTGGTCTGGCTTGCTTAATTATCTTCCAATGTAGATACGTAGAATAAAATGTAGGCATATTTATGAATATGAATAAAATAATAGAATGAAATGTATTGTCATACAGAATACAGAGTCTGTGTAGAGATTCAGATGTCCTATGTACCCGACTAGGGGTTTCCTCTCACCTCCCAAAATGTTCCAGTAGGTACACTGGCTAAATCTAAATCGCTCCTAGGTGTGAATGTGTGAGAATGTGTATAAACCATAATATATCAATTATATGAATAACTGTCACTATAATCCACACATTTTCCAATATTTTAGATAGTGAAACATTTTCTTAGTCTTTCACAAGGTTAACAATCTACCAGATTATTGTTTGCCCCCTGCCCTGCGTTCAAGAACTACACACTTCCAGAATGAGGAAGAAGGCGGGAAAAATCACTATGGACTCCACTCACCCTGCCTTCTGTTGCCTTCCATCGAAGCCCATAGAACTGTATGGTTGAAAGTTGTGAAATTTTGCACAGAGAGGACACTTTGAACTGTTATCACAGCCAGTTTGAATCTCTTTCAAAAGCTCTAGCGCCACCAACAGGTCAAATTTCACTCAGGTTTATACTAACATTTGAACCGTAAGGGCTTGAAACAAAATTCCCTCTGATTCCTTGGCTCAGCAGAGTTGAGTACACACCGAGGTATCAATTTCTGCCCAATTAGATTTTCGGCCATTTTGAATATACTTTTTCGAAACATCTTCAGACCATGCTGACAACAAGTTGAAATGGAATTCACGTTGATTAGTCCAACCGTTTTTGAATAACGCACAAACAAATTAGATGGCGAGCATGCCAAAATGATCATGAGGGTATATTTCCATAACGCTTTAATGTATTCGTACCAAACTTATTATTTGCCATAGCCATCATGTTCAACCATTTTGACTACAATCATATACAAATGTCTAAAATTGCTCTTCTTTTTTTTTTTCTTTTTTTTTTTACAGTTGGTCTTGATGCTCCCTGTCATGCTTCTTAGCCTCTGCAGTGCTTGGCCCCTCAATTGCTGCTTGAAGCTATATTGTTTATTATTATTATTATTATTATTATTATTATTATTATTATTATTATTACTATTATTATATCTTTTTTGTCCATGTATTGTTGTGCACTGGAACCTCCTGTCACCAAGACAAATTCCTTGTATGTGTAAGCTTACTTGGCAATAAAACTTTTTTCCAGACGTTTTAAGATTAATTTCTCAGCACAGCCATTAAAAATAAACCGTGCATTAAAAATAAACTGGTGCCAAGACTGTCGCTTAATAAAACAAAAACATTTGAAATGCCGTCTTTTTTAAAATGAATCACAGCCATTATTATTTCAGTTTATTATCCAAATGTCAATTTTTATTTCAGTATAAATAAAAAAAAAACCAGCTATTGTCCATTTTTCATAAAATGCTCCAGCTACAGTATATGAAATGTCTTCAAGAGCAGCTTTAGTTAAGCATAGTCTTTCAATGATGGCTGGAATTCATATTATTTTCCTTGAAGTAGATATAAAAATGATCTGATTTTAGACGGAACGGTATGCTTCATCTCATCACCCACTTCTGTGACAGAGTTGAAAAGCCATCTCATTTCATTCATTATTTATACTGTATGCGACCCATCAAAATTCACATTCAAGTGCACCTTGCCATTGAAACTGGAGTGGTGTGAAAGAAAAGGTTATCTGTCTTTGGCTGACCTAGACAAGAGAGATGTAGCTGTTTACTTGACCTTCCAGCACAACATTGTCACTTAGAGAAAGTTTTCTGGCTGCCCAACAGCTTAATGGGTAAATATTTCAAAGTTAGAGAGTACGGATTTGGAAGGACTCTCACTTTTACAACAGGAAGACAAACGGTTACAATTCCCGCCTGGATAAGTGCTGCCCTCGTTCGAACGGACAAAAGTTAAAGAAACTGATGAGACGTTTACGTTGTTCTGAAGCGCCAAGAGAAACAGAGCACTGATGTTCCTTTTGTGGGGAAATAATATCTCCAATTGTTTATTGCAATAATAATTTATCACAGACCAAACACTGGAGAAAATGATCCGTGTTTGCATTTATTTTTAAACATTTGTCAAGAGAGATGGTGGAGAAAGCTCAACTTTTACAGTCTTAAAACCTATAAAGACAGGATTAAATTTACACCGGGCCCTGGGGTAATTTCCTATTTTACCGGAGCCCATCCGTGACTTTATTACCGTCCGGATCAGCCGCCAGTGTTTTTCTCAATCCTTCTATAAGAAAATTACAGGCTGAATTACCTACAGTTTTACACCAAAATCAGCACTCGTCTGATCATTTTAGTCCCAGATACCCGTGTCTGCCTCGCTTCGGGGAGAAAAAAAAGATGTTTGACTGCTGCCGCTAGCCGTATTCAATCTTGTGGCATGCATATCTGTGACCCTCCTCCATATACTAAACACTTCCTGAGTTGCAAAACAAAAATGGGATGCTTCTTACATACGTAGTAATTATTGTTCTCAAACTGTTGCTGGATCTTTGGTTCGCCCCAAATTGAAATAAGAGCCAGGGTCCCTTCTCTACTCCAGTGCTCCTTTGACAGCTTGGACACCATATTGTGAATGAAGCGTGATCAAATGACCATGTGACGCAAACATCGAGGTTCGTAGAAAATACGACATGTTACGACAAAGTACGACAAGCTCGTTCCTCCCGTGGTTATCTTATTGCTGTCCAGATGCGAGAGTTTTTATCACTGAAGAGATGTGTAAAACATTTTTTTTTACCAAAAAACTCACAGCTCCTCTGGAGCCAATGATCAGCTGATATTTTTGGACACAAACTTCAAAAACCTGAAAGCTGCAATCTGATTGGTTGCCTGTACTTCCACGTATATGCACTTCCATGCATGCAATTGTGAACACAGTGAAACGATGAGCTAATTTGGAACCATATATAGTCATGTTCATGTATTCAATCGTTCAATCATCTCCAGTTAACGCTGCATCCCACTGTCAGGGTCACGTTGGATCTGGAGCTTGTCCCAGGAAGGATTGACAGGAAAATACCTTGGATGGGACACCATTTCATCGTGGAGCACCATGCACACACACACACGTTCACAGACTCATTCATACAGGGTGATTTACCTCAGCCAATACACCAACAGTCATGTTTTTGGGAGCTGGGAGGAAACCGGAGAACCCTGAGAAATCCCACATGAACACAACATACAAAACTCGACACAGACAGGAACCAAAGCTCAGGATTAAACCAGGGACCCTTGATCTGTGAGGCGGCATCCCTGAGCTTGAAGCATTTACTGGTATGTAAACAAGATTATCCTGCATGTTTACTGATGAGCGGTAGGAAAAGGTCTGTGTCATATCCATCAAACATCCTCTGAAAGTACTGTAGGTGGTCCTTGGTCATGTCTATTGACTACAATGTAATTGATATAAGAGATGTGTCCTGTGAGACTCTTCCTGGTGGAGAGATAGCAGGAAAGAGTCACGCCACTGTGGGCAGCTAAATTACAATCCAGCCCGCATAGTCGTCTCTAAAATATGAGGTTTCAGAACAAGTTGGTGTGAATAGAGTCATCGAGGTGGAGTTCAGCCTTGAGCTATAAACTGTGCGCGACAGCAGTCTTTGTCTGAGCTCCCTGACGTGCCTGTAAATCCAGCGCAAACAGTAGCGTGCAGATTGTCGGCACTCTACAGCACCTGGAGAACAGTGCTAAGGTCAGGCTTTAAATCATTCAGAAGACTAAGGCGGGACCCTAGTCTCCATCCTTCCGCGAGCGTTGCCGACAGATGCGCAGGGGCTCGTCTGATGGGGTTATACTTCAACTGTTCGCTTTGCACGTGTTCAAACTTTTATGCGTGGCGTGCATAATCGAACACGTGCTTCTGCATAGCAAATCATCTCAAGCGTCACATTTGTAGTATTTTATTCAGACTCTACGGTTGACATAAAAAGAGGCCGAGGCAGGTACGATAATATGCAGTGGGCGATGATGACTGTTTGCCATGTGGTAATTATTCCGTAGCGTTTGTCCTTGTGTACTGATTTCAACACAGCTGAAAGCAGGAGCTGTCTAAATGGGAGAAGGCAAAAGCATGGCGCCTGGTAGGAATCTCATTTTCCTGGTAGAGGTAAGCGAGGCTGTCTCACTCTGCACTGATGCAACACGAAATCCTGCCAGCAGCCCAGTGGGTTATGAATGGTACTTCACTTCATTTCACCATGTACACTTCTCACCCAGTCGGAAGTGACTTTGAACCGAAGGGGCATAGAAAACAATGTTAATGCTCGGAATTCTGTTCAAATAATGGACTGGAGATCACTAGGCAGAGCAGCGTGATCATTCGCACTTGGTTAATTAATCACCTCGGCTTGGTGCCATACAGAGTAAAGGAGAAAGCACGGCTCCTAATTGTCCGCTGTGGACGTTGGAGTGCTGAAGGGCCGTACCTAAAAACAGGAACAAAAGAGTGACAAAATTGCACATGCCTCTTTCAACCCCCTTGACAGCCCTCTACTGAACACAAGAAGACATGAATCACCTCTGAGCATAAATAGCTTGAAATGGATTTTAATTATTGACATAAAGCGGGGGGAAATAAAAAAAAATCTGAGCAGACATCAAGTCAAGTGTTGGAGCAAGAATTAGAGGAGGAGCAGGAGGGATTTATTTTAATGACCTTTGAATGATAGGATTAAACTAATAATAAGGAGATCGCTCTTTGACCACTGGTTCAAAACTCCCATTAGTACTTCGACACAAAGCAAATAAAGCGTCTCAGGAGAGAGAAGAACAAATTCAGTATGGATTTAAAACAGCGAATGTATTGTTTCGTTCTGCATATGCGTGTGCATGTAGAGTTTTACCAAAAGTCAGGAAGTGACGGGTAAATCAAGACAGTGCTCTTAAGCAGTGTGTAATAGTTTTTGTCCGGAAGCCCTAAGCAGCCATGCATTATTAATACATTTTCTTTCTCGTTTTCTTGTGATCTGGACATAAAAGTTGCTTCCTTGTGATCGCGACTTAGGTTTTCTGTGTACTTGATGTAACATGAGGGCTTTTTTTGGTTCTGGAGGCAGGGAAAGCTGAGCACAAACCCGCAGCAGCATGGATAAACAAATCTGATTTTACTTTGATCAGGGATTCAGACAAACTGAAATACAGTGCCCTCTACTAATATTGGCACTCTCGGTACATATGAGCAAAGCAGGCACTGAAAAGTTGTCTTTATCTTTTGTTCAAAAAAAAAATCACAAAAATTCTCTGCTTTCATGGATATCAAACAATTACAAACAAAACATGGGTTTATTAAAAAACAATCTTTGTTTTAATATTTGTTAATAAAGGTGTGTAACAATTATTGGCAGCCATTTAGTTAATACTTTGTGTTACCTCCCTTTGACATGATAACAGCTCTGAGTCTTCTCCTATAATGCCCGATGAGGTTGGAGAATACATGACATGTGATCTGAGACCATTCCTCCATACAGAATCTCTCCAGATCCTTCACATTTTGAGGTCCACTCTGGTGGACTCTCCTCTTCAGATCACCCCACATGTTTTCTATGGGGTTCAGGTCAGAGGGCTGGGATGGCCATGGCAGGACCTTGATTTTGTGGTCAATAAACCATTTTTATGTTGATTTTGATGTATGTTTTTGATCATTGTCCTGCTGGAAGATCCAACCACGGCCCATTTTAAGTTTTCTGTCAGAGGCAGTCAGGTTTTCATTTAATATCTGTTGATATTTGATAGTCCATGTATTCTACATGTATAGACTTGTATCCTAGCAAAATGTCCAGGTCCTCTGGCAGAAAAACATCCCAAAATATTAAAGAGCAACCACCGTATTTAACCGTGGGCCTGAGGTACATTTCCATATGGCTACCTCTCTGTGTGCACCAAAATCATCTGTGGTGTTTATTTCCAAAAAGCTCTATTTTGGGTTCATTTGACCATAGTACCTTTTATTGTAGTCCTGGAGACTTTCTGACCCCAATATGCAACTAACTTCTTCAATTCTCCAGCTGTGATCTTTGGAGATTTTTTTGCCACTCGAACCATCCTCTTCACAGTGTGTTGAGACGATACAGACACACGTCCAATTCCAGGTGGATTCATAACATTTCCAGTTGACTGGAACTTCTTAATTATTGCCCTGATGGTGGAAATGGGCATTTTTAATGCTTGTGCTATTTTCTTACAGACACTTCCCATTTTGTGAAGCTCAACAACCTTTTGCCGAACATCACAGCTATATTCCTTGGTCTTACCCATCGTGATGAATGACTAAGACAGTTTGCCTATGTGTTACCTCATATTTATACCCCTGTGAAAAAGGAAGTCATGGCTGAACAATTTCCTGTTCCTAGTCACCCAGGTGTACATAAAAAAAATATATCAACTGTAATATACTTCAAATATAATTTTCTCATATGAATTCATAGAGGGTATGAATGAGTGTGGGTGTGATTGTGCCCTATGATGGACTGGCACCCTGTCCAGGGTGTACCCCGCCTTGTGCCCGATGTTCCCTGGGATTGGCTCCAGGTTCCCCCTTGACCCTGAAGAAGGAGTAAGCGGTAGAAGATGGATGGATGGATGGAATTCATACAGGTGCCAACAATTGTTGCACATGCATATTTAACAATTTTTTTGATAAACCTGTGTTTTGTTAGCAAATTTTATATACATGAGAATATTAAAAAAAAAAAAGGTCGAAGGGTTATTTACAGCCTTCTTTGCTCATATTTACCAAGGGTGCCAATATTAGTGGAGGGCTGTATCTCTTCCCGTGATTGACAACATATTGTGTCAATTAGTGTGTCTCTTAATGTGGAGATAAAGTCCATGTCTCCAGCAGCCAATAATTACATTCATGATGCCGATGGCAAAGACACCAACGTGCATGCAACACCAGTGCCACTACAGACAGATTTCTCGTGATGAAATTACATTGTAAGAGAACAGCTTTTTGTTATGTCGAGATCACACACAAAAAAAAGAAAGATTATGCAAGGCCCCTTAGGGCTTCTGTATTTTAGGAAGAAAAGTCCATTTAATAAGGTACTACAAACAAAAGTTCCCAAAAAAAGACTGAATATGAATTTTTTTTTCTTTTTTTTTTAAGAAGCCTGTATGAGCAGTGAAATTAAACACAGGAACTAAGTGGCCATTAACAAGTCGGCTAATTTCACGGCATCTTTTGTTGTAGCAGGTTGGAGTGCTCTCTAAAATGATCTTGCCTCCATTCTTTAAGACTAAATCACTGCATCTCGCAGGCTACTCCAGGACCTTTGAATGAAGAAAAATAAATAAACAAACAAACAAACAAATAAATAAATAAATAAATAAATAAATACAGCAGAATTACTTACAGAATTACTGACTCAGTTCAATCAATGGCTGCCTGCCTTACCTTCAGAGAAGAGTTACTGCTGCACTTCTTGGACCAGGGGACATATAGGTTTGTCACAATTCCCAGAAAAACACTCCACATCATATAATTAAACCCAGGAATGTGCCAAATCTTTTCTTTTTTCCCTGATTCGTGTGGTAACCTGCCATGCCACTATCTGCCTTTCAGGCATGTGCTACAGCAAGATATGGCACTTGCATGTCACAGGGAATCGCACACCAAGTGTTTCAGCAAAACAGGAAGTCAAGAGACATGACTGTCAGAATATAATCAAAATAAATACCTGTCTTCAATACCTTAGTGTTAACACCTTCATACACCAAAATGGATGTGTTTTATTCATCAGATGCCTGAAAATGGCAGACAATAGTTTTAAAGATACTCTTTCAGCTGTTTTTTAATGTTGTTCAAACAAAGGATGAGAGAATGGTGTTATCGTACCCGCGTGATTTAAAGCACAGAAAATGCCGGGTGATTTCCATCAGCTTAAACTTGACTGCTTGCCTTATTCCCTTATGGCAAAGCAGAAATCGGAATCGCTGAGGAAAAAAATGAATAAACTACCAGGAAACTTCAGACCTCATCTTAAGCTGATATTCATCATCTCATGTATTTGAAAATGTTCTGCAGTATTTTATCTGGGGGGTGGGATGGGGGGGTTGGGTTAATGTCTGTGTGCAATGACCTTTAGTTTTATCCAGCATTAAAAGACGTGAATTCTTGACTTAATCTTTTTTTTTCCCCTTTTCATTTTCACACTTATCCCAATTAATTCTCAAATGAATACACTTTTCCAAAGGCCAACGTTTTCACCCCCATCCTGCTGGATTTGCAGCTACATTTTCCGTTATCATATTTCCCTTGAATCATTCCATATATATTCAAATATTCATCTACACTCAGTCCTGTATGGTCAAGATTTTTCCACTGACTATGGAAAAAACAAATAGCCTGAATGCATTTCTAAGTAGCAACCAATTTATTATTGCAAGCTTCTGAAACCCCACGGCTTTGCTAGTCTCTTACCTCTTACTGAAATGAACCTGGGGTGGTCAGAGATGGCTGAACAGAACCACACACTCTTAATCCACTATGCTACGGTGAAAAAAAACAAGCTTTTGGGAAGACTACACGGCCTTATATGAACTCGTCCTTAAACTTTGTCGAATATTTCCAGTATTCATTCTGCTGGAATCTGCGTCCAGCGGCTTATCAAATCAACGCAGGAGCGCATATGGCCAAGACAGTGCTCTAGGGGACTGAAGCACAGTGTTGAATGCAGTCATAGGGCATAAGATGCTTGGTCAGGTCAGGCTTGATTTGATTTTGTGCAGCGGGTGGCACATCTGTCTGTTCTCCATGCTGCCTCAGAGAAAAAGACGGGCACCTGTGCCTGTGACCTCTACAGACCTCCAAAGACCAGCAGGAAAGCAGTCATAACCAGCTGAGATAAGGAGAGATTATGGACTATAATTTCATTGCAAGTCCTTCATCCAGTCCTCTAGACTGCGTAGGGAGAAAAGAACAGGCGTACGAGCTGTTCCTGGTTCGAAGTGTAGAAACCTTGCATTCTGACTGTGAAGGAAGTACACTAGGTTAACTAGCTTTGTGGGCAGTGCTGTGCCCAGCTAATCATACTCTTATACCCTCTTTGTGACAAAATGCTTAATAATCTCCTGCTCTACCCAACAGATACTGAGTCCTGGCCTGCGACCAAACTGAAGAATACCTCCAGGAAACGGTTCACTCAATAGTGCAGTTAGGTCACAAGACGTCTCCATTCCGCTGCCTTGTGCTATGCAGTATAAAATAATTGACTTCAGGGGACAATCATCTAAAGCCATAACTGAATGGCAATGTTTCATCCACTAGCTTGCTGTCAAGCGGAACAGAAGGAAGCAGTGCTTTGGGAGAAGTGAAGGGACGCCAGATGTGGCTAAAAAATCGAAACTTCAGCGGCAACCTGAGAGGCAGCAGGAAATATCCAAATAGTATTATTTCAGCAGGCTTAAATGACTTTATTCCACCGAGACCCATTGGCGCTGATGCTCCGAATGCGGTAAAGCAAAAACGGGCTTCATCCTCTGTTTAGTGATAGCTGTCATCTTTCATGACAATTCCAGCCTGGCTGTGATTGAGTTGCATGTGAAATGAGGCCAAGGCTCAGGGTAATGCTCTCACCTTGGGAAGGATTTCATCTGTACTGGAGTAACTGTCAAGACGGAGTGTTTCAGTAGTAATATTTAAGCCAAATCTCCTGCAGGGTGCTAAGGCTGAAGCGATCAACACAAATAGTAGATGCACTGGAAGGGTGTGTATTTAATTTCCTTTATTGTAATCTGTTTGTATTTAGTATATCCGTGCAGCACAGGAAAACTCTGTTGAAGCAAAAATCGCATAAATCGCCGACAGTTCGAGCGCGGTTCAGAATGGTCTTTCATCTGAGGTCATCTCAATTTCCCGATGAGTGATAACACAAACGCCGGTCTTGCTCAACCGATATGTCGAGCAGACGCTTTATTATATTGATCAGACACTTTTAGCGGTAATAAATCAATGCAGCTCTACAGAGATCTGCTTTGAGTTTCTTCCATTCGATCCAAACAGGAAGTCTTTGTTTTTGTATTATGAGGCAAGCTGTAAATAATATGAAAGCATTGTGACCGCATAAATTGAAGAATGCATGTGGGCTCAACCCAGTGTGTCTAATGTTGTGCGACAGGAAATATCTTTCGCCGCATGCAGGGAGATAATACACAAGCGTTAATGTCATACTGTTCATTTGTGGAAGTCACTTCGACCTGGTACTGGTGAAGAGAATCCTAATCTAATCTAATACTACCCAAAGCTCATAAAAATTGCTCAAGCAAGTATTTAGCCTTGGCTAACCAAGATCATGGAAGGCTAAATGTTCCCAGTCCTGCTTTGTGTTTTTTCAGTTTGGATTTTTAAACAGTTTTCCCCTGGTGTTGATTTGCATGCTCTCATTTAATCCAAATATAGTCTGTATTATAATCTATAAACGACGAGTGTAACATAAGGCCCCTGTCATACATCTGTATCTGCTCCAAACATCCATATTTGTATTTATATTTAAACCTGAAGTGGGCGTGGCCTAAACCGGAAGGTTTTTCCAGTATTCCCCTGGAAACACAGGAAAATTCTGAACAAAGCAGAGAGCGGTAGAAATGCCAGCTCTGTCAGCATGGTGCATGAATTCTAACTCTGACAGTTCCTCAACCTCAGCTACATCACTCGAGATCATAAATAGCCTACAGATGTGCATGTGGGACTGATTTTTTAAATCCCACTCATGCCGTTATTGTTTTTGTTTGTACCTGCCTACAATATCCATCCATCCATCCATCTTCTACCGCTTACTCCTTCTTCAGGGTCGCGTTGGAATCTGGAGCCTATCCCAGGGAGCCTGCCCACAATATTTTCTAACAAATTTACTTGGTTCTGTTTCACAAAATATAAACACACTGTGACCCTGACCAGGCAGTTATTAAGGACGAATGAATATTTGTCCCACAAGTTTCATATTCAAGAGCTGATTTGCATCCTTCTTGTCTTTTGTCAGTCCCTGTACTGCACACCTCTAGAAAAAAACCCCCATTTAAAATACATTATCTGTTTGTTCTATAATATAATAATTAGAGATGCACCGATACAAAATTTCTTAGCTGACACTGATATCGGCCGATACGATAGTTCTGTCTTCTTTTAAATGAATAATAATTAATTCCACGATTCTGAAAGAAATGTAAATAAAAACTTTATTCTCTCCATTTCAACAAGTTGTTTCACAGTAACTGGTCTCATCAACATAAAACACATTACTCTAATTAACATGAACACATGAACTCAGTTCTGAAGATTAAAGTAAGATTTCTGAACTTATTGAATGTTATTAATTCATATTAACATTGACTGAATTCTAAAAATCCTCCTGTTAGTCTCACATTCACTCTCCACAAACAAAAGCATTTCTACTTCATCACTGACATCAAACTGGTCATATAGAATATCAACTTTTTTATATATATTAACATTAACTGGATATGAAATACACTACTCTACAAATATATTTTTTCTGTGCAATATATAATTTTTTATCAACTCATCTTCATTTAAATCTTTCAGCAGTGTACTGGCCCTTTAATTCAGCACGAGCAGTGTGGCAAAAAAAAAAAATTTGACTCGACACCGAAACTCCCGCTTCACTGCTGCAGCGTCCGGTGTAAAATAGCCTTTATCGGCCGCTACATCGGTGCATCTCTAATCATAATGTATTCGTATTTGGTAACATCGCTACCATATACCTATTTATTTCAAAAAGACGTATAAGTTTGCTCAGTTGTACATTTGAGTATACAGATCCTCACAGAACTATAAGAAATAATGATGAAAAGATATCTGCAATGTAGTACCATATCACTGCACTATTAATACTGCCCTTTCTATAGAGAAATTCCAGCTTGTCTTTCTCTCAGTCTCGCATACACTTATCTTTCAAATGCCTTATACATAGAACATAAAAAGCCTTATATAAAAGCGATGGCACCAGAAAGCCCTTTTTCTATATGCAGCCCAAAAGCAGGACTACAGAATAAAGCAAGATTTTCTACATGAAGCATCTCTTCATCCCTGTTTTTTTGCCTGGTTCAAGCATAAACTCTCTCTGCTCTCCAAGCTCCGTATATCACATCAATGAGTCTCTAAGCAAACATTCGTACTGCCAAGTCCTTTCCCCGAGCCCCATCAAAAGCCTTTACACCTTTCATTTCCACATTAACCATCCGTTAACCAACTCATGTGGTGAGGCGTTAAAAAAAAAACTGAAATCGGGCACACTGGTATACACTGGTTTTTCCATGGACACATGCAAGTTCTGCTTGTATCTATCTATCTACTACTGCACATTTGGACTGGAGTTTGCGAAAGAACAGACGTGAGCTCCAGTCGTCAGTTATTCAGACCTTGAACTTACATGCTTGTCTTTTTCAATCTTGTTTAGAGCTGCATTATACCGTATACATATACAATAACACCACTGTATGAGAATATGCTGTGACCACACTGAATATTTCACACTGAATGTCTATGGGCGATGTAAAGAATACACACAAAGGAGTGCAGAATGCCAATTCAGGCCGTTAGAACACATCTAAATAGGACGAATGAATATTTGTATAAATGAACACAGAAATGAAAACATATGAAGTACTTTCAATATTTCATGAAATGCTTAATATTTCATGAGGCTTGCACAAATCATTTTTATGACATTATGACATTTCATTATTATCACAATAAATTGCTTTTTTTCTTCTTCTTTTTCGTTTTTTATTTTCGAACGGGATCATTTCGGACTGAAGGTCAGCACGGTGCGGCAGAACGACGTCTTCATTATGCGAGTGAAGAAGTGCTGTGTAAAAGCTCTTTAGAACAGTTATGACTATAACTGTTCACGACAATACAGTAAAGCTCAATAGATTATTCTAATAGATGTTTCTTTGAATTTTCCTTTTTTTCTTTTAAAATTAAGGTTTTAGAAAAAAAAAAAAAAAAAATTTTTTAATTTAAATTTAATTATTTTTTTTTAAATTATAAAATTAAAAAAATAAATAAAAAAATAATTATTATTAAAAAAATTTTATTTTTTTTTTAATTTTAAAATTTTAAAATTTAAATTTTTAAAATTTTTTAAAATAATTTTTTTTAAAATTTTTTTATAAAAAAAAAACTTTTTAAAAACTTTTTTTTTTTTTTTTTTTTTTTTTTTTTATTTTTATTTTTTTTTTTAATTTTTTTTAGGTTTAAAATTTTTTTTTATAAATTTTTTTTTTTTTTTTTTTAATATATATATAAAAAAAAAAAAAAAAAAAAAAAAAAAAAAAAATTTAAAAAATAATATTTTTTTTTTTTATTATAATAAAAAAAAAAAAAAAAAAAAAAAAAAAAAAAAAAAAAAAAAAAAAAAAAAAAAAAAATAAAATAAAAAAAATAAATTAACCCCTTCCCTTCTCCCCCCCTCCCCCATTTTTAATGTATCGTGTTGCCTTCTTGAGCGTCAGTGAATGTTTGCACCTCTTGTAATAGTCGTGTACGAGTCCCTCAGTCATCCTCAGTGTGAAAAACTGGATCTCAGCATCATATAGGTACTGTTAGAAAGGGGTCAAATATGCAGAAGATACTGGAAAAGTAAAGAATGTGTAGGACCTGGAGGATTTTTCTGAAGAACAGTGGGCAGTTTAAATGCCCGCGACAAACAAGGGATTCACGAACATCTCTCACAGAACATAAACACAGTCGTTGATCATCCAGGTAACAGCACAGAGTATTAAGAAATATATTTTTTAATGTTTTTTATTTTTAATTTTTTTATATGTAAATATCCGTTATGTGAAATAGCTTATTCAAGGATGTACTAAATAAAACAACACAATGCAATTTTTATGATACCTCTTTAAAACAAAAAAAATGATTAACATTTTGCAGATTCTGCAAGGCGTATGTAAACTTAACTGAACAGTTATGGTAGACCATTTCCCCCGGTGAAAGCTGACTTAACGCTGTTAATCATTAGAATAATAAGAAAAAGATGAACATGGCAAGTCTTCATAAAGGATCACAGAACCTGTGCTTTAGGTTAAACCCTATTTACATTTACGGCATTTGCCCGACGCCCTTATGCAGAGAGACTTTTATTTATCTCATTTATACAACTGAGCATGTGAGGGTTAAGGGCCTTACCCAAGGACCCAAAAGAGGACGTTTGGCAGTGCTGGGATTTGAACTTACGACCTTCTGATGGGTAATCCAACCTTGTTTCGTATTTCTAGATGCCCCTGTACCATTCATGTAAATATCCTGAAGCTCCAGTAAACCAGGCTCTTCGATAACACAGAAAGTGCAGTAAATCATTATGGGATTAATGTACCGATCAATAGAGTTTACACAAACAAACAGCGTGAGGCTGAGGTTTTTTTTTTTTTTTTAAACCTCTAATAAAGGGCTATCTTTGGTTCAAAAACAAAACAACTTCAACTCCTTCCCAATTATGAATAATACACAGCAGTGAAGGGAAAATAATTATGTGCTTTGTCTAACAGTAAACGCATACTAATATCTACCATGAGGTTTTGGTATAAACATGGTGCTGCTGTGCAATTATGTGATGTTCAACTACAGTGCTTCGAATTGAATACGATTGGTTGTGTTATTTCAGGGGTTATATTACATGTGACATTTGTATCTGATGGGCAGAAGGCTTACCAAATCTGAACAGTTGAAGATTGAAGAATAAAAAAGTCAAGTTTTCACTTCTTCACTGGTTTCACATCTCCAACGGTCCCATTTCAGTGAGTCTGTGCCTAGTGTAGCCTCAGATTGCCGTTCTTGGCTGACAGGAGCAGAACCTGATGTGGATGTCATAGTGTTGTAGCTACTCTACCTGTATGGTTTGACGAGGTGTGCATTCAGAGTTTTCTGCTCACCGTGGTTGTAAAGAGTGCGTATTTGAGTTTCTCTAGCCTTCCTGTCAGCTCAACCCAGTCTGGTCATCCTCATCTGATCTCTCTCATCGACAAGGCTCAACGGATGTTTTTTTGTTTTTTTGTTTCTTTGCCAGTCCATTCTGTGTAAACTCTTTGGATGTCGCATGGAAAAAAAAAATCCCAGGAGATCAAGAGTTTCTGAAATACACAAAGCAGCCATCTGGCACAAAAAAACCCAATGCCACTGAGATCGCATATCCCCCCCCTCGCCCATTTCCACCCCATGTTTGATTTGAACATTAAGTGAAGCTTTTGACCTGCATCTGCATGATTTTATGCACTGACTGGCTGTTTGAATAGTTACACAAACGAGCAGGTGAACAGATGTTCCTACTAAAGTAAATGTGTGTATTATAATATATACATTTCCATTTGGTACATTTTAACTGCACTCCCATTTGCTTCAAATGGCAAACAAAACCCACATGTCAAAATACAGGCAGTGTGTGTGTGTGTGTGTGTGTGTGTGTGTGTGTGTATATATATATATATATATATATATATATATATATATATATATATATATATATATATATTTTTTTTTTTTTATATATATATATATATATATATACTAAAACAAAAAAAAACACCCCCCCCCCAATAAACAATTTTGCTCGCCAACAACGCTGAATCCATTCACAAGATTAGATTATGATTGGTTGGTCCCCAAGCTGGGCTTGTTGACAGAAATGTGGTCTCTTGCAATAACTCACGGCCACGGGGGGAGGAAACAATCTGTCTAAGGAAGGGCGTGAGTTACACCTGCAATATGCTCCGGCTCTCAGCCGGCCATGACAGATATAAAGCAAGGCTGGTCTCTTCTGCGGCCGCCAAGCCTCAGAGTAAGTATGAGAACAAACACACCATGCCCACTCGTGCTATGTGATGAGAGGATAGGAGAGTACTGGAGACATGCGTGAAGCAGCTCCTGTCTGCAGAACAAGCTATTACATGTTGCAGCGATGGCAAAGACATCATCAAATCCCCTTCTGCCATTTCACAGACTCCAAGAAATTGTGTTGTAAACACATTAGCATTATTTTTTGCATGATCACAAACATATGTGAGTCACCGCCGCATGTCAATCATCACCAGTGCCTACTGTTAAACAATAAGCGTCAACAAAACGATTTCTCTACTGACAAATTAATGACTAGACATGCTCATTTAAACAAATGTCTTCTACATTTAGCATGAAAATACGGACAGATGTGTAAACTGGGTGTAGAGGGCTGGAAACGGATGTAAATAAAGAGCCTCGTTCAGGTACAATTAAGAAGACAAAGCAACAGTCTGTTCCCCCCACCTCATTCTAAACGACGAACAGATTCCACTCCTACAGTGTGTAGGCAGGATTTAATCTGAGGTGATAACACTCATGTTCAATATGTAACCCAACAAGTGCACTGATATCTGTTAAATAAACAGATGCGATGATAAATACGCCCATATGAATTAAATTGGAGAATGAGAAGAATGGGATGAATATCGCTCAGGATCCTTTCGTATTTAGAAGAAGGGTAATAATCTTGCCCAGGGATAATTCCCCTCGTTATTCTATTCAGATAAAACGCCGAGCAGGATACGTTCACGTCGAGTATTAAACATGACCTGCGGTTTCAGGAGACCGAGACATGGGTCTGTACAGAATAATGGAACGAATAGACAAGATTTTTATTACCGGCGGGTCAAAATAAGCCGTTATGAACACGCTTGAAAAGTAATTTCCCTTTCATCATAGGCATCGCCATCTATAATCATGTTTCTCAGAGGAGAGAAAGTGATGGGCAGGATTAGTCATACTTGTGGCAGTTAAAGGCTGATTACGTGATTGATTTGGCCTATAAACCACAAGAAAAAACACCAAGCAATTATCATCATCATACTGTATGCTCTTGCCATATTAGTCAACTATATGGACTCCATAGCAGCCTTTAGCTGTAGATTTCCCAATGCCTTTGTGTGGCATGACTAAGCTCCAACTGAAGTGCATAATTACACTTGTCATCTCTGTTTGGCACCTTTACTAAGAAAAAGGTCATTTCTATTACAGTTCTGTGAATGTCAAACCTTAATCAAATCTGTCAGGCAGAATTCTCGTCTTCGTCCTCAGGCGTAGTGAATTCTCAACACTAGTCTAATTGTCACCAAAAAAATAAAAATAAAAAATCATCGTACCTATTAGTGCGATATTTTTAAAAAAATAGACACAGATTTGAACTTTTCAGGTCGACCGAAAGCCCAGTAATTTGTTCTACTGTAAAGTGTACTTTTTAAATTGCTTTTCGTGTTATTTCAGTTCAGCATCATCGTGCCGGCCTGTGCGACTTCCCTCTCCGTTGGAGTCGCTATCAATTATTTATGAGAGAATCAACTGTACAGAAATGACAACAGTGTCATCTGAGCATGTATACTTTTTTTTTATGTTTCCCTTTCTGGCTTAGCAGCCAATAAACTATATGCTGTAATTCTTAGGCATCCATCAACGCTGGATTGATCCATGTAAATGAAGACGACACAGCCGGCAAGGTCACGTCGCTGTCAGCCCACTTTGGGAGAAAAAAAACACAAAAAAACACAGCTTGTGACCTGCTGCTTTTTATTATTATTTTTTTTTTTTCAAAACAATTGGTCCAGTCATCCAGGGTGTGACAAGATAGCATTGGCAGACACCTTTTCAAGGGTCACGCTTTTCGCTCTCCTTCAGCCGAAAGCGTCCGATTGAATGTGATCAGAGGCGTGTTTGAATCTCGTGCCGTAGATCAAACGAGACCACCTGAGCATCAGGCCGAGTAGAGAAAGCCACCTGCGTGATGGATGAACCAAGCTGTCACCTCTGCATGACTGACATTAAGGACCAGCAGGTTGCCAGAGACAAAGCTGCCAAGTCCCAGCACAGGCTCATCGACTTGGAGCAATGTCCTTAGCGGTGGAAATAAAGGAAAGCTTGTGCTCGCCGATAAATCTGGTTTCAACAAGAGGACGAGCGGTTACCAGGCTGAACCCCGACTGCGCAGTTATTAAACTGTGGAATGCATCAACCTTATCACGATCAGGTAAATTCTTCAAGAGCCACGCGTTAGTAAAATCCACAAGAATATTAAGAAGGTTTGTTGTTCGGTAAAAGCAAGGGTATTGCAGAGTGAAACTGAACGGCCCCCTGGTCAGTTTCATATTCCCTCAGTCATTCATTCAACAGGAGCTCATCTACGCTGCTCCAGCTCTGGGGCATGTCTCTGTCTGCTTAGCGCTCTATCAGCCCCTGTTGGTTTTGTGTCAGAGCATGGTGAAGCTCCTAATTGAATAGCGTATTACTACTATTCTCCCCACAGGGTGCCCCCCACGACACCAAAGTTAGAGGGCGGCACACTGCACGACCCTCGTCTCCAGACTCATTAATTACTACATCGGTTCCCTGCCTTTCACTCCCGTCCTCTTAACAGCTCGGAAGAAGGGGGGAAAAAAACCCAGCAGAGAAAGTAACATCACAGAAAACGTAGTTATCACCCAGGATAGATTTTTCACACATGTCCACAGACAGGCAAAGCAATGAGAAGAAAAGAGAAAAAAGGCCTGTGAATGGTCTTGAAAGTCTTGATAGCCGCTTCCTGACAGCTTTCTCCTCTTTGCTTTTTTCCCACTCTCTGACATGTTCCTGTGTCACTACGCATCTGACTCCGAGCCAGAGAAAAACCAAGAGAAGGTCAGTGCATAGGAAAATTTGGTGTGCAAGTCTGGAAGTTTAAGCTACAGCCTTTGCCCTTTGTCTCAAACATTCTTGTCTGGGGAAAGAGGACGTCCAGTGTCAAAGGGACCAGGACTTCCTGGAAGAAGAGATCTCGTACTTCATTCAGTACATTTACATGGACAACAATAATCCGATATGAACCCGATTAAGACGATAATCTGATTAAGAAACTAGCATGTAAACAACGATTATTGATGGCCTTAATCCGGCTAAAGTCATACTCGTAGTAAACACAAATGGAATTAAGAGACCGGTGTGGAGTATTCCTGTTTTAGTCGCATTATCGACATGTATTACAGACATGTACACACCTTAATCACACTATTAACATCGTGTGGGAGTTTTCACCGCGTTTTGTGACAGAACACGTACACAAAAGGCAGCGCTCTCCGAAACCGCGTAATTACGTACTGTATAGTAAAGAAAGACATGTATTCATGGTAAGTATGCGATTTCGGATATTTGCACATACAGCATGACACATAATTAACTGAAGTTTTCGTAAAATGAAAAATGAAACACCTAGAACTGTATACGGTCCCATAACGAAGACGAACTGTATGTCGATGCGTGAAATTCTGGAGGAAACATCGGACGGCGTGGCGTGGGGACGTAACGACGTGTGACGTTAATGGATCCATGTTCTAGAACTCGTAAAACAGGAATATGAAAGGAATATTCTAAAAGCGACTCGTGTAAACACCTTAATCACAATATTGTTCTATTCAGAATAAGGTCCATAATTAGATTATTGCTGTCCATGTAAACGCAGTCAGTGCGACTTTCCCGGCTAAATAAAGTATAATTAAAATAAAAAAGTGGCCTACTGAGTGGGTTTGAAGATGGGGAATGATAAAAGTTCATCAATCACTGGAACAATAAGGTCGCATGATTGTTATTCTTAGGATGGTGCTACCTGAAATGCCGTCTTTGATGAGAAATAAAAATAACATATAAGGGCAAGTAGGATAATGAGTTCATCAAGAGTAAATTACCTGCTCTGAAGAGAGGTTATATATAGTTAGTGCAGATATTAGTTCAATTATCTTTTCTTTGGAGGCACATGCTCACTTTATTTGAGTTCAGGATTTTAGAAGAACAGAGCGCACATTCGAATATGAGCTCCCTGAAGCAGCAACAGATCAGGAGATGTAATGAGTACCGTGGTGCTACAATTAAAAAAAAAAAATAAAAAAAAAAAGACAGATTTTGATACCTCTGTGGAAGAAGATTTGCTTCAACGAACAGCTTTAACAAACAGCGTGAGGCTGCGTTGTGGCTGATGTGTGGGTTATTTGCGATGGGGAAAGTCATGCACCAAAGCGCCACTGTCCAAAGCATCGTGTGAAGTGCGCCCCGGTCTGGTTAAATATGCAAGAACCTACGAGAGTGGAGTTCTTCCCGTCTCGTCCACGTTTCCTTTTCCATGCACCTTTCCTCCATGCTGAGAAATCCTTTACTCTAATCGACGGCAGCTGCCGCCACCTGATGTGAGGTCTCGGCGAACTTCTCGTCGAGACTTCAGCGCTCTCCAATCTGACAAGCCCAGGTGAAGGCTGACAAAAGTTATGTGACTGTTTCCCCAACATCAAAAGTGTGGAAATATGCCAGTGGAAGTGCTGGAAGGCTGTGAGAGACAGCCAGTGAGACAAACACTGGGAACTGCTCTTATCCCAAAAATAGAGCTGCCATTCGTTGACACACAGATACCTCTAATGAGAGTTAGCCCATGAATATTTAATACTTTCTTCCCTTTTTGTCAATTTGAGCTCAAAAGGGCTCTCACAAATAACAATGAAAGAATTGGGGGGCTTTTTTTTCCCGTTGTTTAAAAAAAAAGGACCCTCGAGTCAGAAGATGTCCTTTCAGTCTCTAAAAGAAGGAACAACTAGCGCCCATAGAATTATCCACTTACACATGCCAGGTCTTTCCAGACTGTTTGAAGTGTCGCTGAAATAGTGCCAGCACCTCGATGCTAATTGGACAACGACGTCTCGTGTGTTCAACCTTAAGCATGGCTTATTCCATGTAGAACATTCTCCTCCGTATTTAACCATGTGAGCTCGACTTCAACTGGGTTGTTTCGATTTGAGTCCGATTTAATAGTGATTGCTTGCTCACGTCAGCAATTAGCATACGGACTGCCTCGTGCATTTCAATCATGGTCACCAGAGACAGAAGAAGATCAGATAGGACGGGCACTCTAAAAAAAAAAAAAAAAAAAAACCCAACAAACTAGCAGCTCTGGGATATTTGGAAATGTGTTGTGACATCAAAATTGCAAGTTGCTGCAGCAGAATTCTGCCGCCTATGTACGAAACGGCGAAAACAGCGACAACGACTACATCTTGTTTCAGGCGTTATTTGACGTGAAGGCCAAGCGCATGAACATTATTCAAGTAAAGTGAGGCATTACATGATCTGTTGAAAAATCCGCGGCGAGACATTAATGGCGTCATTAAGCATGATGTACAGTACAGCAAAGCTTCACAACACATTAGGCAAGGCTCATGTAGCCGTGATGACTAAGACAGGAGGTGATGAAAGAGCATTTCAAACCGCAGATTTTGTAGGATTTTTATACGCGGTGCCACCTAAAGCCCCTGTAATCGGTCTTACATTCCAGTAGAAGAGGTAGCATGACCCTGACCTGAGGTCTCCGTGCATGTCAGCTGCCCCAATCCCAACAACTGCCCATGGAAGGACATGGCAGGATGAATTTAAATGAGCTTTGAAAGGGGAAAAAAAAAAAGTTTCTAACAAGAAGTTTGCATATGACCTCATCATCGATTCCATGATCAAAGCGCTTTACACATGACCGTGATACATACTGTTTAACCCCCAGCAAAGAGGAGAATGATCTTGGCCATTCATCTCATCCGGATTGCCCATAAGCTACAATCTGTTTATTTTATGAAAGAGTTCACAACTGCACACATACGTACATCGTCCCTTCCAGCCACGCTCTTGTTCACTGCACTTGTAGGCTTGAGGAGAGTGAGAATTGCTGAAGGTACACTTCATTGGACCGTCACTCTAGAAGTCTCTGGAAGCCCGTATAAACAGTAAAAGTTTGCACTGCAACTTCGAGCTAGACTCTCAGCATGGTGATATGACGCATTTAGAGACAGCAGAGACTCGATCGTTTCGGGTGCTCGGCGATGCCTCGATTTTGTTACGCAGGATGCTAATTTAGGCGAGCAGCAATGGGTACTTACGTCCTCCGAGAGTCGTCACAGCAGATAAGCATGTGCTAATTATAACGCGTGCGGTTCGTGTTAATCATTGAACGGTTAAGTCGATGCTTGGCATGGCGTGAGAGCAGGTGTTCCAGCGGGGAAGGATTACCTGCTCCCAGTACTCAGGAGAAACGAGCAGTGAAGCAGCAGCGAGAGTGAGCGAGAGAGGCCGAGAGAGAGTTTTGCACCATCTCTGACTGACAGTGTGTGACAGCGCAGGGCAGTCATGGATTAAAGCAACACAAACCGAATTCAGCAGAGATATACACGGGCAGGAACGGAGCCATGTCCCTAAAGGCTGGCGTAATGAGCCGCTCATGAATACGCATAAAGGAAACCGCTGCACGCAACGTAAAGTTAGACTCTCCGCACACTCGGGAGGCTTAAAGACAGAAGAAATGAAAAATAGTCCAGCCTTTTGTTCAGCCCCCAGCAAAAACTAGCCTGTATAATTAAAAGAATAACAATCACAACTCACATCACAAACCAACAGTCAGTGATGATTCCTCGGCTTAAGCATTAATCACACGTCTCTCACACATATACTGTGAAATTTGTTAGGAAAGTGATGGGCTAAACTGTGATGGAACATATTATACATCACACCAATCATTGCATCCTGTTTGTCATAAATCTACAGTATACAATTTCTCTCCGTCCCTCCCTCACTGCATAAACACATACGTTTTGCTTTTCTGCAGCAATATGATTTCAAGTGGTTCACTAATGTTGAGAAAACTCAAGCCGAGCCCTTCGTATCAGCCGTAGCACTCTGTCACACCTTGTTAGGCTCTCACGACACAAGAAAGCTGCTGGGATTCTAGGGAAGTATAGCAAATTTTTCTGTGCCGACCGCCAGGATGCTACGTAGGCTTTCACCGAGCGCCTGCTCGGCTGCCTGCCCCCTCCGTTTCATCTCCAGAGAAAGGCCTCAGAAAGGAACACAAGCAAGGTAAATCTATTTGATGGAATTGGTAATTGTGTGGCGTGGGTCGGCGTGCTGTTAAGAGGCAGAATGGATGGGCACCGTCAGCTTCTCTCTGTCATGCTGTCAGTTTCCGAAGCCCCCATGAGAATGAACCTTATTTCCATAGCGTGGCCCTGCTAGCCCATCACGCAGGTATGGTTAAAAAATAAATAAAAAACGGTGGACTGGCGGGGGGGGTGAATGGTTGGGGGTAGCAGCTATACACATACACCCCAGCCTAGTTGATGCTCCCAGGTGGAATTAGGCAAGCAGAGCAGGCCTGCACGAGCTTTGTGAAAAAGCAGCAGCTCTAGGGGTTGCTATGGATTTCTGAATTATCCCTGCCTGTGCCCATCAACCAAACAGAGAAAAAGGGAAATGTCATAAGCCCTCCTACCCTGCTTTTAAAAATAAAGAAATAATCAAAACCTCCGCATGGAAAACTGGATTTGTATTGAAATTTTGTGAGCAATGCAATGACAAAGGCAACGCCGATGGGTGCGAGATACAGAAAAGTCCAACGCTGCAAAGAGATACGAGTCAGAAACTATGCAGCATACTTGGGCCAATTTATCCGGTGAGAAAAACAACACAGAAGGAAGAGCAAGTCTTAAAAAACGAAAGGCAATAAACACCTACAATGTTAGATTAGCAGCTGTAATTTCAGCTGTACATAAAGAGAGTTCATCCAATAGCTCAAGTGTTCATTCGACACCGACGATACCGAGTGAACCAGACCCCAAGTGAGGCAGACCTTGCCTTGTTCCCAAAAATAACTCAACACAGGACAAAAGCAAGGTGAAGTTCTGTGATTAACAGTCTCGGGCTCCAGATGGTCCCACCCCTTCAGGCTACGGTGTCCGGATTCAGCTAGTCATTTTTCTACAATACGCCGCCTAAATCAGAAGCCGCTACAGGATCTTTTGTGTGACTGGCAGATACATTTCCAGAAGTTATAGTCTTCAAACCTCTGGGAACAATTTTCAATGAAGCCATCATAACTAATTCTCCGTGCATTTCTTGCCAAATTTGGGCAATTCATTCCGGGCATTTAATCTCAACGATAGAAATGGGATGCTAGCAGGAAAAACACAGTACTTGAAGCTTTTGTAATGGATTCAGATTACCATCTTTACCATGTCATTCTCCACAAGAAACATGCATCATTTCCTAGAAACGCACTAAATAACAGTATGTATTGATCGATCTGTGTACGCACGAAAGAAAAATCAGTGAGACTAAAATAGCTATAACGGTCCAAAATACCTGCTGTGAAATAAAGCCAGCTTGATGGATTCTGAGACAGGTATATTTGATCAGAAATGGATGCGTCTCACCAGAATCCCAGTGATCATTAATCCTCCAGCATGCCATCCTAATGGCTTAAATGGGGCCACGGTATGGGTCATGATCCGAACGAGCAACAGAGTCAGTCACTGCCGAATGAGAATAGCTTAAAGAAGTCTGAATTGGACCCAAGGTGATTAATCACTGAATTACAATTGGATTAAGACCCATGAAAGAAACTATTTGTACCCTGAAGGCACAATTTTTCATTTCTCTGAAAGCGAAGCTTGAGACAGGGAGAACCCAAGATACCATTAAAACCTCAACTCGAGTCTCTCCTGAATGTGGATTAACCAGTCATCAAAAAAAAAAGAACGTCATTCAGTGGGTTTTGTACTCTTTAGATATTGTCTGTGAAATTATGAAAGCTATTTGGAGAGATAAAGCATGCACAATGAATACAGGTCGTTTCTTGTAAAAGAGAGCAATTAGAGAGAAGCTTGGACAAGTACTTCTCTTACCTTGGGTAGCATGAGTGATTCATGACCAGCAGGAAAACAGGATCACATGGGGAGGAGAGAGAAAAATAAACATTAATATACTCAGAATACATATGGTATACAGGAGTACAGTCACTAACACTACTCCACTTGTTGCTGTACAAGTTATTTTTGTAAAAAGCATTTTAAGGGGTCACATTATTAGACACAGATACTTTCTTAATGATCCTGGAGGTGTATGATTGAAAAACGCAGCTTATTTGTTTACCATGTGCGATGTGTGTTCGCTGTCACATGGCCTTCCATTAGAGTCAGTTTCAGCCCACAATACACAGTTTTTCAACCGTGACTGATACGCTCGTGGAGTATCAGCACATGTTAAGTTCAATGCTGCGTTGATAACGTTCCAAATAATATGGTTCTGGTCACCAGTCGTCCTCTGATCGTCACTTTTCTTAATGGAGGCAGTATAAGATATTTATACACTATATGGCCAAAAGTTTGTGGACACCTGACCACGCCAATCCCAGATTTAATCATACTATTACTGTTATAATAAGCTCCACTCTTCTAGTTCTAGCTCATCCCAAAGATGTTCAGTGGGGTTGAGGTCAGGGTTCTGTGCAGGACTTTTGTCTTTATAAACCTCACAGAGCCATTGCCATGCTGGAACAGATCTGGGCTTCTTAGTTCCAGTGAACTGAAATTGTAATTAGGGCTGCCACTAACGATTATTGTCATAATCGATTAGTTGAATGATTATTTTTCGATTAATCGGATGGGAGTGGGGGCGGGGCGAACTTTCAGTACAATTTTTTCGTTTATTTAAAATAAAATCCACAAACTGAGTGTTACAAATATAAACTTCAGACTAAAACAGAGAAAGACAAACATGGCAAGTTTTCATAAACAATCACAACCCTTGTGCTTTAGGTTAAACCCTTAAAGATGTGGGTGTGATGGTCAGGTGTCCACAAACTTTTGGCCATATAGTCTATCCAGGTTTGTATATGCCTTAGAACAAAATAAAACAAAGACATTTCATTTATAGCAACATAGCAGTGTGTAAGAGTTCAAAATTGCTCAAAAAGTGTGTGGTACTATATTAATAGTCATTCATGCGTCTTTAGGAAGCACTTGATCCTGGTCAGGGTTGCTGTGGATACAGAGCCTTTCCCAGGAACACTAGGGGTGAGGCAAGAACATAGACATTCACATACTGTGACAATTTTGAGTTACCAATCAAGCGACCAACATGTTTTTGGGAGGTGGGAGGAAACTCGAGAATCCAGGAGATAAACCACGAGAAATTCACATAGCAACAGATAGCAACCAGAACTCAGGAGCAGTAATGCAGCAGTGCTTCCCGAATGTAGCATCATCTGTTTGCATCTCCCTTTCTTAATTTGAATAAACACTCTCCATAAAATGATGTTCTATGTACAGTAAATAAAAAGATAAAGCAAAATAATGTCCACCAAGTGTATCCACCTTTAGTTTACAAGTTTCATCAATCTCTATGAGAAAACCACCAGGAGAGAACCAAGACAATTCTAATCACAAAAAGAGTTCACATAATCATTCACAATCAAGTTTCACCCTGGGAACAAAGCCTCTAAAAAGCCTTGGATGGACAGTTAGGCTTCATGTTTGTGTGAAGCTGATTGCCAATCATTTGTAAAAGCCTGCACTGAAATGTCAGCTGTGTGCACATCTGCGTGCCTTAAGCCGATAAAGCACACAATGGTGTTTTGCTTAACAGCTGGGAGGATAAGCGAGAAAACAATGCACTCCCCCAACCATAAGAAGTTAGTATGAACTCCCTCTAGCCTGCCTGTCAGTGTGCACCCACGCTCCCTTCACACACACACACACACACAGACACACACACACACACACACACACACACACACACACACACACGAGCACATGGTGTGGTCCAAAGCCACACACACATGCTGTGCCACTCCCTGCTGAGCAACACACACGAGAGGAACTCTATTCACACACACATCTGTCAATGTGTGTGCACTCCACTTATTCCCCTCCTCGGGGAGGGGGGGGGGGCATCCAGTGACAATACTAAGCAAGGTCCTTCAGCGAGGCTGGTTATATCGCAGACACCTCCATGACGAGCACTTCATAGAGCTGCTTTCATCACGCCTTGTCCTTTAATATATCCTGCTTTTTTATTTGGCCCAATGTGCTGCTTATAAACACCACAGGTGGATTGATTCTTTCCTTTAGTGCAATCCCCAGGCTTTGGCTGCTCAAGCTAGGTAAAATAGTTTGTACAGATCACTGAGTTTGATATCTGCGTTTTATTGTCAAAAATCAACAATCTGTAAGAAACATTAAATGTCAAATGGGCTTGTGTTTTTACTCACACTGCTATCATACACAATAGAGATATTCCATCCATCTGTACCGCTTATCCTATACAGGGTCGTGGGGAGCCTGGGTCCTATCCCAGGGAACTCGGGGCACAAGGTGGGGGACGCCCCGGAGAGGGTGCCAAAATATTGCAGGGCACAATCACACGTATGTTCACACAAAATGGACCATTTCAAGATGCCAACAATGCAGGTGTTTGGACTGGGGGAGGAAAGCAAACCCCGAACCACGGGGAGAACATGCAAACTCTGTGCACACAGGGCGGAGTCGGGATTTGAACTCATAACCCCAGAGGTGCGAAGTGCTTGTGTTTGGCAAAAAAACACAGTAAACAGGCGAGACAGGAAAACAGAGCTTGTACTTAGACGTACCGCACCTTCCTAGCACCTACAAAGACTCTAACAGAGATCCAAAAGATAAAACGTTGTAGTAAACTTTGGCTCGCCACTTTGTAATGTTCTGTGGTGTGTATAAGCTCCCCCCGCCAATCTGAGGCAACACACTCAGACACCTTGTCCCTAAAGCGTGTTGGGAGTGTGAGGCAGATGGTGACGACTGTCCCCTCATATCAGGTGGCCTTAGGGACAAGGTTGCGGCCTGCAGAGCAGGATCGATTAAGACACGCTGTCGTAACTCCACTCCCAGACATATACTCCGGACTGACTGGAGGACCTTCAGGAATTCCAGCGTTCGAGTTCCATCTAACATTCGAGCTTCTCCATCTGCCTCTTGCACGCCAAGGAATCTGATTCTCTCATGCACTCCTTCGTATCGTGTATCTTTTCAGCCAAGTCCTCATTCCCAACACCCACGTTCAGACCACTGAAAATAAAATGCAGTGAACATGAGCAACAAATGGGCTGGATGGATGATGCATAGTTAATGTAAATGTAAAAAAAAAAAAAAAAAATCAAACAAACCATGGTCTCATAAAGAGGGGCTTGTGAGTGATGTAATCTAGTCATAGCGATTGGCTTTTCAGAGTGGCAGATCTGCACTATTACAAGCCTGGTTAATCCCATCACAATGCAGCAGATCACAAACAGGCCCTTTTTTCTACTCCCACACTTTGTTCATGTAACACCAAAAGCGCTACAAAGAGCATCGGGATTCGCTTGAAGTGAATAAAACCTGATATCTGCATTAATCAAGCAATACACACATCATGTCCTATTGGCAGGACACACTGCAAAAGCAGCTGATGAGGCTGTAATGGCAAAGTGATGCAACTGATGTCTCATGCTTTTACTCGGTGAAGTGTATACATGTCTGGTTTAAAATATTTAATGAAAATACATCTGAGAGAAATTTGCAGGATCTATGGAAGCTGCATCCGTGAAATAGACTGCTTTGGACGTGTTAGTAGTTTTTCGCTCGTGCTCACGCTCTCTCTTCTTCGGCTCATTCTTTTTCATTGCCTTGCCTTGTCATTCTCTATCAGGATAAAAGACAATCTGGGGCTTTATTTTTGACTCTGATCTACTCGTTTTCTATAAGACGGAACTGTCCTGTTGTTTTGTTTGGCATTCCCGACGCAGATAAATAGTTCACGCTAATTCACAGAACTCCTCTCCACTATCATCGTGCACGTGCTGGCTGTCATGTGATTGGTGAGGCACGAGGCTCCTGCATTTGCATTTGCAACATGAAGTGAGAGTGTACACAATATCTTCACACCTGCAGTCATTTGACTTTCCATTCTGCTGGCAGCTTAATTGAATAATCACACGGGAAACAGACGACTTTTTAATTATAGCTAATTCTTGTCTTACCTCGGCTGTATGTTTAATTGGAACAGGGTCTCAACAAATGGTAATCTAAAGGTTGACTCCTGCAATTAAATCGTTTGCCTGTTGGGTCGGTTGCTAATACAGTGGATATTAAAAAAAAAAAAGTCTACATTCTCCTGTCAGGTTTTTGTGATGAAAAAATAGTCACCTTTAATGTGATCAAGTGAAAACAAACAAAAACATTTTAGGAGGAAAAAAAGAAAAGGAAAAAAAAAACTTTCAATAGGTTGGTTTTACACGTGAGCAAACACTTTGTGAAAGGAAGTTTCTGCTTGTAATATAGCACTTATTGTCATTTGGGGCAAGAATCCAGCAACTTAGCACATTCTGATTAAGCGATTTTATTCCACTCCTCCTTGCATCAGATTTATCAAATTGTGAGGGGATCTCCTGTGCACAGCCCTCTTTAAGTCATTTAGGATTTAGACAGGAAGGTAAAAAAAACTGTCTTCAGTTTCAGCTGTCTAACAGAGGCATGCAGGTTTTGTGCTAAAAGAGATTAGCATTTGGAGCTACCAGTGATTCCCTTTACTGTGATTAATGATAGAGTTTTTATTGATGACATACACAGTGAAATTGTTTTCTTTGCATACCCCAGCATGTCAGGAAGTTGGGGTCAGAGTGCATGGTCAGCCATGATACAGCGACCCTGGAGCAGTGAGGGTTAAGGGCCTTGCTCAAAGGGCCCAACAGAGACAGCTCGGCAGTGCTGGCGCTAGAACCCCTGTCCTTCTGATCAGTAACCCAGAGCCTTAACCACCAAGCCACCAGTGCCCCATTTAGAGCCCCAGTTAGAGCCCCAGTTAGAGCCCCAGTTTCAACTAAATAGCAGTATGCTGCAACCACCATGCTTCACCGCAGGTATGGTATTCTCTGGGTGATAAGCTGTCTTGATTTTTGGCCAAACATACTGTATCTTTTAGAATTCTGCCCAAAAAGTTCTACCTTGGTCTTGATCATCAGACCATAACACATTTGGCCAAAATTTAAGTAGGCTTATATGTCAAAGGTCTTCTGTCTAGCCTCCCTACTCCTGACATGTGAAGAATATGAGAGATTGATGTACTCAGTACTTGCCAGATATTCCCGCAGCTCCTTTAATGTTGCTGTAGGTCTCTTGGCAGCCTCAATGATAAATGTTCTACTTGTCCTTTCTTCAATTTGGGAGGGACATCCTGTTCTTGATAATGTGCTACCGCAATGTCCCGTTTTCTCCACTTGTTGATGATGGCCTTTGGAAATTCTTTTGAAACCCTTCTCCTGATTGACACCTTTCTGCAACGAGACCCTGTACGTGCTTTGAAAGCTCTTTGCGGACTATGGCTTCAGCAGTCAGATGAAACCAAGAAACTCCAACAGAAACAGCTGATCTTTGTTTAAGATTGATCAGAATCACTTCATTGATGACATGTGAGTGATACATACGTTTGAATGTGATTGGGTCATGTGATTGAGCTCCATTATGAAAGGGTGTACACACTTGTGCAACCAGGTTATTGTATTGTATTATTTTTCTTTTTTTTTTTCTAAAATGTTTCTATTTGTGCCCTGCGATGGATTGGCACCCTGTCCAGGGTGTAACCCGCCTTGTGCCCGATGCTCCCTGGGATAGGCTTCAGGTTCCCCGTGACCCTGAAGGATAAGCTTTATAGAAAATGGATGGATGGATGTTTCTACTTAGTTTTTTTGTTGTTTTTGGTTGTTATATGACATTAAAGGTGGAAAAAGATCTGACATGATGTATTTTGGTTGAATTTTTTCCATCACATAAACCTGACAATTTTAACAGGGGGTGTGCAGACTTTTTCTATCCATTGTATAACGCTCTTAAACCGGGATTGTTTGCCGTCAGCGGAACTACTATACATCAGCACTGACGCTTCTAAGCAGTTTCCAAGCATTGCTATGGGCTGGCAAGTTCACAACTTGAACTTCTACATGTCTAGAAATCCTTCGCTGCCCCTGACTGCTCCTCTAAATAAACTGTTCTTCTCCAAGCTGTGTTGAAAAAGGTCAAGTTAAAGCAAAATTACTGTACCCCGAAGCCTAAATACAGCTCTAATTTTAAAAACACTTCTCTAAAAAGGAAACACACTGATTACATGCCAGACTGCACAAGAATCTGATGCATTTTCCCCTCATTGATTTTGCCTACACACACGATTTAAAACATTTTAAAAGGTTTTCAGTAGAAAAGTAGATAACAGCATACATTATATTCCTCACAACTTTGCAATACCAGCCGGAAAATGCAATGCGGCATGACTTAATTCCCCGTTTCCTATTGATGGAGGCATAACTTCACAGTGAGTGACAGCGCAGCCAAAGTGTTCAATTACAGAACCAACCACTGTCAGCACTTTTTGAATGAGCAAAATATTTACAGCACCCCCCAAAAAAAAAATGTCTGATCCAGATCAGTCAACAGAATCAATTCGTCTCCATCTCAGGGGAAATAGCGGGTCGGGTTTAAAAAATATATATTTTTTAAACCGAACTTGATATGCAGCTAGGTAAGTCATGTCATTAAATCCTTTTCCTAACATGATAATGAGATTACACTGAGAGGGGGAAAAAAAAAATGAAAATGGTTTCCAAATTGATTCTGACAGCTTGAAAAACCTTTCACTGGTATAAACAAATAACTTTTGCGGCACAATGGAAACTACAGTTCGGAGGCTTCAGTGAAGGCG
The DNA here is from genome assembly GCA_012411365.1 of Ameiurus melas. Lineage (NCBI taxonomy): Eukaryota > Metazoa > Chordata > Actinopteri > Siluriformes > Ictaluridae > Ameiurus > Ameiurus melas. The sequence goes on along the minus strand of CM022774.1, from coordinate 19,623,343 downwards.
TCACCAAGGAGACGTACAAGATGTCCACCAGCAGGCTAAATTGACGCCAACTGAATTTACCTCTAATCCTCGTCGAATCACAGATAATTATATCTCTTTAAAGCCAGCCACCATGCTCAATTAAAGCTCCAGTGAAGGAAGCAATCTTAATTGCTATAGAAAACAGCGCATTATTAGAAGGGGGGTAATTAACCTTCCTTCAGCACGGGCACTTAAGTACTGTGTAAAAGTTGTCTGCTCACTACCGGTAATGCCCATCATCTGTCAGTCATCCCATGAACACAGACGGCCTCATCAGCCACGAATTAGCGCAGCCTTGTCTGCTTAATGTCCTCCGACTGCACAGCAAAACACACATTCGCTTCCAGATACATGAAACACATGTTTCACAGGCCAACTTCAGCACTGGGTGGGTATTAAATTTTTACAGATATGTCATGCTGGATCGTAGTGAGATGTCTGTGAGGACAAGTAAGCTGTAAGGACATGTAGGATTAATATCCACAGGTTTACGTCATCATCAGCCAGTTGTAAATGCTTTACTTCACCCACAGAAGTAACAGTCACTGTCTAAACACCAAACACCAAAATCAAACGCTGAGAAGCTCGTCAGAGCCGCACGCGCCGAACAGGTGCACGCTGCCGTTCCAGTCATCAGGGTGATAATGAGTGAGAAGATCAATCGTGTTGATGGCGGTGACGTCTCGGAGAAGCTGGAAGACTGGAAAGTTTTCTGTATCGGGAGTCGCTTCCTGTCGGAAGGTGAAGTGAGGTGTGCTAACGAGAGGAGTTTCAGACAGCCGAAGCTTTTTGAACTGCACATCCAACAGCTGTTTAAACACGTAGCCCAACTGGTTTGCTCTGAGAAGTGCATCCCAGGGGTGAAACCGGTTTCGAGAAAGAAAATAAAGCCTCTTTATTTAAAGTTTATAGAGCAGTAGAGACTGGCACGTAGCCATGTCACAGTGTTTCCAAATAGTCACACACTAGCTTTTTATGAACAAAAACAGTATATTTTGAATATTTTGTTACACATTGGGATTGCAGTAGGCTTTACAACATTGGTGTGTAATTAAACCAATGCTGTATCAAAAACTGGCCTGCATTTTTAAAATCTTCTCCTTATTATTATTATTATTATTATTATTATTATTATTATTATTATTATTATTATTATTATTATCTTATCACATTATTCACACACTACGGGCAATTTTGGAAATGCCAATCAGCCTACAATGTATGTCTTTGGACTTACCCACTATATACATAACCATTATAGAACTGCAACACACTGTACTGTACTTCCTGCACCTTAGCTTATATATATATATATATATATATATATATATATATATATATATATATATATACACGTGATACATACAGTACTATATACTGTAGGTTTTTACTATTTACAGTATGCATACATTTTTATATGTTAATCTTTAAATTGTGATTTATCTCTTTCAGTATTCATTGTACTTTTATCTTATAAAGTACTTGCATTTGTATTTGTACTATATTTGTGCCTTGTCTTTTATGTATCTTGCTGGAACACTCTAATATCGTTATGTTGATCAAAGTACACACATAAAATATATCTGCGACCACTATGATTAGATTTTCTGATTCTGAGATATCAGAAGATGGTCAACACTGCACTGAATTCCAACCAATAGATTGTACAGCCCTATATAGAAGTCCGATAAAATACTACGACACTACGAAAATACTCAGGTATGCACATTTAATTTGTGCATTAAATGTGAATTTACATATGTGTGTCGCTTAATAATGAAAGGCAATTAAAATTCACTTCACTAACGTCAACATCTGTCTAACAACTGAAAGAGATGAGAGTCCTCGGTACAGCTCTTTAGGAGTGATGCGTTTAATCAGTAATGGGAACTGCTAAGCTTTGCTTAAAAACTAAATGGGTTTTGCACTGACAGACATAATGCCATCTAGACTGTGCCAGCTTCATCCTAATCAATGCACTAATTTACACACACGCACAAACTACACACACACACACACACACACACACAAACTAACTCTTCACACTATTGTTCTATTTTCTTGATTCAAAACTGATATATTACATCAATTATCACCCCCAAGACTGTGTGAGACTGGATGTTCAGGCACATCCTGACACGCTTTTTAGTCAATGCTTTGTCATCTAAAAGGTTTCAACATTACAGGACCTCCGCCGTATTAAAACCCAGCTGCACAAATCAACAGACGACATCCTGCCTAAACCCCTATATCATGCGGCGCCTATGTATTCAAATGCCAACATAATCTACAAACCACATCAGATAAACGTAGGGAAAAGGGCACAGTTTTATTGAAGACAAGGCTCCCCGGATTTCCTGCCACTCCGATAACGCAGCACATTCAATCCTAGGATTAATGCTGAGTGTTGAAATGAAAACAGTGACTTAAAAAAATATCCCCCAAAAATCCCAAACACTGGGCATGAAACACATTCTGTGTAAAAATGTTTCCTGGGGAAAAAAAACCCCCCGGACTTCTGCTCACTTTTCCCATGCAGCAAATGACAAACAGCTGTCTTTTTGAGGGTGAGATATACTCCAATCAGCCATAACATTAAAAAGACCTGTTGTGTAGATCCCCCTTGTACCAACAAAACAGCTCCGACCCGTCGAGGCATGGACTTCACAAGACCTCTGAAGATGTTCTTTGGTATCTGGCACCAAGACATTAGCAGAAGTCTTTAAGTCCTGTAAGTTGAGAGGTGGGGCCTTCATGGATCAGACTTGTTTGTCCCAGAGATAGAGATCTGGGGAATATGGAGGCCAAGTCAACACACTGAACTCTTTATCATGTTCCTCAATCCATTCCTGAACAATTTTTGGTACTTGGTCTGCAACAATGTTTAGGTAGGTGGTACGTAAAATCCAGATGAATGCCAGGACCCAAGGCTTCTATCATAGCCAGCGTTAACATGTTCAGCAATTTGTGCTACAGTAGCTCTTCTGTGGGATCAGACCAGATGGGTTAGCCTTCACTCCCCACGCATATCAATGAGCTTTGGGTACCCATGACCTGGCCCTTGTCCTTCCTTGGACCAATTTTGAAAGGTACTATCCACTGCATACCGGGAACATCCCATAAGACCTGCTGTTTTGGAGATGTTCTGACCAAGTCGTCTCAACATCACAATTAGGTTCTTGTCAAAGTCACTCAGATCCTTACGCTTGCCCATTTTTCCTGCTTCCAACCCATTAACTTCGAGAACTGACAGTTTGCTTGCTGCCTAATAAATATATCCCGCCACTTGACAGGCGCCATTGTAACGATAATTAATGCTATTCACTTCACCTGTCACCCCAATCAGAATGTGAAATCTCAAAGAGCTCTGCACGGAGTCACAGGTGTTTCCAGCAGCGCGCCGAAACACCACTTCCCGAACACCACTTCTAAATGCTCATGCTTTGAAGCGACTGATGAAAAGCAGATGAGAGCTTTACACACACACTCCAGAATGAAACGGCATCCTAATGGTGGTACAGCAGAAAAGCTTTTGCCCTACTCGTCAAGCCAAGACACCAACATTGGCCATGCTTTCTGGGTGGGAGGAATGGCATACTCTCTCTCCTATGTCAATCACAGTGACACCAGCCAATTGTACTTTGTAAAGTTTTTGTAAAGTAAGAAGAGTCCCCCTACTAAAACATAAAATAGCTTATGTTAAGAGCTACTGAGATTCATAATGTATACAATGTAGACAACCGTTTTTATGCCACTTTGTGCTACAGTAGCTCTTCTGTGGGATTGGAACAGATGTGTTAACCTTCGCTCCCCACGCACATCAATGAGCTTTGGCTGCCCATGACCTGACCCTTGTCCTTCCTTGGACCAATTTTGGTACAGTGGTGTGAAAAAGTGTTTGCCCCCTTCCTCATTTCCTGTTCCTTTGCATGTTTGTCACACTTAAGTGTTTCGGAACATCAAACCAATTTAAACAATAGTCAAGGACAACACAAGTAAACACAAAATGCAATTTGTAAATGAAGGTGTTTATTATTAAAGGTGAAAAAAATTCCAAACCATCATGGCCCTGTGTGAAAAAGTGATTGCCCCCTAAACCTAATAACTGGTTGGGCCACCCTTAGCAGCAACAACTGCAACCAAGCGTTTGCAATAACGTGCATTGAGGCTTTTACACCGTCCTGGAGGAATTTTGGCCCACTCATCTTTGCAGAATTGTCCTAATTCAGTTACATTAGAGGGTTTTCGAGCATGAACGGCCTTTTTAAGGTCATACCACAACATCTCAATAGGATTCAGGTCAGGACTTTGGCTAGGCCACTCCAAAGTCTTAATTTTGTTTTTCTTCAGCCATTCGGTGGTGGACTTGCTGGTGTGTTTAGGATCATTGTCCTGCTGCAGAACCCAAGTTCGTTTCAGCTTGAGTACACGAACAGATGGTCGGACATTCTCCTTCAGGATCTCTTGGTAGACAGCAGAACTCATAGTTCCTTTTATCACGGCAAGTCTTCCAGGTCCTGAAGCAGCAAAACAGCCCCAGACCATCACACTACCACCGCCCTATTTTACTGTTGGTATAATGTTCTTTTTATGAAATGCAGTGTTCCTTCTACGCCAGATATACTTGGACACACACCTTCCAAAGAGTTCCACTTTTGTCTCATCGGTCCACAGAATGTTGTCCCAAAAGTCTTGGGGATCATCAAGATGTGTTGTGGAGAAATTGAGACGAGCTTTGATGTTCTTTTTGCTCAGCAGTGGTTTTCTCCTTGGAACTCTGCCATGCAGGCCATTTTTGCCCAGTCTTTTCCTGATGGTGGAGGCATGAACGCTGACCTTAACTGAGGCAAGTGAGGCCTGCAGTTCTTTGGACGTTGTTGTGGGGTCTTTTGTGACCTCTTGGATGAGTCGTCGCGCTCTTGGGGTAATTTTGGCGGCCGGCCACTCCTGGGAAGGTTCACCACTGTTCCATGTCTTCGCCATTTGTGGATAATGGCTCTCAGTGTGGTTCGCTGGATTCCCAAAGCTTTGGAAATGGCTTCATAACCCTTTCCAGACTGATAGATCTCAATTACTTTCTTTCTCAATTGTTCCTGAATTTCTTTGGGTCTCGGCATGATGTGTAGCTTTTAAGGATCTTCTGGTGGACCTTACTGTGTCAAGCAGCTCCTATTTAAGTGATGCCTTGATTGTGAACAGGTGTGGCAATAATCAGGCCTGGGTGTGGCTAGAGAAATTGAACTCAGGTGTGGACAACCACAGTTATAGTATGTTTTAACAAGGGGGGCAATCACTTTTTCACACAGGGCCATGATGGTTTGGATTTTTTTTCACCTTTAATAATAAACACCTTAATTTACAAATTGCATTTTGTGTTTACTTGTGTTGTCCTTGACTATTGTTTAAATTGGTTTGATGTTCCGAAACACTTAAGTGTGACAAACATGCAAAGGAACAGGAAATGAGGAAGGGGGCAAACACTTTTTCACACCACTGTATGTACTAACCACGGCATAAAGGGAACATCCCACAAGACCTGCTGTTTTGGAGATGTTCTGACCCAGTCACAATTTGGCCCTTGTCAAAGTCACTCAGATCCTTGCGCTTGCCCATTTTTCCTGCATACAACACATCACCTTCGAGAACTGACTGCTCACTTGTTGCATAATATACAGTATCCCACCACATGACATTGTAACCAGATAATCCACACGTATCAATTTGTTCCATTATATGACCAGATCAACTTAGGAATGTGAAATCTCAGAGAGCCCTGCGTGGAGTCGCAGGTGTTCCCAGCTTCCCGGCTCTTCCAGACCACCACTTTTAACCAGAAAAATGCTTATGCTTTGAAGCGATTGATGAAAAGCAGATGAGAGATTTACCCGCACACTCCTCAGTTTTTTGATGTCTACCAAATCATATTTATTCACCTGGCATTCATGCTAGGTACAAAAAGCTTGCTTTCTGCAACAAAAAGTAGGCATCACGGTTAAAACTACAAGCTGTACCAATGAAGCTCACTCATGGCAAAACAGCTCTAGATAGAGAGGCAGCAAATGTATAGAAATATTATGCTATACTATGGGAAAGGGAAGTATTCACAGGTTATTGTTTACTAGAAAGGCTAGATGACTGTCTCTAGAGATCTAACCCCCTTAAACATAATGTAATTAAAAGAATCAGAAAAGTGTACTATTTCAATGACAGTTAAAGAAAGTGGAACAAGGTGGTCCATGTAAACAGATTAAACAAGTAGTCATTATATGTATAAATATATATATATATATATATATATATATATATATATATATGGTTCTGTAACCAATTATCCTGGATCCGAAGCCAGTTCCAGACTAGGAGTGAGGTGAGAATACACCCGGGATGGGATGCCAGTCCTTCGCAGGCATAATGCACACACATGCACACACTCATTAACATGTAGAGGCAGTATATCTTAGCCAAAACACGTACTGGCATGATCTGGGAGGCGAGAGGAAACTGGAGAACCCGGATCAAACCCACAAGTTCGTGGGGAGAACATGCACAGAACGCCACACAGACAGTAACAGGGGACCCTGCACCACCATGCCTTTATTAATATTATTAACATTAAGATGTATTAACACGGTAGTGTCAAAATGTTAACATTATTAACATAGCATACCATAAAGCTAATATAGTACATATAAAAAGTCAGCACCCATAAACTCTGCAGCTAAATATGCGCAGATTCTCTACAAGCAAAATTCAGACCAAAAAAACAAAACCCGATGCCATTGAATATCCACAACGTCAGCAACTTGTAGCAAATTCAGTTCAGGCCCGTGTCAAGTTTGGTTCACAGATGCAGGTGATTGTGACTCCTCTGGCACTAAACAGTGCCATGGAGCTAAAACAGCTTTTCTAGCAGCAAAGTTCCTTGAAAGTTCAATAACTGTTCAGTTGGTTAAACTCTCATTAGAGGTTCAAATAAACAATAGAATGGGAGATCCAAGAGTGTGAAAAATGTCTCTCAACTGGAACTGAAGGGAAAATGCTAATTGCACGTTTGAAACCAACTAAAAGCCTAATACACCAATTCAAGTCACGTCAATACTTCACAAAATTGCTTTTTTTTGACACGAAATCAATTTTCGCTGCCATTTCCTAACAACTCAAAATCCATTTGAAGTGTGACTCATAAAGTGCCTTCCATTTAAAAGTGTTCTAATTGGCCAGCTAATATAGATTTAAACAAAGACATTATTTATTAGTCAAAAGTTTCAAGCATCTGTTTATTGAAGAATGAAATAAATGAATAGATATATCTCAAGTAACCTATTCACCAAACAGCTTCTGAATACACCAGATATCTAATGATATACAGAAATTATAGTAGTATTATACATCAACCCTAACCCAGTTTTGGGACAGTTTCAGAGTCTCAGAAACCAATCTTTCAAATACTGCCAGATTCCTGTTTGCCTGCTAATGAGTCGTTGCCAATGTTGAGATAATGTTAAGGAATTTCTGAATCGTCAGGTGTGGTCTCAGGTGTCAACAGAGAACATGGGAACATGGCTCCAGGAAAAAAATTCTTAGGGGACCCTGGCAAAGGCATTGTATGGCTCAGGAATTTCAAAGAGATCAACGTGGGAAGGAATAGCTTTCTCACTGACAAAAGGACACACTTAGGTTGAAGGAACAGTCATAGGGTTAGTCTGGTAGAACTGGAGAACAGATAGAAAGGGTAGCAGGATAAGTAGGTGTCATGAACCATCAGACTTTTAAAAACTAGAATGAAAGGGCATCCTAATGGTGGTACAGTAGAAAAGCTTTTGCCCTACTCGTCGAGACAAGACAGCAAAATTAGCCATGCTTTCTGGGTGGGAGGAATGGCATACTCTCTCTCGTATGTCAATCACAGTGACACCAGCAAATTGTGGGCATCTGTGAGGTCATATATGCTGAAGAGTGTAGATAGCACTCCTCCAAGTGTGTTACACGGCCCTCTGATGCAGCATGAGCAGCAGTTCTAAAAGACTGGGTGAAGGTTGGCTGGCTTCATGTGCCTTCACCCTCCTTGTAGCTCTCAGGTGATAAGTGACACCAATTTATTGGGAAATAGAGAGGGGTATTGGCAGGTAACCAAACTGGAGAGAAAATGGTGAAAGAAAGAAAAAACCTAGAATGAGAAGGTCACTTTTCAGTTGGAAATTTCAGTCAGATGGTACAAAATTGTTCTTTCGCGTTCCAATTAAATTAAAATTGAAGTTCTGTGGCTTTTAGTATGAATGTGTTCGCCCTAAGGTTATCTACAAGCTCGTGTGCTCCAAAACAATGACAAACTTCTCATTTAAAAGATATACGCATTCAAAGTTTCCAGTCTCTCTCTACCACCAATATGGATCAACAATTTTGATGACATCATTCTGCTTCTTATCAGATTTTCTCTTCAATCAAATGCTCTTTAGAATCTGAAGCATCCCCCGAAGTCGCCGTTGTTGAGCGAGAGAAATCATATCATCAGGCATGGTTCATAAATGTGTCATTGGCTGTTCGAATGTGTGTTTTATTCAGTTTTCTAACTGTAAGTTGGTTAAGAAGGAAACGGCTTGAATTCATTCACTTTGAAAAACGAGGTATTTACGCCAGCTCTTGGCTACGTGGCAGGCATTTTGCCATGGCACTAACTGTCAAGTACGGCTTAGCCCGGGGCTGTCAGCTAAGCTAAACACTACTGGCTATTTAAAAAGGGGGAGGACAAAACACGATATGTCCCGCCCTGACTTCCTGTTTCAGTGGAAATTACATCAACACATTGAATAACTCATGTTTATATAATGCATGTTTCAAGGCATTTCACAGGGTCTTTCAAGACAAAGTATAGGAACTATGGTCTCTTCCCACTCATTACTTTAAAAAAAAATCAACCTGACTGTAGGGTCTTAGGGTCCAGACCTGGACACCGTTTTGTCTCGTACTAGATGGCTGAACATTACCCTCAGTTGGATAGAAAATACACTTTAAATATTACAAACGCGGTCATGTTGATCCCAGCGAACGCTTGATGTATGCTACCACCCAATGCTTAGTCAGCGAGCATCAAAGTAAAGTGTCAAAGAAACCTCAAAAAGTTGAAGAATCAAGAGGCTTACTTAGTAACGGGACAGCTTGGGTCCTAATGCAACAGTATGGAGGGTGTGTGATCCGGTCTCAGTACAAAATATCCCAAGGCAGGTTCTGTGGTGTGATGAGCTCAGGGAAAAAAATCTGTTTTTCTTTTTCTTTTTGTTATTCATGTATCAGACACTCCTCCAGTATCGCAAAGCTGATCCACTGTTTTATATGCACGCGCAATATGACAGAAAAAAATAGAGCTGTTTCATCGATTAGCTCAAACAATAGCCGTATTCAAAACTCAAACCTCAAACGCCCAAGTCAATTTTTAACAGAATGACGAACAAAGGCTTTTGTAAAGGAAAATATTGTGTGCTTTAATTAGTAGCATGCTCAAAAGTAACAAGGGCACCCTCACTAAAACATACAATAGCTTATGTTTAGAGTTATTGAGATTCGTAATATATCATTTAGACAACCTTTTATGTACCGTTTAAGTACTACCAAAACCTACAGTGATTTAGAGTCATCTCTGAATTCATGCTATATAAGTCATTTCAAAACAGCTCAAGTATTTTCTTATCCGGTCACATGGTTGTTACAAGCAAGGAAATGTGGAACAATTATATATATATATATGTATCTGCTATATATATACTAAAACATTGAGGCCTTGAGGGAGAGGGAGCACGTCATTATTTCTTGGACTGAAGCGTCCGTATGTGCAGTATAAACAGCAAGCAGAAGGGAAATCATAAAGGATTCGCTTTAAATAGATATTTGAACATATAATTTGTAAAAAAAAAAAAAAGAAAAAAAAAAAAAAAATATGGCATCTATTGTGCTTGTGAACGATTGTAATTAACAGTATGTTATAAATGACTCTGGTATTTAATTAGGGTATAAATTAAAAAAATTAAAAAAGGTTTTCCAGAGTAGTCTGTCGTTGTTTTATCATATCCTTATAGTGATAAAAGAACGTGATATTTATCTACAACTCTAAAACCTATTTATATGATTCTTGAAAACATGATATTGTTACCTATATCTCAGTGAAGCTCCTTTGGAGATCTGAGAACAGCCATGTATTAACCATCAGTAGATTAAGCTTTGGTATTTTGTTAACGTGTACTATTGTCGTTGGTATTCGAATTACACTTTCCATAAATGTAGCTATGACTCAGTTTCTTTCAACATCCAAAAATGCGAGCATTGTGTCAACATTTACCCATCACACAGAGGCTTGAGCCAAATCCTTTTCCCTTCATCTTTAGTAGTACGAATGAAATTAGCTGTACAGGTGAGCATGAGAGTGGACAGACGTTACAAAGGGAAGCTGTCTCCTACATTAAGCCTTTGGTTTGAGGTGTCGAGGTGGGGATGGGGAGTGGGGGGGGGTGTTTGGGGGTGGGGGATGATTTTCCAACCTGTCTTTCAGCTCCACTGGGTCAAAAATTGAAATCCAGCAGTGCAGATGGATCTTAAATTGGAAGTAACTTTACAGATGGAAAAGATGAAAACCTAGTTTAGAGAGTTCTGAAAGCTCTTGACAAGTGAAGGAATCAAATTAACCTCGGTGCCAGGTTCGGAGCAGAAATCAGCTTTAGCTGCTCATCGAGTCGTCTCCTTGTGACTTGTTGAAGTCCTGTGAAATTGTGTAATGAGACATTAACTGCATTTTAATGGCCTTGGATCCCCCATCCTGAATGAGCTGCCTCAAGAATGAACTGTTACTAAATGAACTTGGTCTTGGTTATACTATACTGATGGCTTAAATGGCTTTTCAAAAACGTTAAGTACAATTCCAATTTATACTTCATGTGAACTGAAGTAGATGTCGGATTTTAAGGCATTCAGACATCTGAATTTCAAGAATCCATCAATGTTCGATTTCAATTCTGAATGTATAGGTCCATGAGAGCATTAACCATACACAACAGCTGTCTCATCCAAGCAGCTCTCAATATTGGATCCTGAATATTAGAAATCCCAGAGCAGGTGCAGCAAGGAATACATGAATATATTTGCCTGAATTCCAAGTGCTTATTTTGCACGCACGGGGGAAATTTACTTCATCTTGATTGGTGGAGCTACTTTTCAATAAGGCAGAATTTGGTTACCACTGGCAAGTCCAGCCCTCCTCTCTCCTCACAAGTTCAAGTGCTGTGAGTGCAAATTTTTTTTCTGTTCCTTCTATACTTGACATATTTTCTTCATCTGTGAACCCCATCTGTTTGCCAGGACTGGCCATGAGTCAAGATATGGGTGATAACAGGAAAATGCTCGAGTGCTACATTTGGCACGTATCACTAATAAGCATCAAATATGGTGTCACAGATGTGAAAGGCTTTAAATGGTACATAACACAAAATGTATGATTTTTCTGCACACACAAAGCCTGTGACAACTAATCCTTCAGCCACCACAACAAGCGCCATAGTCACGTTATTACATATTCCTAGTGACTAGTCTAGCTTTTACAGTGAGGGAAATAAGTATTGCACGCGTCAACGTTTTTTTCAGTTAAATGAATTTCCAATGAGGTTATCCACATGAAATTTTCACCAGACATCAGTATAAACTCAAGAAATCTGGAAATATAAAGAATTCACAACATTAAAGTCAATAAATAAAGTTATGTGTAATAAATAGTAATGACACAGGAAAAAAAGTATTGAACACGCTAACTGAAATGTATTTAATACTTAGCGGAGAAGCCTTTGTTTGTAATGACCGCTTCAAGACACTTCCTGTATGAAGAAATTAATGGGGCGCAGTATTCGGGTGTGATTTTGGTCCATTCTTCTAAACATATTGTCTTTAAATCTGGAAAAACTGGAAAAAGTCAAGTGATTGACTGGGCCATTCTAACGCCTTGGTTTTTTTTAGTACTTCTTTCCCCCACTGGATGCTGTTATCATTCTACTGTAAAGGAAAGTCATTTTCATTGGGTTGCATCTACAAACAATAACAACTGACATATTGATTTTCATAAGTTCACCTTAGAGAATACACCATTCGGTTTTATAAATGACACTTCATCGCACCCATACGCTGATGATTGAGAAAAAATTTTCTATTTTCCTTCAAGCAAACAGTGTATCCCAAGGCCAACTACCTTAACGTATTTCCAGATGTTTTTAAAACACACAGATTTCTAAGAGCCTGACAACTGCTAGTTTTCACCGAGAGGCTTATTGCTTGTTGCACCACATGAATGAGCTCTTCAAGGCCCCTACTCCACGATGCAGCAATAACACAATTAGTCCGGCTAGGCATTGTCACAACACTTTCTGCTTCCGCATGATATGAATGCTTGTAGCGGCAGGGTGGGAGGAGCGGAGAGAGAGAGAAAGAGGGAGAGAGAGAGAGAGAGAGAGAGAGAGAGAGAGAGAGGGACAGTTGCTGTGAGTTCTCCACTCCAGCATCTGGAGACTTCAATCACAGGATGAAAGCCAAGCTGCTCTTGATCAATCACAGTGTATTATACCTGGATAGTGGATGATCATGGGGTTTAACTTGGCAATAACAGCAATTAGTTTGAATATGTCTGACAAGTCTGGGTCCTCCTGTGTGCCAAAACTGTTGTTTGTAGTTACAGCCCAGTTAAAATCATTAGCTTTAAAAACAAACCCTGCAACGATCAAAACCGTCCATTCGTGGCCGAATTGAATAGATTTCTAGACTTAATGTAACAAAGAGAACAGATTGTGCTGCCTTGTGGCATGGATAATTACTGTAAATGTGCAAGTCACATATGAACGCCTTTCTGTGGACCCTATTTGCAGCAACTAACAATCCAACAAGTGACATTCATTGAATAATGAAATCAGGAATTTGGTTCACTTTTTAAGTTCCTTAAACACGTTTTGTGTGAAGCAGATATGAACACACTGCTTTTTCCCTCATTACAAGTCAGACTCTCTTTGTTCTCTTAGGTAGCAGCTCCATGTGCTGTACTCAGCATCTTAACAGAGACACCGAGGCAATAAACGTCCACACCAACCTAATCCTGAGCTCTGCTTTTATTTGATTCTGTATTTGATTTAAATAAACCAGAACTGTTTGTGAAGAAGGGCAGAAACACTCTATCGACCAACTTGACCAAATTGTCTCTCCTGAAAATTATTAAGTCGTCCCATAAGACAACTAATTTGATTCGAAAGTTATGGCCCTAGATGCTTATGTTTTTGCTTATTGGTTTTCTGTAGACCACATAGTGCCCGCCACTAATATTGGCACCCTTGGTAAATATGAGCAAAGAGTGTCAGTATTGTTTAACCTTTTGATCTTTTGTTAAAAAAAAATCATAAAAAATACTCTGCTCTCATGGATATCAAACAATTGGAAACAAAACACAGGTTTATACAAAAAACAAAATATCTGTAAAAAATAAGTGTGCAACAAATATCAGCACCCTTTTAGTTAATACTTTGTGCTACCTCCCTTTGCCAAGATAACAGATCTGAGTCTTCTCCTATAATGCCTGATGAGGTTGGAGAATACATGACAAGGGATCTGAGACCATTTCTCAATACAGAATCTCTTCAGATCCTTCACATTTCGATGTCCACCTGTTGAAGTTAGGGGACTGGGATGGCCATGGCAGGATCTTGATTTTGTGGTCAGTAAACCATGTTTGTGTTTATGTAAGTTTTGGATCATTGTCCTGCTGGAAGATCCAACCACGGCCCATTTGAAGCTTTCTGGCAGAGACAGTCAGGTTTTCATTTAATATCTGTTGATATTTGATAGAGTCCATGATGACATGTATCCTAACAAAATGTCCAGGTCCTCTGGTAGAAAAACATCCCCAAAACATTAAAGAGCCACCACCGTATTTAACCGTGGGCATGAGGTACTTTTCCATATGGCTACCTCTCTGTGTGTGCCAAAACCACCTATGGTTTTTATTTCCAAAAAGCTCTATTTTGGGTTCATCTGAAAATAGAACCTGATCCCATGTGAAGTTCCATTAGTGTCTTGCAAACTGATGATGCTTCAGTTTGTTTCCGGATGAGACTTTCTGACCCCAAAACACAAGTAACTTTTGTGATTCTTCAGCTGTGATCCTTGGAGATTTTTTGGCCACTCGAACCGTCCTCTTCACAGTGCGTTGCGACAATATAGACACATGTCCAATTCCAGGTGGATTCATAACATTTCCAGTTTACTGGAACTTCTTAAGTATTGCCCTGATGGTGGAAATGGGCATTTTCAATGCTTGTGCCATTTTCTTATAGCCACTTCCCATTTTGTGAAGCTCAACAAACTTTTGTTGTATTATTTTGCTGTTCAGCTATATTCCTTTGTCTTACCCATTGTTATGAATGACTAAGAGAATTTGGCCTGTGTGTTACCTCATATTTATATTTACCCCTGTGAAAAAGGAAGTCATGGTCGAATGGTTTCCTGTTCCTAGTCACCCAGATGTACTAAAAAATGTAAAATATCATTTGGAATATACTTAAAATATATTTTTCTCATATGAGTTCAAAGGGGTGCCAATAATTGTTGCACACCTATATTTAACAAACATGTTTTTTGTATAAACCTGTGTTTTGTTTGCAAGTGTTTGATATCCATGAGAGCAGAGTCTTTTTGTAAATTTATTGAACAAAAGATCAAAAGGTGAAACAATAAAGACAATTATTCACACCCTTCTTTACTCATATTTACCGAGGGTGCCAATATGTGTGGAGGGCACAGTATCCCTCCCCTGGCATCAGAATAATATGTCATATCCAGGTAGATAACTTCTTAATTGGTATACGTAACACATATGTAACCTGTGCACATATTGTGGGTTTAAAAGAGAGTCTGGAATGTGAGGGTGCTATGTTGTTTGTGCCATAATACAAGTACTGGTGATGTCATTCAATACAGATTTTTAGTTTAAGTACTGTTTATTCACTGATAGACAACAAACTGGAAAATCTGGAATAACTGTGGTTCTATGAATCCCAAATAACCTACAGGTGTGATCGGAATCATCTGGAAACCTTTTATTTGCACATGTAAACACATGCCAAGATCCTCCAGCAAAGTGACAAGTGACGCAATACTGCTGTCATACAGCCATCTTTCACTGGAAACTTCCCATCAAGCTCTTGCCAGGTCAGGGCTGGATTTGGACTGACAAGAAAGCCTGGCAGTTATCCAGGATTCACAGAGCCACAATTACATACATACGTAGTTCTGTTTCACCCCTGCTGGTTGGTCACCTCAATAACATGTGCCACAATGTTATGAGGAAGGGACCCACCTTAGGACTCATAGGAAGGGTGTTCCAAGATAACCTTGTAGAACCTGACACAAGACATCACTACTCATAGAGTGGCATGTCAGGGTAGAGGTGGTGCATCCAGCCTGCTTATAGGTCATGGTGATATTACCCACAACCCAGTTAGCCAGTCTCTGTTTAGGCAATCGAGTCACTTGTGATTTTCCTCCATAACAGACAAACAGTTGGTCTGAGGATTGGTTGGCAGCCATTCTGTATAAGTAGACCATAGGGTCCACACGGAACACAACAGAGAATGTGCTATATCTGGGTCTGTACTTTGCTTGGAATCCTTGGCATCAAGCCGAAACTGTTTAAGGTAGGAGTCAGGTAGGCGTCAGCGGTGTGCCTTGTCTTTACTCCTATCTGTAGCTTTCACGGACAGGATGGCAAGGCATAGCCACGCTAGAAGAGGTGTTCAGAATGGGGGGCAAGCACAGGTAATTTGCAAATTGTACTCATGGCACCATCCAAAGTGTGCCTACGGCATGCACTCGAAAGTTTCATTGCTCAGTGTAAAGTGTCTCCAATGCTCCCAGGAGAGACCTTGCCCCTGGTGGACAAGTACTTTTGGAGCTTATTCCCAAGTTTTGGAAAAAAAAGGAGAATGAGATTGACATGTATTAGGTCAGTGGAAGCAGTGTTACAGTCATTGTACCATCTGTGGTAGTGAAGCAGCTCTCTGTTTTACGATTTATCTATGTCTCTTCATCACCAATGGACATGAGTTGTTGGTACTGACTGATAGAATAAGGTTTATAGGCTTAGGTTTAGAGACTTATATAGGCTTGTAAGAAGGGGCCATAAGGTACTCCAGCACATGGGGAAGATGGGACTCTTGGGGAATCATGGCACATGGAAGCACCATTACTTATTCGATGATCTCAAGTCTTGCAGCATTGGCTAACTGAAAACAGTAGGCATTATGCTAGAGGGAATAACCCACTCAAACACGCTAGCATGTATGATGTATGAGGGCTGAAATCAACTGCAAACCACAGGCTATGTGTTACTGGATCAGGCTAATATATATAGAAAAAAAACCCTCTGAACATCAATTGAGAACTCAACTCAGTGGAGACATAAGGGGGAAATGGAAGTAACCCAACACCAGCACCAGAATGCATCTTCGAGGAGTCCAGCTAACATAGCAGGCTCACGGAGATCCACTTACCCATGCTAGCAGCATGTGTATACAGACCCACTGGTCAGCTAAACAGCTGGGGATGCGAATCCTCAGAGGTGAAAGCTCAGAGGAAAGACAGCAAACTCAGCAGAGAATAAGGTGTGGTGCAAGAGCACCAAGTAATAACGAGGGGAAACCAACTCCATGCCAGCAGAGATCCTCAGATTGCTCCAGAAAGGGTGTTAAAATGTAAGAAAAAAATGCACCAGTTTTGGAGGACAGGATACCTGTAGCTCAATATGATCTACATGTGGGCCGATGTGCACAAAGCAAGAAGATGAAAGGGAAAGTTGGCTGTTTGACAGCAGTATTTATTGCAAATAAATAGATCACTTCATGACCTTGTTTCAAGGTTTCAGCATTCATGCGCACACATACAAGGAGATATCCAGGTGACTCTCACTGCCCCTTGCAGTCAGAATAGGTGAAACAGAAGCTGAATTCATGCCACATGAGAATGTTTCCCATTTTTAATGCATTTGCTAGGAAATACCACTTCCATTCAGATTAGTCATTTGTTTTCAGACTCTTCCTCGTCGGTAGTTTTATCAGTACTCTGATTCTGGTTCTAATTAAAAGTAGTGAGATAAATGTACAAAATGTGTGCTTGCAAATTTAATTGTGCTGTTGCAAAATTAAATAATAGCCTTGTTAGCTCTTGCCTCCGAAATGGTGAGTTGTCGTAGGTTCCATGTCTGATGCTAGTCACAATACAATATCTAAGTCATTTCTGAGAGGACACTGCTAAGGACATGCTTCCCTTTCACATGGTGGACAACAGATTCATCAACACGATCGAAAGTCTGGATCCCAAGTATATCTCACCAAGTTGCAATTTCTTCACACATACACACACACACACACACACATACACACAGAAATCTAATCTAAGCAGAAATCCAATTTGCAAGTACAGACCAGAAGTCTAGCACTATATTAGTGAGGACTGCATGCTAATGAGTAAAGGCTTGTTAACCTCACACTTCCTCACCGGGAAATTCACCCATGTGCTTTTGCTAACTTTCTTAAGACGCTATCCAGTTTCCTGAAATCAGAAGAAACTTGCTACCCAGTGAGTTCCATGCCTTAATGTGTAAATACAGCACATTCTTTTGTATAATTTTAAGAGCAATTTAAAACTAAGCAGTCCAATTACAAACAATATTGCATTTTATTAGTAAAACCCAGTACTGCTTGGGGTTTTCAGAACAGCAGAAAAAAAACAACAACAACAACAACAAAAGGCTTTAAAGTGCACTTGTTATGGTTTTGAAATGTGCCGAATTTTGTTTTAAAGGTCTCGTACAATAGCTTTACATGCATCCGAGGTCAAAAACACTTTAACATGCTCATAGTTTTAACTGCAGCATTACCTTTTTTTCGTTCAATGATCCGTTATAAAGGATTCATTCTAAACTCCAGATGTCCCAGTCTGTTGTGATTGGTCTACCGCTGTCAGCGTATTTCAATAAGGAACGCCCACTACCGTTACAAGTTTCAGCCCCGTCTGTTCGCGAGCAGCCGATGAAGACCAGAGGCGGAACTTTTTGTTTTAAAAACGTACGTAGGTTAGTACAGGAAGTAAAGTCTGGAATCAGTAACAACTCGTTTCACCTGTTCAGAACCGCTTCCTTCTTTTGTGAGTTATTAGCTTTGATTTGTGAAACTTTGCAGATGTTTTTACATTCACAAACAGCTCTATAACACACTACATTAACGATAATATCTGAAAAAACCATAATAGGTGCACTTTAAAACAAAATGATTCCATTTGTTTAATCAGTGGAGTCAGCGAAGCATGGTGAGGGTAATGTGCAACTGGAGTTGTAGCATACTATTAATATTCCTGTATTATCTCTAGGATGTGGCATATATCACGCAGGGGGGGAAAAACCCAATATGACTGCCAGTCATCACAGCTGCCGATCCTCTCAGGGTAAAGATGAATCATCTCCAGAATGGTACATGCATCTCAATTAAATCTGATCAATCTGCTTGTTGATAGCAACAGAGAACCATCCCTTTTTCTCTTGTTTTCTTTGTCACGTCATCCCACTCCCACTTTCAAGCCTCCCAAAAGTCTCGCCACAGTCTGCTCTATAACAAGCACTCAACTGAACTCTACCATAATCCCCTGCAGCCTAATACTGCCTGAGTCCTGAGGTTAATTACTAACAATACTGCCATTTCTTCTTCCTTTGAACAGTACTGATGATGACCAGCCATCAAAATAGTCACAAAAGAACTACTTGTTAGAGTATATGGTGCTCTCTCTCTCTCCCTCTCTCTCTCTTCTCTCTCTCTCTCTCTCTATATATATATACATATATAAAATCTCTTTTTTCTGAATCAATAATTAGATCTGAAGTAGGCTTTGCAGTGCTGCCACTACAAGGTCCAAATTACAGGGAGTAAGAGAGGCTCTTTGTTATACTGAGGAATAAACTGCCCATGGAATCTCTGTACCACCCAAAACCTCAAACTGTAAAGTCAGGAGCCAAACATGAGGAAGCTATGAGTCTCACTTGGTTGTCAGGAATCCTAAAATAAGATCAAGGTGGAAAAATAACAGCTGGAAAAAAGTCAATGTCTTCATATTTACTCAATTTACAAAAAATCGCTGAATGGTGATTTTTAACTTTGTTATGTAATTAAAGGGGGGCATAGTGACTTATTGGTTAGCACAGTTGCCTCGCATCTCCGAGGTTGGAGGTTCTAGTCTACTCCCACCTCCGCCTTGTGTGCACAGAGTTCATATGTTCTCCCCGTACTTCTGGGGTTTCCTCCGGGTACTCCGGTTTCCTCCTCCAGTCCAAGGACATGCATTGTAGGCTGATTGGCATCTCTAAATTGTCGGTGATGTGTGAGTGTGTGTGTAATTGTGCTCTGTGATGTGTAGGCAGCCCGTCCAGGGTGTCCCCCACCTTCTCCTGGGATAAGCTCCAGGTTCCCTTTGGCCCTGTGTAGAATAAGCGTCATGGAAAATGGATAAATGGATGGATGTAATTAATTCACTACCAGTTCATTTATATCATCTTGGTACTAAATAACTCTGCATGGATATAATTATCAGTCATTAAGGCCAATTATAAGGGTATTCATATAAGCTCTACTAGGATGTATCTTACTCGAAGTATGAAATGACATACTTCTGAATTCCAAAACACATCCCACTTTTCTGAGAACTTGCTGAAACAGTGTTCTCCGAGATAAAGGTCCAGTTAAACAGCGTTTAAAACAACGCATGTCACAGGAGAATATAACCTCATCTGATAGAGTAGAAGGAAAAGCTTGAAATGGCTCAGAGAGCACAAACATATTGGATTTCGAATACCACATCTTTGCAGAGCACTTCACATACACACCCTCTCTCTCTCTCTCTCTCTCTCTCTCTCTCTCGTTCTCTGTCTTTCTCTTTCTCTCTCACACACACACACACACACACACATATACACACCCATCAAGACTTCAAAGAATGAATTGATTAGTTCAGCCATCTCTATTCAGATCGTCTTGTTGCATACAGAGATAGAGTGACATGAAAAGCCACATCAAATCTTATGACTGCATAACCTGTTATTTGTCAATCCTATGGTCTGAAACTGTGAGCCTGCGCTACACACTAGAAAAAGGTAAGTGGTGTGAAATCCAAGATCAAAACATACTCAGAAATACTCCCTTTCCTTTCCCCGAGCTAGCGGGACAGACCTGACTCGAGTTCCGTGCCTCGCCTCTGGGGTATTTGTGTAAAAATGTAGATTAGCAAGATTACGAGGAATTCATCGCTTCCCTTGATTTCCAAATTAATGTCTTCTGCATGGAAATTACCTCGCTTGTTTGATGTTATTTCCATTCAAATGACTAGGTTTGTTTTGTTTTTTTGTCTTTTAATCAGACAATCTTATATCGGTGTTAAGATAAGATGCCTTTATTGTCGATAAAGAAAGAGGGATTGTTGTATCTATGCCAAGCACCACTAATGGATGCTGCCAAGAAGATTTAATGACTACAACATAATCATTTTGATAATTATATGAAAACTGCACGAGGCGCTCCAGACTCAAAGACACCCAAGCGACAACAGCTCCTAGGGGAGGTAAGTGTCCGGAGTCCATCTGTTAGGCCTGAGAAGTGGAAAAAAACACAAAGTCTAGAATGCATAATGCACCCGCCTGTGGTCACGTTCTATGCGCTAGCAAGCGTGATTCAATCAAGTGTAATTGCTCTCATTAGAGCGAGAACAATACCGTTAATAGAAGCTGTTCGTGAGATTAGCATCTAGTTGTTCCTTCCTGACCACCAAAGCACCACCTTTTGCAGCTTAATACAAAGTCTAATTGATTGCATGTGTTTCCTTATTCAGAAATTTCTTCATGTTTGGAGAAAAAAAAAGAGCTTATATTAAAAGAGGGAATTCTCACTGCAGCTTTTTTTTTTAACTTTATTTAATTATTATTATATCGCAAACCTGCTCTTTTTTTTTTTTTGCTTGTGTAGTAATAATCTTGAGGTTTATTTTAAGGTCTGTGAAGGTACGCACCATCTGGCAAGCGACGCCTATTTCCAGCATTAACGCTTATTCTTATCAACAGTAGAGCCAGAGCCCTATTAAGCGTTTCCTTCTGTGAGAAATCTAGATTTAACAGAAGAATGGCTATTTTTGCAGACGTGCTGATGTCTTTAACACCGTTAACACCTCTATCACCGGCTTTCCTCTCTTGCTATCCGGTGACAAGCAACATAGAAGCACGTAGTAGAGGCAGATAACACCTGTTGTAACATGACACACAGAAAACCACGAATCAGCGATACTGTCCTGACAAACTGTATTTCTAAAAATCCAGTGAGGTGGGGGATGGTGGCTTAGTGAGATATATAAGGACTTGATCAGATGCAGTGCAGTCTGAGAAAGACATGTACCGAATAGCTCAGTGCGGCGTTATAAACGAAGGTCACCGGGCTTGTAACGGCAAGGCTGTTTTACAAACGAGCAAGAACGATGCTTTTCAGCAATTTCTGAAATGAATGGCTTTGTTTACGAGCCTTCTCGGCAGTCACTGAGAGTATCAGCATTCGCTCAGACGAGAACTCACGGAAGGCGACGGCATGCCGAGCAAGGCTGAAGAGAGGAGAAGGTAACTTTCGCATCTGAAGTTGTAATAACGTGAAGGCATTTGTATTCAAGGAACACTGGTGGCATAAGCCAAGCATTATGAGGCTTTCTTGGCCCAGAAAATTGGTGCAGATGTGATACCACAGATTAAAAAGGCTACAAGCTGCTTCTGAGCAGACGATTCTGACAGTACTCTGACCAGCATGTGAAATGTTTCAGGACGAGTTCCGACTTCACAGTGATCCACGGAGCCCAAAGACATGCCTCACAGCATACAGCAATTAGAGGAGCTTCTTAGGGAATGAAGGGCAAAAAAAATAAATAAAATAAATTCAAGCGCCATCCTGCGCCAGCTTGACCTATTCTCCTCCGATAAACCGTACACTCGATCCGATTTCAGAACGGACACTCTGGAATATCAATGCAGTATTATTAATAGATCATTTTCTCCAACGTACAATACAAACGCATATGGATTAAATAATAGGTTCAAATTTCTGCTAACGTACTAATTAAATGCTTAAGATTTCTATGTGCAATGTGAAAATCCCTCTCAAAATCCCTCCCTCTCACAGAGACTGATTTCTTCAGGTTTATACAGGAATTCAGGTGGGGGTTTTTTTAACTGTGTTTTTTTAAGGACAAGGTGCATAAAGTTACTGTAGGTGTCCCATGGGAAATCAAGGCTATTGAAACGGTTTCAAATAGTTCAAGTCAGCCATGTCCAAGGCAGGGGGACAAAGAATAGAGCTTATCCATGGTTCAGACTACCTTACGCCAATCAGGATAAATGCATTCACCTCCAGTTTTTTCTTTTTTTTTTCTTCTTTTCTATGTCCCTTTCATGCATAAACTATTTATAGGCATATCCAGATTTTTTTTGTTGTTTTTAATGACTTAAAATTGCATGACATGTAAATTTAGACATTGTCTGAATATCACGTATTACAAAAGATCTTGGATGTGTAGGAGTAGTCACCGTCTTTGTAAAGAAAATCTGTAAACATTCAGGTGTACAAAAATATTTCGTTGAAGGTTATAGAAAATGTTATTTCGAAACAATATATAGCAACATTCTTAGCATGTACATACAGTTGAGGCTATAAGTTTACATTCGCCATGTAGAAGCTACAAAATGTTAATGGTTTAAAAAATAAAATAAGAGAAATCATTCAAATTGCATGGTGTTTTTTATTTAGTCCTGCCCTGAATAAGCGTTTCCCCATAACAGATGTGGACATATAGTGTAAAAGACACAATAATGACTGAATTTACACAAATTACCCAGTTCAAAAGTTTACACACGCTTGATTATTAATACTGCCTGTCGTTATCTGGATGATCAACGATTGTGTTTATGTTCTGTGAGAGTTGTTCATGAGTCCCTTGTTCGTCCTGAGCAGTTAAACTGCCCACTGTTCTTCAGAAAAATCCTCCAGGTCCTGCACATTCTTTACTTTTCTAGTATCTTCTGCATATTTGACCCCTTTCCAACAGTAACTATATGGTGCTGAGATCCATCTTTTCACACTGAGGACTTTTGACTATTACAAAAGGTGCAAACGTTGCTCAAACTCACAACAAGATACATTAAGAGCTGGGGGGGGGTAAAACTTTTGAACAGCCTGATGGGTGTACATTCTTATTATTTTGTTTAAAGATCTTTATTTTTTTTTCATTTAGTCCTGTCCTTCAGACGCTACACAGTATATTTACATGTTCCCCAGAAGACAAAATAATAACAATTAAAGAACGTAGATCAAAAGGTGTTGTTACCAACCTTTTACACCAAAGTAAGCCATGATGTAACTATGACAACACTGCTCCCAAAAACTAAAGTGTTTTGCATTGCTGTCAAAATTGCAATGCAGATGCCAGCAATGCAAATGTTTTGTGGCAGTTTAAAAAAAAAAAAAACACACCAAAAAAAAAAAAACCCCACTCCAGCTCAGTGTGTAGATGAGGTGATGAGAAACTTGGAGCTGGAGTAAAAGACTAAAGCACTACTGCATCGTTCTGGCTCTCTTTAGATAGAGATAGGAAGTAAAGAGCCAAATCCCTCTGGTGCTACTATCAGCAGGTAGTTGAGCAGCATTGTGGGTAACTTTGCACTCCAGTGAAGATCACATGTTAATTATAAAGATTAATATCCCAAGCGTTCAGGGTTCAGACGTCCATTTTTCCTTTAAAGCCATGTCGTACGTTAGGAAATTATCCGCAGAATTTGCTTGCTTTAAAATATCTGCCTTCACGGCACGACTTCGAGCATCAAATAACTATGCAATTTACAGCACAGACACGTATAGTTCATTCGGTCAAGCATCTATTACATTAGCCCGACATACGGTACGGTACAATACTGCTCACTAATAAATGAATTCAACTACACTCTTTGTATTTTGATCGTAAATTTAATGATGATATGACCTTGCCAACTCCTACTACTGTGTGTATGCCAAACTGGCATCCGTGTGCTACACTGGTCCAAACAACAAACAAAAACAAAAAAAAACATCTCTATATTTGCACCATCTGGATCAGTGAAGTGGAATGAAATGTTGTTTTAATATTGCAATGATGGACAGGAACATGACAAAGACTTTAATAAGAGCATGTCGCTCTTATGAAAACCGGACCCTGAGTGTGGGAGCGTGCAGTTTAAAAAAAAATGCCTAAAGATCCTGCTAGCATTACACCTAAGCCCTGGGATAAGTACATGCAAAACTGCAGCAGTAATAATCCTCAGAGGATCAGCAGCACTGCAGCACTGCTACTCTCCGAGCTACAGGTTGAGTGTTGTAAACCTGCTTTTAAACTGATTGTATTTTCTGTAGGCCTTCGAGAAAAATAAACCAAAAAACAAACAAAAAAACGACATCTATGAAATATGTTTCCAATTTACTTTTCTGCACTGACATCATACAGTACGGTACACACTACAGCCTTGTTATTATTATTATGTGGGGTTTTTTTTCCCTTTTTCCTCAGCCTGTCAGTTTATAATGTCGGCATTAATGGCACCAGTGCCTCCTTTTACACGATATGCAAAATGTCACAGCAAAATTAATAATGACATTCATGTCTCTGTGTGAATGCCACTATTACGCAGCTGGAAAGCTCAAAAAAAAAGAAAGAAAGAAAGAAAGAAAGAAAAAAAAAAGTGAAAAGTCTCCGCATAGAACAGTTTATCACCGTTATCAAGTCGAGCGTTCGAGTATTCTCGGAGCACAGCAAAAGGCTTTCCCGCACGTTGATACGCCGGTAGGCTTTTGAGCTGTGTCAGAAAGACCACTCAAAGCGTCAGAGCTGGCAGACAATTTAAAATTCATTACCTTCTGAGCCCGAGGTCCAACGGCAAATATCAAGGTCACGAATTTCAATCGCTGCCTAAAAGGGTCTAAATCTTAGACAGATATAAAAAGAAAACTCAAAGCCATCGCACGAGACAAGTCCTGCAAACGTCCTGCTGAGGGACGGTCTGTGGAAAAGTCCCATTCTAAATATTAAAGTGCACCTATTATGGTTTTTCTAATATTGCCTTTCATGTAGTGTGTTATAGAGCTGTTTGTGAATGTAAAAAGTCTGTAAAGTTTCAAAACTCAAAGCGCACGACAGACAGTTATTGACTCACGAAAGAAGGAACCGGTTCTGAACAGCTGAAACGATTCGTTAGTGATTCCAGACTTTACCTCCTGTACTAACCTACATAGGTTTGTAACAAAAAGCCCCGCCTCTTGTCTTCATCACAGCTGCTCGTGAACAGATGGATCTGAAACTCATTACGGTAGTGGGCGTTTCCTTTCTGAAACATGCTGACAGCGGTAGACCAATCCCAACAGACTGGAACATCTGACCAATCAGAACAGAGTATGCTCTCTGAAAGGAGGAGTTTAGAGCGAATCCTTTAGAACGGATCATTGAACGAGTCGTTTGTGACGCTGGGGGGAAAATATAATGCTGCAGTTTAAATTAAGAGAACATTAAAGTATTTTTTCATCTCGGATGCATGTAAATTTATTGTGTGAGAGCTTTAAAACAAAATTAGGCACGTTTCAAAACCATAATAGATAGGCTATAACTGCCAACTTAAAAAAAAAAAAAAAACATTCTTGAAGTAAAAACACACTTGAATATGATGCACATTTAGACATACAGCACATTGTACTCCCACACATATGAACCTGTAGGCGTAACATGACCTCCCAACCCCCAACCAGTTCTGTTTTCTTTTACAACAAAAAAGTTTTTTTCTATTTAAAAGATGTGAACGTTACAAGCGACCTTACTGCATGGAGTCATTAAACCTGAAATGTGCCACCTCATTCAATCAATCCCTCAGAAATTGAATGCAATTTAAAAAAAAATAAGACATATTTATAGAGGTCGTTCATACACTATCGCAACAAACCAGGTGCTCAAAGGGCTCTGCTACAATCCTGCTTCACAATAGCCTAACAATAGCCACATAATACACACTACCCGTCCTCATTACAGACATGCTTGTGTTTATCTGCAGGAGCTGTGAATCTGCAGCACTGTTAATTTAGACCGTTCTTTTTGTCAGTGTCCACTAAGGCTCCCTAGCAACGTGTGTAATGCAACACCGTGTCGGTTGGTGCCAGGTGCACGCCCCACCTTTAAATGCGAGCGGCTGAATGGTGACCCGCTCTCTGACTGAATACCAATGTTAGCCCACATAAAAGGGCTATTCAGAAAGTACTGACACACCCCCCATCATTAGGAAGCTTTGATGTGCTCTACGTAAGAGCGTACGGATACACGCCACGTCACCACACCACAACGCACAGCAGTCCCAGAAAAGCAAAAGTAGACGCTCATTAAATATTTAAAAGCGTTGGTTTGAAAATCGACACTCCTGCACAGGTGTGTGTGTGTGTGAGAGAGAGAGAGAGAGAGAGAAGAGAGAGAGAGAGAGAGAGAGAGAGATGAAATATAGGGTTAATGCATCAGGCTCTGGGGTTTATGTTACAGGCCTAGGTCACATATTGAGAAGCTGAAACGACAATAGCCTGAGAAAAGACAGACAGACAGACAGACAGACAGACAGACAGACAGACACAAGCAGCTTTTCAATAATTATTATTTTTTTTTAAATATCCCAAGTTTAATAAGCTAAAGTTGAATCACCCCACATTACAATAAGCACACAAATAACTGATATACAGTGCTGAAAAGCCTTCTTTTTTTTTTTGAAAGGTGATTTATTATCCTTAAGGGACACCCCTGATAAAATTGTCACACACCTACAACAATCAACTCAAATGCACTGAAAGAGAATAGCGTCATGCTGATGTTCTACAGAACTGGCATCTCTTTTCATTTCCAGTGACAGGCTTTAAAAGCTCTCGGGAACGTCATACACTGTTATTCTAAAATATTCCTTCGAACAATGTTTCGAGTCAAAACCCTTAAGTAAAGGTTTATGAAACATTGCCTTTGAAATGATCTCAAAGTTTGGCTTATTCATGAATTTTAATCACACGGACTCTTTAAGTGACATGAATGCGATCCAAATGATTTGGTCTTGTGGCTATGTATAAGCTATACATATTTGGCTCGTTTTAAGCTAGATAAAACTAAAACTAAATCTCCCCAGACCTGTTTCACATAAGATCCAAGCGGTACACGAGGATTTTTAATCCACGGGGATTTTGTTTCTATGCGATACAACACTTTGAGTACTTTGGGCACTTTATGCTCAGATCTATTTCAAGCCGATCCTCAAAGGAGGTTGCAACCACTCTGGCATTTAACTAAATGAACTAAAAGTCTGGTCTTGTCAGACAAACCCAATCTCAATGGATCAGGTCTCCATTACACCTCGGATCTGGCGCTGGGTGCTGCCAGCTCGGTTCTTGGTAAAGGCCACATTTACAATGTCTCGATTTAGCTCCGATTCCTGCTTTATTCACAACTAGTTCATTGTGGCTAGGTGAAAACGCCCAGGTGGACCGTGCACATCTGTCGCAATTGGAATATTTGGATTTGAAGTAGCTAGAGGCATGATTCAATCAGGTAGGCAATCCAGTGGTTCATTTTCATAACAACACTGCCGCATGCCAAATAATATCCAACAACAACAAGACTGACTATAAAATTGTACTGTTGTCTGAACATCCATCATTATACTGGTATAACCATGTGTAATGTAAAATACCCTAAACATTACATACAGTGCTGTGCAAAGGTTTTAGACACCCTATTTGTTTTTAGTACAAACTTTGTGATAGATTTTTTATTTTATGACTTCTACATTATCGAGTCAGTATAAAAAATCATCTTAGTTTCCCAAACATTCGTTTCCTAGCAGGAAATTAAATGTTACGGAAAAATGTTTGTTTGTCAGTAAAGAAAGCAGCATATTAAGTGGTAAGAGACACTTTTCAGATTAAAAAAACACACTGACTACGTTTACATGGACAGCATTAATCTAATTATTGAGCTTATTCTGAATAAGACAATATTGTGATTAAGTTGTTTACATGAGACACTTTTAGAATATTCCTTTCATGTTCGCGTTTTACATGTTATAGAACATAGATCGATTAACGGCACACGTCATTACGTCCCCACGCCACACCACGCCACGCCGTCCGACGTTCTCTTCAGAATTTCACGTATCGACATACAGTTCGTCTTCGTTATGGTACCGTATACCATATAAGTATACAGTATAAGTGCAGTTGATAATTAGTCATGCTATACGTGCAAATAGACGACTGCTTGAAGCCGTGGGCTGCGTCGTGGGCTGCGTCCCTAACCGTGTACTTAACATCTATATAGTAGCTAAAATACATATATTTCTCCTACTACTGTATATAATAGGGAAGTATAGTACACAGTTTGGGACGCAGCCGTGCTCTCTTGTTTGCTGTTAAACGATTGAGCTCTGCCGTGTGTGTACATGTCCTGTTACAAAATGCGGTGAAAGCGACATTAATAGTGTGATTAAGGTGTGTACATGTGTGTACATAAAACAGGAGATACTAAACATGTCTTAATTCGATTTGTGTTTATTTCGAGTATGACTTTAGTCGGATTAAGGTAATAAAAAATCGCTGTTTACATGCTAGTTTCTTAATCAGAGTATCATCTTAATCAGGTTAATATTGGATTATTGTTGTCCGTGTAAACATACTGAATGAAGGCTGCTGGATTTTGCTGCAAAAATAAGAAGCGAGTGTGACAGTTAGTCTCCAGAAGAACCGTAAACAGAAGAACCCAGACTCCTTTTTTTCTTTTAAAGCAAAGGGTTGTCACAACAAATATTGCCTTTGTTTCATTTATTACTGTTTACTTACTCTTTACGGTTTTATTTATTTATTTATTTATTTTTTTAATGTAGAAACATTTAATTTCATTATTGTGAAGGCATCTTTGCTCTACAGCATTTCTTTGCATGTGCCTAAGACTTCTGCACAGTACTGTGTATTTTATTTATATAAATTTTTACGCTTGATTCTGCCATTGGGAACAGACAGGAAGGGCAAACTTGAGCATCTCTGGCTAAGCTGCACACCTCAAAACTATCCGTGACATAATAGTAACATAATATGTCAGTCTGTTATTATTATTACTGCAATGACTATAAAAAAAATTCATGCAAAGTGTAAACAAGCTGATTTCGAAAACACATCAAGCAAAAAGTGATATGACACTGCCTGACTCTATAGTTGGAAGACTACTGTCTCATAATCGCACTATCCGGTGTCACCCAGAAGAGGATGGGTTCCCTTCAGAGTCTGGTTAATGTCAAAGCATCTTCCTCATGTCATCTCAAATAGTTTTTCCTTGCCACTGTCACCTCTAGCTTGCTCATTAGGGCTCTGAATCTAAATCCATATCTGTATGGTATCTGATATCTGTAAAGCTGCTTCCTGACATCTTATCCATTGTTAAAAGCGCTATATGAATCACTGAATTTAATTGAATTGAATGCTGAGCAGAAGCCAAATTCAGAGCGTCTAGTGCTACCACATAGTTTCACAAGACGAGGCGTATGCTAAAAATGGCCAGTCGTGTTTATTCGCCACTAACCGTTTGAAACAAAACACTATAATAACTTTTGTGAAGATGTGAAGCTATGAACTTTTTCGAATGGAAGTTCCATCATAATCCTCTGTACGTACTTAAATGTGTGCACACGGAAGTACACAAGAATCAGCTAAGTGTAAAACATGTAAGAGGTGCTTTATGTTCAGTGGATAGAGTGCCTGAGGCTTAGACTATATTAGCACTGCTAACTAACCAGCATACTGTGGGAAATTAAGGCAAATATATGTAGATGGTAATCATACCGTAAAATAACTCGGTTCCTTTTTAGATTAATTTACATAGATGATTTAGGTGTTCGGAAAGATCATGAAAATGCACCTTCGTCATTCTAAACGATGTACTCAATAGCAAGTACAGAAAATATAACACGAGTTCAGGTCACAAATTAAAGGAAAAACCAACATAAAGTGTCTTTGTAAGGAGTTATGAATAGTCAGAACTCCTTCAGTGGGCCTTTTGGCATGGATTCTACATGTCTATGAAAGTAGACCAGTTGGATGGACACCGCTCTTCCAAAAGACATTCCTTCGGCTGGTGTTCTGAACTCCTTAAGAGTTCAAAAGGGTTGAGATCGGTTCACTGTGACGGCCATAACATATGATTTACACCGTTTTCAACTCATCAAACCATTCCGTGAGCCCGTGTACGCTGCGGACAGCGGACATTGCTCTTGGAAGAGACCACGCACATCAGGATAGAAATGATTCATTAAAAGATAAAAGTCTTAAAGGGACAATGGACGATGGCCAGCAAATTAGCCTATAACATAGTGTAACATGACAACAAGTTTTTCCTTTAATTTATCCCCAGTCTGTATCTAACATATGGCTACCAACTGCCACTGATATACCTTTACAGCACGTTTGTAATAAGACTGTTGGGGGGGAAAAGTGAAAAAGAGTGACTTGTTTAGAATTCTAACAGGCAGAGTGATGCCTCTGACCTCATATCTGCCACATTATCCCTCACACTTTAAACTCATTGAATGAATATGTCTAAGCTCTAAATGAATTTTACTATACCGCTGCTTCCATTACATATCCACTGAACATGTATAATGCATGGCCATAACCTAAATATCATTCCCGTGGTATTTATCCAACACTGGACACTCATTTCCATGTATATGACAGTTTCAGCATACATATCTTCAGAGCACGGTGAAGGACTCTACAGCTGAATGTTAAGACAAGTTAACGAGAGCAAAAAAAAGAAGAAGAAGAATTTGTGCGAGTGAGGACAATGAGGGGACTTATCTTAATCCTGATGCTCCATGGAGCAGGTCAGGGAGGGCAGTGTGCAGAGAAGAATTAAAAACAGGTGTCCCAATGCTCGCTGGAACACCAATCTCTCCGCCGTGCCAAGCACACGGCGTACATTCAAAGACACACTGGAGGCTGATAACAGAGCGCACTGCATCAGAAACTAATTTAGAGACAAAAACACCACTGCTTAATGTTCCAGTACTAATGATTCTTCTCGGAGGAGAGATGCATACCCATCCTGTTTGCTTGCCTTATAAATTCTGGCCATATCTCTGTCAGGTCTGACCTGGCCTCGGTCTAAACCCTCCCAAAAGGAGCTCTTGAGGTTATTACCTACAGCTGTTCGATCAAAGAGACACACTTTTAGAGACAAAACACACAAACAATGTATGGATTGCAACTCACTACTCTCTTTAAGTGCTGGCTTTTTGGACGTATACTGCGACATAGATGGTCCGGGTTTTCCCTACCACAGAAAGGCTTTATGTGTGTTTTTTTTTCCGGAGCGCCTTAAGCCGAATGAATGTAAAAACGCGTTTAGGTGACATACCAGAATTCATGTAAAAACAGTAGTGAGAGTTCTATGCGCTGACAAAAAAACAACAACAACAACAAAAAAACAGAGAGGTGGCTTGATCTCAAATGGAAAGGTAAGTGGGCAACAGGAACGACCTGCCAATCAACAATCAGTGTTTGTAGGAACTTTTTTGGATAGTTCTCTGTACCGTGAACTTGCGATGGTAGTTACAACCATCGACTCGGATAAGCAAGTTGCAAGCTGTCTATAAAGTAATCCTCAACAAACAATAAATGCAATATAAACTTTTTTGTTAGGGAGTAATTCTTATGGATGTTGCCAATAGCGATAGCAGATAACTAATGTAGCCTATTTTACAGCTCAAGAAATCGCTAACCTAGCTAACTTACAGTATATAGATATTCGTGTGCTGAAGGAAGTTACGTTAGCCAGTGACGCTAGTTAGTTGATGTTACGTAAAGATGCCTTGACTGAACTAACGTTAATATCTAACGTTGCTTGGTAGCTAAAGAAATGTAGGCTGTGTTCACATCAACATCCTTTTGCGATGAAAACCGCTGGTCAAAGCGTTTTTTTGATGTATTCTAAAATACAGATGAGTGCATCCTAAAGGAAGCTCAGAGCATTTTTGAAATGACAGTCTACTCCATAGGATTTTTATGTAAAACAGGTGCTGACCACTTCAAAAAGAAAGAAAGACGTGAACCCAGTCGAAATTAATCAAGAAATTCTCTGTCTATCTCCTTGATGTCCTTTGGTTGCATTTTCAAAATAATTACGCATGCATTTCAGCATGTTTATTCTTCCTTTGTGTACAAGTTAAGGTAATCCACATATATTATATTGTCATTAAATCGCAAACATTTTATATGGTGAAATTGAGAAACTTTTGACCATAAGTACAATAAGTGTTGACAGCGTTCCTTCAGAAATATGTGAAGGATCAAAACAATATGAAAAAAAATTCCTTTGAATCATTTCAATTCCCAATACTGCACCCCCCACCCCCCACCCACCACTACAACCCCCACCCCCAAACTCCACCACTCCTGGGGTAAACCCTGCTTGGTGATGCTTAAGCCTTGAACATTAACGGCATCTTAGAGATGAGCAACATAGAAAACTGCTGTGCTCCGTGCCATGTTGATTCAGAAGTCATGAGCAAATAAAGCGTGCTTCATCAGTGCTTCAGACAACTAGGTGACATTTTTCAAACTGAACAGGATGTGTTTGTTGTTGTTGACTTGTTTGTTTTAATGTCTCCGGGTGGTCACTTTTTCAAAGTCACAGGCCAGTAATTCTCAACATTTGATCATCAGCCATTGCTCTTTTTTTCATGTGTGTGAGTGTGTGTGTGTGTGTGTGTGTGTGTGCGTGTGTGTGTAGACATTTCCGATGGGACAAAGCAACAAAAGCGCTGATCCTTTCAATAGTTTCCACACACACCAAATGACTAAACAAAAAGGCCACGGGCATTAAGCTGGATTCTGAAAAGAGGGGTGGAGACCCACTGTTCGAAAGGGAGAGAAAGGAAGTCAGGACAGGAGGGAGGGGGGGGGAGGGGGGGGGGAAGCAACGCTCTGGATAGATGGCTGGCGTTCCTGGGTTCCGCTGACAAGCAGAAAGTCGAAAAACGGATGAAATGAAATGATGTTTTTAATGCCATCTGGCTTTGCACTGATTGGCAGAAATGCTGCCAGACAGCAGTGCGCTGATGAAGCTCTCAGGCAGAATAGGAACGAGACTGGGAGCCATACTTTAACTAACAAAATGGAAGTATTTACATAAAAGGGGACAGAGCTGAAAGAGTGGAGGCATGGAGTTCATTGTGAAGGCCTACCGCAATACACAATGCCGTATATTTCCAGAAATAATGACTCAAACTCTATTCTGCTTTAAAAATCATGCTGTGTATACTAATTTAAGCTGGATCTAATTGGTTCTGAGCTGCCAGGCTACTGATGCAATAAATCTGTTCAACCTGTCATCATCATGCTGGTGAAAAGTACGTGAACGTTCAGCTAGCAATCATTACAATAATACATTTCTCTGGCTCACTGACATTAGTAATAGTGACATTATGAAGCACATGATTTGTATTACAGAAATTCGATAAAGAAGCTAAAATTACGAAGGCAAACCATGTCTTATTACAGGCTGTCATTCATGTACTTAGTCAGAATAGCTTAGTGTTAGCTCTGATATGAAAGGGACCGTTTTACATACCAGTGGAAGTGTTTTCATTTTCATAAAAGCCGCTTTTCACTGCTTCCATCACCATAACTTCGGCGCACACTCTTTGCCCACCCACAGAAAAATCAAACATTCGAACAGTCCCATTTTAAGTGCCTGTATAGTTTGGGGTCAGATTTAATCTGCAGACAGATTCATCGTAATCTTTGCCTAAATTCCACTAAAAATGCCATCCAGCGTTTAAAAAGAGTTTCAGAATACTTTGTTGAATGTCTGCAATATGTGCATGTTGTGTTCTGTGGGCTTAGTGAGTGCTCAGGTATGTTATGGACAGTATACACAGATCAGTCATTAAAACCACCTGCCTAATATTGTGCTGGTCTCCTTTGTGCTGCCAAAACAGCTCTGACCCATCGAGGCATGGACTCCACAAGACCTCTGAAGGTGTACTGTGGTACCTGGCACCAAGACATTAGCACCTTTAAGTCCTTTAAGTTGCAAGATGAGGCCTTCACGGATCGGACTTGTGACTTGATCACCTCAATGAGCCTTTGGGACAAATGACCCGGTTGCCGGTACACTCGTTGTCCTTCCTTCGACCACTGTTGGTAGGTACGAACCACTGCATACCGAGAACACCTCACAAGACCTGCTGATTTTAGAGATGCTCTGACCCAGTCTTCTAGCCATCACAATTTGGCCTCGTCAAAGTCGTTCAGATCCTTATGCTTGCCCATTTTTCCTGCTTCCAACACATCAACTTCGAGAACTGACCCTTCACTTGCTGCCTAATAAATATATCCCACCGCTTGACAGGTGCCAACGTAACGAGAAAATCAATGTTGTTCCCTTCACTTGTCCGTGGTTTTAATGTTATGGCTGATTGGTGTATATCTGCTCAGTGTTGCTGCTGGCGCCATAGCAGAAACTGCTAAAATTAGAGCTTTTCACTTTAGCCTTAATTTTGGTGAAATTACAGCTTCTATAAGGCAGGTGGTTAGTCATGTAACCAGCTGGGATTGGCCCACCCACAGTCCAAATATCGGCTCTGCGTCTGTACAAAATAAACTGAAACCGCTGATTAGAGCACAATCTGGTCATTAAATCTCCAAATGGTACTTTCATCTGTAAAATGGTAGCCTTGATTTTCCTTGACAAGTAATGCCATGGTTATGGAATGATTCATTCTGCACGAATACTTCAAATGCAGGCCGGTCATTTTCTTCTGGTGAATCCATTAACCTCAGAGATATGGCAAGATGGTGTATACTACCGTGTTTCTTCAGCAGTGTGTGTGTGTGTGTGTGTGTGTGTGTGTGTAACCAGCCGTTATTTGACACAACCAGATCATAGAGTGAAAGAAAAGCACTGACTTCTTAATGTTCACTGATTGCGTTACAATACTGCACACACACACACACACACACACACACACACACACACACACACACAAACACTTTCTCCCCTCACTATGTACTATGCATATGCAAAGGCTTGGACTCTGTTTTCTTTCACCTCCGTAACCTACGATATGCTTTGGAATAGCTTGGTGCGTTAATTAAAAAACCCCAAAACAAAACAGGGTAAACGATCTCAAAGTGTATAATTCACACGAGGAAGGGGGAAGGGGGAAAGAAAAGACTTAAACGCCAAAGATGAAAGTGGCAGCTTTCATGTAATTTTCCATCAATACCAAGTGACAATCTCACAACAGCATCTGTTACTGACTGCCAAGTTTGTATTATACACTGCAATTGCATTGACAAAGACTGCTACATTATGCGCCTGTCAAACCTCAACATTTAGAATTACCTATTAGCTCAAGACTTAATGGGCTGCTTGCACATGACCGCCAAAGTACATCTAGTGTCCATGGAGACGTGTCCATTCAGACACCTAGCACTACTCTCCATTTATCATAGTCTTTTAATTCGACTAGCTGAAATGCCCTCCATGGACTGCCTGATGCCTAGAATGGCCATAAAAGTCAAATGATTTAAAGACAGATATGATGGGAATCTGTATTTAAGCATTCCCAATCACAGTCACCCGGAAACGTGCTAACATTTATGAGGCTTTTAACCTTGAGGAAATTACATTCAAATGCATACTCTTCGACAGGCATATAGTGTACTGAGCAAAATAAAAATTCCGTTCTTCCACAGAAATCGGCAGTGCCATTCATACGCTAATGGTTAGAGCGCAGTATTCTGCCCTGGCTCATTCACTGCAGTGGGATATTAAAGACATATAGAAGGCAATAAGAAAGTGATTCAATAAATGCTAAATGAAACTGAAAATGTCCACCCAGTGCTTCATTATTAGTGGAGCTAATAAATGCTAGCTAATTTCAACTAGAGTTTCACTGGATAATATTGTGTTTTATTTGTGCCGCCAAAAAAGCTGGGACCAGTCGAGGCATGAACTCAACAAGACCTCTGAAGGTGTGCTGTGGTATCTGGCACCAAGACTTTAGCAGTAAGTCCTTTTAGTTGTGAGATGGGGCATCCATGGATCAGACTTGTGAGTTGATCACATCAGTGAGCCTTGGGAGCGCATGACCATGTCGCCAGTTCACCGGTTGTCCTTTCTTGGACCACTTTTGGTGATTACTAACCACTGCATACTGGGAACACCCTACAAGACCTGCTGTTTTTAGAGATGGTCTGACCCAGTCGTCTAGCCATCACAATTTGGCCCTTGTCAAAGTCACTCAGATCCTTAAGCTTGCCCATTTTTCCTACGTCCAACACATCAACTTTGAGAACTGACTGTTCACTTGCTGTCCAATAAATCCCACAACTTGACAGTTGCGATTATAACAAGATAATCAATATTATTTCCCTTCACTTTAAACTGAAAATGTCCCACCCAGTCCTTCATTATTAGCAGGCGCTAATAAATGCTAGCTAATTTCAACTAGAGCTTCACTGGATAATCAAGCTTAACTGTAAAGATTTCCAAATTCTGAACAGGAAACCAGTATCAGGCCATCGGGTTGTCTTCAACCAGCCCAAGACAACCCATGTCACACCCCTCTTCATCTCCCTCCACTGGCTTCCTGTAGCTGCCCGCATCAAGTTCAAGGCCTTGATGCTCACCTACAAGACCTTGTCAGGAACAGCACCCTCCTACCTCAACTCTCTCCTGAAGGCATACATTCCCTCTCGCAATCTGTGATCCACTAGCGACCGACGTTTAGTAGTTCCCACTCAGCGTGGCGTAAGGTCCCTTTCCAGAACCTTCACGCTAACTGTTCCTCAGTAGTGGAATGCACTTCCAATCTCAATCCGGACCACAGAATCTCTCACCATCTTCAAAAAACAGCTAAAGACCCACCTCTTCCATGAACACCTAACCAACTCATAAAAATAAATAAATAAATAAAAAACTAACACAGAAACACGCACTTACACCTCTACTCTGTTCATTTTGCTTCCTCTGGAACTCATTTAATGGATCTTGTATAGTATCACTACATGTATTGTTCCCTGCTTGATATATCGCTTTGCTTATTTGTCATTCGCTTTGGATAAAAGCGTCTGCCAAGTGAATAAATGTAAATGTAAATGATGTGCTACATTAAAAACTTTAGGACAGGATAAGGACTACAGCCACATAGTCTTCCCTCCCTGGGAATTCATAAACATGTTCATTTCGCTTAGTCCATATTAATTACTCAGCTAGTTACCACTTTTAACTTGTGCTTTCACATACGCAGTGTTTATTCTGTATGAATTCAACCTTGCTGAGTTTTCCATTCTAGCGTGGTTATTCAAGGCAGGTGAGATCGCTGCAATTGCTCTCAGGAGCGGACCGAAATAACAAAGACCAAACTATCTGAGTGACTATCTGAGTGACAGATCTAATCAGGTCAGAAAGATCATATTTACTGTATATTATATTTAGTTGGAAGCACGTGAACGTCACCACAAGTCATAATTACGAGTGGGGAACTTTTCCCTTCCTGGGGGCGTGTCAGTAAGAAAACATGGTGGAATCAACGGATGCAACGTCTGTAGGTGACCCTAAATTTGTTGAAATTTATTGCAATGTTTACAATAAAATAAGGTACTTGCCCAAAATACAATAGCGTCGTACAATTACGATATAATGCTGTATGTAATGATGAAGTTTACAGCGGCTTCATAAATTGATTAAAAACTTTTTTTTTTTTTTAAAACAGCAAAGCAAGACCTGATGCCCATTCTTTGTTCTTTATTTTCTAGATGAAAAAGAACATTTCACTCTGATTCGGACCCGGCAAACGAAATAACAGTCCGTGAAAGGCCGGAACACTGGAGCTTTACTTGCCCGGTAGATTAGCAAATAAATTTCTGATTTGTCCACCTTAGGTATAGATCTGTTAAAGAGCCTGAGTTAACAAATCAAGGTGCCAGCATAAGTAAGTTTTATACGAAGGCTGAACGTGTTGGGAATAGTCCAAAAACTTCCCACAAATCGCAAGGATTGATGCCATCGACAGAAGAGAGAGAAATGCTGTCTCTTCTATATAAAGTAGAAGTAGAAGGGGCAGTGGTGGCTTGGCAGTTAAGGCTCTGGGTTACTGATCGGAAGGTCTTGGGTTCAAGCCCTAGCACTGCCAATCTGCCACTGTTGCGCCCTTGAGCAAGGCCCTTAACCCTCTCTGCTCAACAGGTGCTGTATCATGGCTGACCCTGTGCTTTGACCCCAGCTTCCTGACAGGCTGGGGTATGCAAAGAAAACAATTTCACTGTGCTCTACTGTATATATGACCAATAAAGACTCATTATCATTAAAGAGCAGGGACAAATACGTTCTCTTGGCCTCTCAGCCACAGCGTTTTTCACGATTCTACCTCGCAGCTCATCTTCTAACGTTAGGATAAAACCTTACACAGTCGCAGAAACATCAGCAGCCTGTGATGCTGTTTTAGCATGAGATATTAGTTCAGCGACCTGCAGCCCTGTGAGGACTTTACACACCTGTTCTAACTCTTATTTGCGATTTTAAACAAATTCATTTTCCTAATTACATAATCATTTGGCTGGTATCCAGAGGTCCCTTTGTTTTCAAGTTAGTCCAATGCAGAGCGGCACCATTAGATATAACACACACAAGCAACGTAAGTAATGAGCTGTAAAATTGCTCATTGTGGCTAAATATGGATAACACTGGGGGATCGAAGTCATTTAAGACATGAGGTCACACGCAATTAATAACAATATTAGCAACTAGTTTGTCACTAATAACACAACTGAAGCATTCCAAAAATTTTAAAAAGCACCGTATACTTTATGTCCTCGGCAAGAAATAATTACGCCTGGATTATTATTGCCTTTTGCCGAAGCACGAGCAGGTTTTCTAAAACACCACTGTTTGAACACTTTCCCACCTCTAAACACATTAGAGAGCGAATACCTGTTAAATACAGTGTCTTGACATGTAATCAGTTCCAGAAATATTGGCACCCTTTATGAAAATGGGGGCAAATAAATATCTCAAATGAGTAACGCAGAGTTTTACACACGATATTTTGAGCTTCGACTTATGAATGCGCAGTGCTGTGCAAAAGTCTTGGCACATGCAAAGAAATGCTGTAGAGCAAAGAAAGTTAAGATACTATTGATAATATTTCTACATTTTAAAAAAATACTATAAAGAGCAGTAAACAGTAATAAATGAAACAAAGTCGATATTTGGAGTGACGACCCTTTGCTTTAAAAAAATGAATTATTAATACTCTCAGGTACAGTTTGTGCAGTTTTTTGAAGGAAATTAGCTGGTAAGTTTTACTGAGCATCTTGCAGGAACAGCCGCAGTTCTGGAGCAGCAAATCCCAGCAGCCTTCATTATGTTTTTTGCGTGAAACGTAATGGTGGTCTCGTAATATGCTGCTTTCTTTACTGACTATCATCAAATAAAAATGTGTAACAAAGTTTGCACTACAAAAAATAGGGTGCCAAGACTTTTGAGCAGTGCTGTACAGTACTATATAATTTTGATTTGAACAAACACATATTTTTTTACACTAAATTATCAGTACAACCTCCTCCGTACAGAACATTTTAAACGTTATATTCTTCAGCTGTGCTCTTCACTCAGACTGCTGCGTTTCTTAGAGTTTAACTCTCAGGTGAAACATTGATTTTGTGCTTCTGCAAAACTTTCTGCCTTAATGTAGATGTATGTTTGTGTCTTTACCTTCTTCCAGAAGCATTTATGATGCCATCAGTCTTCACAAGATCTCCAGGAATACGAGCCGACTAGACGCAAAAGACATCAGCGATCCCCAACACCGTATTTCACAGTGGGCAACTCTGGGTTGTTCTCATTGTTTCTTTCATGCAAACCCTTCCGAATAGTTTTACTGCTATGTAGGTGGAAATACGTTCATTCAGATAAGTGCAATTCTGAATCTGTATCTGTATCTACCAGAAGTGGGGCTGGTCTAATCCAGAAGCCAGAGCACTATACCCCACAAGGAGTACCAGAGACCACTCAGAGCGATGGCACCAAACAGCACAAATACGAAGTTAAAGTAACAGAGCAGAGGAAAGCAACAGACACATCACACGTGGAAGATCAAGTCCAGGAGAAATGCAAGGCTCAAGCCAGTCAACCAGCAGACAAAACAAGGAATAAAAAAATAAATAATAATAGTGTATCTTCTATTCATATCTGTGCTTTTATCTGTTTAGAACACATTATCTGTCCAATTTGACTAGTGTATTGTACTCAGTAGCATCCCTAATACTTTAATGGTATCATTTTCCCCCATGCATTGGAGAGAATGATATCATTATTTAAAAAAGAAAAGGGAATGACATGAAAGGTAAGTGCTACGCATCAACGTATATAATGTTTATTGTGTGCAATCATTTTTGCCCATTCTCTTCTAGGGTGCCAATAATTCTGAAGTTGATTGTATTATGACTCGGAAATGGAGGATACATACTATGCAGTTTAATGTAACTTAGTTCCTGAGCAAGCCTTTTTGAGCCTTCAACGAGAAAGATAAAATAAAAAGTACATAAAATATTGAAAATGGCTCCCAGTATAAAAATGAACCATCGCCAGGCAGACATTAGAGATTCCATTTAAGCCGTACATGCTTGGGTGGAATCAGCTAACAAACATTCACAAAGGGATTCGTTTTATTTTAATACTCTTCCCGCAGCTGCTCAGCATCTGCGGCAAGCCCACCGGACATCTTTTTTCATGAAGCAGACACATGCACAAACATAATTAGTTGCCACACTCTCAAATAATATTAAGTGTCTGACAATCAGTCATTCTAATTGAAGGCATCAATTACAAAAAGATATTGATGTTTCGAGAGGCCTCACTTCTGAACACAAGCATCTCTGATTGCATTCGGTGTTTAATTTTTCTAGTGGTGGGCAGTCGGAAAACCGCCGTGTCACAACATATGCACGGCGTAATAGGTCATGCCCTCAGAATATGCATATTCTAATATGAAAACACGCAGACAAGCTCCCCGCCATTGTTGCTGGCAGGGACGGCAAAGGCAAACATCTGCAGCACACTCATCAAGGCCCTGGACGCTCTGCAGGACAATGGCTTCACAGCAGATGAGCACGGATGGATGGAGAAACGCTTAATGACCCGCGAACCGAGCGGATTATGCCAGAACACCCAAGGATGTTAACACAAACAACATCTATCCACAAGCACCAAGCCAGGTTCTCATGCTAACCAAATGGAAATCACAGCACCCTGTGTGTACGAACGGTATGTTTATGGTATAGGTGTAATAACCAAATGAGTAATGAATTATTGCTAATCCGTCCCCAGTATTTTTCAGCCATGTGTTTGAAATGAGCCTAAGTACATAAGCCTTATTTCACTTATATGCCTCATCCCTGTTCATTTGCCAAAGTAGTCACAATATTTAATTGCACAAAAACTAAAGCAGGGGTGCCAAACTCAAATTCTGCCAGGACAACATCAGCATTTTGTGAGTCTTTGAAAGCCCATAAACAAAGGCTATTAAATATATTTTACATATTATTACCCATTCTCTTGATTAACAGCAATAACCTAAGCTCTGAAAGTAGAATATGATGATTATAGGACAAATAATGACTATAATGCAATTTGTTTGTTGTTTGTTTGTTTGTTTTTAAAAATATATGGGGATTGTAAAGACTAGTTAATTAGACTAATACACTGACTCATCAGTACTGTGGTAGATGATAAAGAAATGTAACCAAGAGACGCAATAATGCAGCTGAAATAATCTAATATTAATTAAGACTAAACAATTCTATTGTCAACTGCGCGTTATGTAAGAGAATGCTGGGAAATGTTTGTTTCTTTATTTTCTTTCGCTTCAATGGAACACGATTCACTGAAGTGATTTACTTTGGCATCATTCTGTATGGCATACACAACATTCATCGTTTTTCATTTGAACTTTGGAAAATATGACTTGTTGCATGTGTACTGAACAGTGCTAGCTCGTCCTTAGGAGCAGTTTGCAGAGCTGTACAACAAATGTTAATCTTCATAAAGACCTCATTCAAAACTCCATGCATTTCCAATTCAGTTGTACTATTAACGGTCACACTAATACTACCTCGTTTGACTGACCACTCATTTTTAAAATGTTTCTATTTGACAGATATAAGCTGATAAGATGTTCTATCGATTTGCTCGGATGAAATCAAATTTGATTTGAAGCTTTGTGGCTTTGAGTGTGAATATGTTAGCCGTAAGATTATCGATAAGCTAGTGTTCTCCGAAACAATGACAAAATTCGCATTTAGGAGATAAATGCACTCAAAATGTACAGTCGCTCTCTACCACCAGTACAGATCATGACATTTAATGACATCATTCATCAGATTTTCTGTCCAATCAAAAGCTCTCTATGACTTCAGAATCTGAAGTGTCCCGACCCTGACATTATAAAAATCCATGGTACTAACTGTTACGTGACCTTAACGCCAAATAGGCCTAATAATTTAATAATACTCGGTGTCCACCAAGATCCTGTTATATAGCAAACAATCAGAATTAAATCTAGTACATTAATGCAAACAAAGTCAAAGTGTAAGTCCAGACAATAGATCTATGATGTACAGGACCATTTCTATTGTACGATATACTGTACTGTAAAGATTTGGAGAGGGGGAAGGGGGATGATAGAGTGTTTCCACCTGCAATGGCTCAGAAAAAGTGTTTCCCCTTTCCTATGATGATAGCTCTTCAGAATGCGCTTCATGCACGGCGATGGGAAACATACCTGCCGTATCAAACATACCTGAACAAAGATATTTCTAAAACCGCTCAAAACTAGCTGCTAGACTGTACATTGGATGACGTATACATTATGTTGTCAATACTCAACCGTCTATTATGTAGACAGTTACGTAATTGGTCCATAATAGACCAATTACGTAAATGTCTACATAATATCTAATTGCCACTCTACCTCAATTTTGTTTGAGGCTACGTCTTCATTGATGTTGTCTTACCACACCAAAACCTACAGTCATTAGCATATTCAGGTATTTCCTGGTCAGGGTTGCGATAAATTCAAGCCTATCCCGGGTATGGAACTCAGATACTCAAATAATATATAATAAGATAATTACGAGTTATTAATAATTCAGGCACTATTAAGCATTTATGCATCTGCAGTAGATCAGCAATATAAAGAATGAATCTTTGGATATATATATATATATTGTTTTACACTGATTAATTATTGACTAGATTAATTCAATAGAATGATGAAGCACTAAAAACCTGTGTGATTCAAGAGTCCAGTCTTCATGAAGCTCTTTTCTGTTTATGCGCCTGCTTCCATTATAAAGATGAGGATGAGAGGGGAATGTAATAAACAGGTTCCTGTAGCGGCAGATTAATTACACCATCCAGAAGGCACTTGGGCTTTGACACAGTGCACTTGAGCTGGCCGAAGGCAAGGTTGTAGACATCCTTTCAATTACAGTCTACTTTTAGACTCAGTGCCCATGGGACAAACAACCAATGTCACTGCAGTAGAATCTAAAGTGTTGGAATGTTTCTGCAGGCTCCGTGAGCTCAAAAAATACATGAGCTCAAGTATTTGATAAATTAATCTCCAGGAACATTTGAAGCTGACAGCTACTGTAAACACGGAGGCTTCAGAGGC
Source organism: Ameiurus melas (assembly GCA_012411365.1). NCBI lineage: Eukaryota > Metazoa > Chordata > Actinopteri > Siluriformes > Ictaluridae > Ameiurus > Ameiurus melas. The sequence continues at coordinate 19,579,419 of CM022774.1, read as the reverse complement.
AGGGAGCTAAACTAGAAGGCACACTGATCTTTGATATCTTGGCACTGGTGGGCCTAGGCATTTAACCTGGTGCTGCTGTGTTAATTATGATGACCAAGGAAATAAATTAAGCTCATTGAAACATGTCAGGTCGTATCTCTGCAAGCATTTCACATCGCCAGGAGTTCATTTGGTAAAAAGACAAAATCGATGTATCTGATGAGTGCAAATGATGCAATGGCCATCTAGGCGTGGAATTCACAGTTGGGTGTTTATACAGGCTGGTGTGTCCCTGGAACAGCTTGTCTGTGGCCAGGATTGTACACAATACCCAAAGCAAAGACACAACAGTCAGAATAAACACACACATATGGTGTAATGAGGTTAGTGAAGTACATTCTTAGTGAAACATTCAGAGACACTGCTGTGAGAAATAAGTCTTGAACCAGACAAGAGTTAGATCATGAGTATTATTTGGACAGAATAAGATTTCCGGACATATACTAAACAGTCCAAACGTTTGTGGGCACCTGACCATTACACCTATATGTGCTTATTGAACACTGCATTCCAGATTGATTCCCCCTTTGCTGTTATAATCATCTCCACTCTTCTGGGAAGGCTTTCCACTAGATTTTGGACCATGGCAGTGGGGATTTGCGTTCATTCAGCCACAAGAACTTTAGTGAGATCAGGTAATGATCTTAGGAGAGGAGGTCTGGGGTGCAGTCAGTGTTCCAACTCATCCCAAAGTTGTTCAGTGGGGTTGAGGTCAAGGTTCTGTACAAGACACTCGAGTTCTTCCAGTCCAACCTTCTCACACCATGTCTTCATGGAGCTGGCTTTGTTCACAGGAGCATTATGATGCTGGAACAGGTTTTTTGTTCGAGTGAAGGGAAATTGTAACGCTACAACACACAAAGACATTCTGTTCAATTCTGTGCTTCCAACTTTGTTGCAACAGTTTCGGGAAGAACCACATATGGGTGTGATGGTCGGGTGTCCACAAAATTTTGGCCATAGAGTGTAAGTCTGTTAAACAACATTACTGGACGATGTCAGCAGTCATTCGCATGGGATTCAGCCATCTCTGAATGAATCACAGAGTGTCGTGGCGATATACACATGGTTATCACAGGCAAACATCCCGTTATAACCACTTGTTTAAGAGATGTGCTTGAGCATTAGTAGGTCACATGACCATAACATCTAGCCTTGTTAGGTTGTACCTGTACTAGGAATTCTATAATTTACCGCAAACCCCCAGAAGCTTCGCTTCTCTGACAAGTCCCTTTAAACGTCATCTATATTTTATTGCTCTGCATTTTAAACTCTGGCCAATACTTGGTTTCATTTTGGTTTTGGCAGAAGACGACAGAAAAGAGCACTTCGCCGAGTGCCGTTAGACCGAAGAAAAAGCAGAAAAACTCTTTTCCCTACAGGATATAATGGACACTTTACCAGACGGGATATCTATTACCTGGGTTTTTTCTGCTGGACATTTTATAAACTGTAAAATATGGTGTAATCTTTCCCGAAGCGCGCACGCACACACACACACACACACACACACACACAGTCTGTAAAAAATGACTGACATGAGGATTTTGGACAGGACAAAAATCGCAGAACAATAATTACCTTACCCCAGCACCCAATGTAAAATTAGTCCCATTCAAATAAGTCCATAGTCTTCCTGTTGCTAGACTTTTTCTACTTCCACTTACCAGAGCGAGAGAGAGAGAGAGAGAGAGAGAGAGAGAGAGAGAGAGAGAACGCGAGAGCACTGATAAAATATTACAACTCTCTCAAAATTGATCATGTTTCCAGACTTATTCAATATATTTGCAGTACGTTTTTCCTTAAACCAATGCTGAAGTGATTGGCCTATGGACTGAAGTGCACTCGATTCTTTGTTGTAGAGCTGTATGATGCAACCTGACTTCACTAATGAGAACCCCAACCCTAATAAAGCACAGAACCTAATTACAGAAACCGGCTAGGGTTGAACCTTGATGGATCGAGCTGAGTACCTAAATGTTAGGCTTGAGAGCTTATGTCTGCTCGCATAAGCAAAAAAATAAAAATAGCCAGAGGGTTAGTAAGCCATAAAACAGCAATTTGTTAATCCATAAAAGAGCTATTTCAGTGGAGTATAAACTATTCGTCCTGGAGTCCATCAGATTCTCCACTCGGTTTCTCTCTGGCTTGCAACTCATTGGCTGAAAGTGCTTATGGACGCCTATGCTGATTTTTTTCCCTTCTTTTCTAAAGCTCTTCCCAAACCCACACACACACACACACACACACACACACAGACGCACACCCACCCACAAACAAACACATCCCCCAACATTAATTGCAACAGTTCCTTTCCCTAATGTGTTGATGTTGGCATTTCATTCAGACGTGTAATTTCTTTTCTGCACCAGGTAGTGCACACACATCATGTCCACAGGGCGAAACCCAATAATAAGCCACACGCTCAAACTACACAAACCTTTAGCCCTGGATATGATTACTTTTAGTAAAGTACTGCCAATCCAAATCTCTACCTCAGTCGAATAGCTGGCTACTGCTGGCCAGGTTCTCCGAATTACATCAGGTTTTCCAGAGCTAAATTTAAAACCGTGCCCAGGAAGGGAAATGACACCATATGTCTCCTTGAGTTCGTTTTAGATCTTCCGTGCAAAAGCTGGAGGAGATCAGTCAGTGGTTGGTTCCCCATGAGAGAAAAACTTTTTTTCGTGGGCTCCTTCGAAAAGGAGTACAAACTGAGATAAACGTGGCCCTGAAGTTCCTCGGTATTCTGGAACCTCTGCATTAGTCTCTCTCCATCTCTCTCTCTCTCTCTCTCTCTCTCTCTCTCTCTCTCTCACCTCCCACTCTTAGCCACATTATTTATAGGTTATCAAACATGTCACCGCTCACATTCTACACATTCTCTCCATTTCATCACTCAGCTCTCCTAGGCATGCCTGCTCCGCTTCCATCAGATAAACTCTGACACTCATCCAAACGTTACCTCTCTCCCAAACTCTCTCGGAGCTAACGTCTTACTATCGTTATTAGATAAAGACCATTATCGTTACCGCTACTCCACGAGCCCGAGCCGTTAAGCATGCTCTGAATAACAGGTTGGGAATTTTTAGTGAGCGTTCCCAAAGACTGAGCAAAGTTCACAGACCTAATCAGAAAAAGTAATACAAGCAATTCAGAAAGGACACAATCACACCAAAAGGGCAACTATTAGGCCGAGGGAGGGTCTTAGTGCCGAGTGAGGACAAACGTTTCACACGGGGGAAAAACGCAGGTAGAGAAGTATTACATTTTCAGGGTCGTGACACTGAACAACTTGAGAAACCTGATTACTGCGACCGCTTCTATTACGTCCGTGATGAAACTGCTCAATGTGTGCGTAGCACAGTTAAGTTACATCTGGACTCAAGCTATTAGTATTAGTCTGAGTATGAAAGTGGGGCTGTCTGCTTATCACTCACCCTCACAGTGGCTCTGGAGCCATGACGCTCTTCAATTAAACCTTGAGGTAAGGGCTGCCTGTCAATGATAAACTCCTTCATCTTCTATCAAAACCAGAAGCCGCCTCCGCTCTCGTACACAGTACAAAAAGGCCAGCTCATTTGAGACAAAGGCCGTAACCGTTTGAAGAGCTTTCGCTTGCGCTGCTGGTTGCGCAGCACACTGTTCCTTTCTAATTATACTTTTCATGATTTCCTATTGCACTTTAGCATGGATGGAGCTCAAGGTCATCTCCCACAGAAGCTTAAGAATCTGTCTCGCAGTCTTTCGCACTTTCACACCAGCTTCATCATCTGAACTACGGGTCAATTCAACCCACACAGACCGGGGGAAAAAGTGTATCGCGGAAAAAATACACGAGAGAAAAAAAACAGAAAAACAGCATGAGATAAACATGCTCGTGTAAGACATCGGCGTTAGACCGAAGGCGGAAGTGATCACCTCGGATCACCTGAAAAAAAAATTGTGCGAACACAATCTCACATTACGATCTCATCGCAGTAAGATGCATTGCTCCTGACAACAATAACGCTATTAAGAGGGAAATAGTTGTTTCTTTGCCCTCGTTCACGACCGTGAAGTTATTTTTTTTGTTTTCCTTTAAGAGCTCAGTTACAGTTCACTCCAGCACCTGCTTCCCTCTCTGCTCCGTCCATGCTGCTCTCCCTCCCATTGGTCATTAATTACATTACTTAGCCATAATCAGTTTGTCCATGGAGTTTAATTGACCTTGTAATTTTAGGTGAACGCCAGCCGTTTACCTTAATACAAATGCGCGGCAACCATATTAGCCGTGATATATTTCATCCTCTGACGCATATTAGCTCGCCAGTCATTAGAGGAATTTCCATTTTGCTGATTGCACAACAACTATCCAGTGCTTTTGGACAAGTCCGTAAAATAAAATGTTAAACAGTGGCAACGCTGCTTTTCAGGTTGATTCAATTAGTATAGAGTATTTCTTTTCTCTGTCTTAATGCAGGCTTGGGAAATTTTCATTTGACCTTGCAGTATGATGATATATTATCGATATCATGATCAATTCTGTCAGAATTGTCTTTACTGAGATATCATGAATAAAATAAAATATTTTTATCATAAAATATATTTAATAAAATATTTTTAAATAATATTTCATTTAAAAACTACAAAAAACTGATTATATATTTTTAATAATCATTAAAAAAATTTTTTAATAAAAGTGTTCTATGTACCCCTAGTGTATTGTAAACATTATTGTGATATATATCATCTATCATAGAAAAAATTGATATGATTATGTTATATGGAGCACCCCTAGATAGAACTGTTTATTGTTCATGTTGTTGTTGATGATGATATTGCCATTTAGGGTTTTGTTTTTTTTTCTTCAACTTTTCTCACACATGGAAAAAGTGCTACTTCCTCGCAGACAAGAAGAAAAGCATAGCTAGTCATACTTGCTCGGAGGAAGGGAAAGCGAGTGCCTCTGCTCATTGAACTCTTTTGATAATACAGTACAATAAAGCCTCTAGCGTGCATACCAAACCGCATGTTGCGCACATACACTGTGTCTGAATTGCTCAGAATTACAGTTATCAGCGCAATCATGTTCCTATAGAAGCTTCTCATCTAAAAGCCTTATGCAGTACAACACAACGCTTGGGGGCTGTAGCAAATGACCAATCAACCAGCCTCTGCTAAACAAACCTAGATGCTTGCCTCTAATCTCTGCCTAGCACACCAGAACAGTACAAATGCCACACTTTTATGTCTTCTGCTCTGTACTGATGATTGAAAGCACACTATTAAGGGTCACTAATAGAAAAATCAATTAATGGGACGTTTTTAGTGACATATATCTGACAGCCGATACCAAAAAAAAAAGGCTTTCTTTAGCCAGGCAGTGAGGCAGAACGAGAAGAAAGCCCCTGCTATTTGTCACACATTAAGAGAAGAGAATGCATTTACATTCTCCGATAGACGTGATTAAGCTGATCGTCATGGCCCTGCCAATAAGCACTAATGTATAGATGAGCCTTGGAATTAAAAACAGCTCACTGAGCAATACCTTACCATTCTCTACCATTTAAGTCAAAGCTCCATACTGGGGATAAAAAAAAAGGTTCTTTCTCAGAAATATATACATCGCCCTCAAGCAATAATCCATTGGCATTTGTTTTATGAAAACGAAAGAGTCGGTTTGGGAGATGTATTATAAAGAAGAACAGATTACAGCACCAGTTGAAATGTATTTGGCTTGCCATTTTCAAATGTCTAAAACAGGGTTTAAATAGAAGATTTTATTTGAATAAAGAGAGATACAAGTGTGCCAATTTTCACACTCCTATGCGTGAGCTAACTGGGTGTTGTGGTGGCAGCTCTTTCTGTCGAGAAGCTTATTTCACAAAAAATCACAACGTTGAAGCAGACTCCTTAGCACATGCTTTCCCCCAGGTGTCCATGAAGCATAGGCGTAGCGTCTGTAATTTTCTAATGACGTTACGATGGTAGAGATAACGATCGATTATTATCCATCCCATCCATCCATTTTCTCTACTGCTTATCCTATTACTGAGTTTAATCTCTGCAGTTTATTGTTGAACATCAACAATCTGTAAAAAAAAACATTAAATGTCAAACAGGCTTGTGTTTGTTCTCAGATTGCTATCATACACTGATGAGATATTCCATCCATCCATCCTTTTTCCATACCGCTCTTAGGCAGAGTTGCGGAGAGCCTGGAACCTATCACAGGGAGCTCAGGGTCTGGATGGGTTTGGGGAGCCAACCCATCACAGAGTACAATCACATACACACCTCAGACAATTTAGAAATGCCAATCAGCTTACAACACATGTCTTTGCATTGACAGAGGAAACCCCTGAAGCACGGGGAGAGCATGCAAACTCCACACACAAACAGAGGCAGGAATCGAACCCCAACCCCAAAGGTGTGAGGCAATGTGTTAACCACTGAGCCACAAAGCCACTGTATCTTATTTCCTATAAAATGCAAACTGCATAATGGGTGGTTCACATCCCCTAGACTACACTATTTTGCAGTGCATTGTGGGATTTTATGACTGCATTACATTAAGCTTTCAGCTTTTATTTATCACTTACTAGCTCTCTATATAGTGTACAATGCAGAGTTGGGTCTACATCTTGAACAAAACGCTCCAGTGGCTCCAATAAACACGGCACTTCTTTGTGTAATGTACCTAATTCAAATAAATGGATTATATCCGTGAAATGAATCTGTGCTGCAATCATAAGGAGGATGGTGGATTTATTTATTTTATTTTATTTTTCACTGGAAGAAAAAAAATAATTGAGAACCGCTGCCCTAGCAGACTCCAAATGCCCCCTGATCTCATAGGGTTCAGTTGGGGTTATTAGCCTAGGCACAGTGGTCACAAATCAACCACCTGCTGGAGTTCAACCCAGCACCTACAACAGCTGCTGGGGATCTGAACAACCCCCACGCCACATACTCACCAACTCGACACCATACCACATCATCAGGCTCATTTTCATACAGCACTGATGGGCAGTGGCCTGCTGCAGTCGAACTTTTCTAGGCATGAGACCATTACTGAAGTCATTGCATGTGTGCACGAGTGAAATAAGTGATGCTGTGGAAATTTTACTGCTCGCACGATTGACAAAATATTTGTTTCTACCGCACAAGTCACAGATTTACAGTCTCAAAGAAAGGGATGATGAACTCTAACTTCTTCTGCACTGGTTGGATAACTATGATGATTTTTTCTATGTGTAGTTTCTTGGTTTAATCTCTATCGTGCACAGTATGTTTTAGCTTTGTCTGACTCATTTTTATAGCATATGAATGTTTTCTTCCTGTACCACACCTACAGAATACACAACATGGCCAAACAATTGTGCACACCTAACCATAATACCCATATGTGGTTCCTCACCAAACTGTTACCACAAAGAACCCCATTATCCAGAATGTCTTTGTATGCTTTAACATGAATACTTCTCTTCATTGGAACTAATGTCCAAGCCCAAACCTGTTACAGCATGACAATGCACAAACTCAGGTCCATGAAGACATGGTTTGAGAAGGTTGGACTGGAAGAACTCGAGTCTCCTGCACAGAGCCCTGAACTCAACACCACTGAACACCTTTGGGATGAACTGGAACACTGACTTCACAACAAGGCCTTCTTGCTGAACATCAGTGCCCAACCTTTTGCACTCCTGTGGTTGTTGGGAGTTGCCCATTCAGCCACAGGAGTGCAAGAGTTGGGCACTGATGTTCAGCGAGAAGGTCTTGTTGTGAAGTTGGTGTTCCAATTGATGTTCGCTCTTCTGAGAAGGCTTTCCACTGGACTCCATATTAAAGGTTTCACGTTGTTTTGGAATGGAAATCTCAATGGTCAGGCGTCTACATACAGTGGTGTGAAAAAGTGTTTGCCCCCTTCCTCATTTCCTGTTCCTTTGCATGTTTATCACACTTAAGTGTTTCGGAACATCAAACCAATTTAAGCAATAGTCAAGGACAACACAAGTAAACACAAAATGCAATTTGTAAATGAAGGTGTTTATTATTAAAGGTGAAAAAAAATCCAAACCATCATGGCCCTGTGTGAAAAAGTGATTGCCCCCCTTGTTAAAACATACTATAACTGTGGTTGTCCACACCTGAGTTCAATTTCTCTAGCCACACCCAGGCCTGATTATTGCCACACCTGTTCACAATCAAGGCATCACTTAAATAGGAGCTGCTTGACACAGTAAGGTCCACCAGAAGATCCTTAAAAGCTACACATCATGCCGAGACCCAAAGAAATTCAGGAACAATTGAGAAAGAAAGTAATTGAGATCTATCAGTCTGGAAAGGGTTATAAAGCCATTTCCAAAGCTTTGGGAATCCAGCGAACCACAGTGAGAGCCATTATCCACAAATGGCAAGACATGGAACAGTAGTGAACCTTCCCAGGAGTGGCCAGCCGCCAAAATTACCCCAAGAGCGCCAGCGACGACTCATCCAAGAGGTCACAAAAGACCCCACAACAACGTCCAAAGAACTGCAGGCCTCACTTGCCTCAGTTAAGGTCAGCGTTCATGCCTCCACCATCAGGAAAAGACTGGGCAAAAATGGCCTGCGGCAGAGTTCCAAGGAGAAAACCACTGCTGAGCAAAAAGAACATAAAAGCTCGTCTCAATTTCTCTCACAACACATCTTGATGATCCCCAAGACTTTTGGGACAACATTCTGTGGACCGATGAGACAAAAGTGGAACTCTTTGGAAGGTGTGTGTCCAAGTATATCTGGCGTAGAAGGAACACTGCATTTCATAAAAAGAACATTATACCAACAGTAAAATATGGTGGTGGTAGTGTGATGGTCTGGGGCTGTTTTGCTGCTTCAGGACCTGGAAGACTTGCCGTGATAAAAGGAACTATGATTTCTGCTGTCTATCAAGAGATCCTGAAGGAGAATGTCCGACCATCTGTTCGTGTACTCAAGCTGAAACGAACTTGGGTTCTGCAGCAGGACAATGATCCTAAACACACCAGCAAGTCCACCACCGAATGGCTGAAGAAAAACAAAATGAAGACTTTGGAGTGGCCTAGCCAAAGTCCTGACCTGAATCCTATTGAGATGTTGTGGTATGACCTTAAAAAGGCCGTTCATGCTCGAAAACCCTCTAATGTAACTGAATTAGGACAATTCTGCAAAGATGAGTGGGCCAAAATTCCTCCAGGACGGTGTAAAAGCCTCATTGCACGTTATCGCAAACGCTTGGTTGCAGTTGTTGCTGCTAAGGGTGGCCCAACCAGTTATTAGGTTTAGGGGGCAATCACTTTTTCACACAGGGCCATGATGGTTTGGATTTTTTTTTCACCTTTAATAATAAACACCTTCATTTACAAATTGCATTTTGTGTTTACTTGTGTTGTTCTTGACTATTGTTTAAATTGGTTTGATGTTCCGAAACACTTAAGTGTGACAAACATGCAAAGGAACAGGAAATGAGGAAGGGGGCAAACACTTTTTCACACCACTGTACCTTCGTCCAAAAAACAACAGCATGACCTTCAATGGCAGAAATTCAAACATTCTAAAGACCCACTGCAGCTAGACTATCTGTTTATTGGTTTTTAGGGGTGTAACGATACACTCAGCTCACAATAAGATACGTATCACATTACTGGGTTCACGATTCGATACGCATCACGATAATGGGTTCACGACAACATTTTGTAACATCCATCCATCTTCTACCGCTTACTCCTTTCTCAGGGATCCTGGAGCCTATCCCAGGGAGCATCGGGCACAAGGCGGGATACACCCTGGACAGGGTGGCGGTCCATCGCAGGGCACAATCACATACACATTCACACTATGGTCACTTTAGACACGCCAATCAGCCTACCATGCGTATCTTTGGACTGGGGGAGAAAACTGGAGTACCCGGAGGAATCCCCCACAGCACGGGGAGAACATGCAAACTCCACACACACATGGCCCAGGCGGGACTCGAACCCCGGACCCTGGAGGCGAACATGCTAACCACTAAGCCACCATTTTATAACTGTAAATTGTAACAGTAAACATGGAATTAGAATTAAGATAGTGGAAACCTAAGAGAGAACTTCTTAAAGCAGTAAAAGTGCAAAAAAAACAAAAAAAACTAAACATTAAAATAAATAGCGTAAAAGTAAGTTCAACTCAACACAAACAGCTTTTGGGACTCTTTAGGTTACTTACAGGGTTTTTTGTGCAAAATGCAGATGGAGGGCAGGAAGTGGAACATAGTACATGGTGCATACGACGCACAAACTTAAAAAGCTTATGTTTTGCGTCGTTTATGGTTGCTCAAATCGATCAAACCGAGGAACCACAAGCTTTTATTGTGTACCAGAAGTTGTTGTTCATAAATGGGAACAAATGCAAGAAATTGACTGAAAAAACCCAGAGAAAAAGAGGCTTGTAAACCCGTGTCTACAGTCGCTAGGAGTCGCGTCAGATAATTCTCGTGGGTGCAGTGACCACTTTGTCAAAGGTAAGTTAATACAACTTACATATGCTACGTTTATGTTTATGCAACGTTAGCTGTTTCCATACTTTGTTAGAGTTAAAGTAATTGTTTCGAGATGATCCGTGCCTTTAGTGGCGTTTCGGCGGACCTGGAGAGTGGTTAACCTAATAACGTTTAATATTTTAACCCCTCGTGTCTCGTTGTTTGTCGCAAAGTATTGTGTGTAAGTTTCTACTCAGTACCAAGCCTTTGTTCCTCGTTTCCGTGCCAATAGTTTTGATCCTGTTCTCATCCTCGTTATTCGATTCTGTTTTGACTCGTTTATGCCCGTTTGCCAATCGCCTGGCCTGTTGGTTGTTTATTACCACACCTTTGCCTTTCGATTTAGATTTGTCTGCCTATCTCTAATAAAGCGCTTATCTTATAACCTCTATTTGTGACCGTTAACATCGAGAGGCGCGGTAGCGCTGAATGTTTGTTGCTAGGTTTATCCACAGAACAAAAAAGAAATGCCACTCACCTGGGCGAAAAACAAACGATAATCATTGTGGGGCACCTTGGAAGTGAGGTTGTTGACCCAACCACTAACCAAAAAGTTGCACGCCTCCATACTTTCAAATGCTTTCATTTGTTTTCTGGAGTAGAAGGATGTCTGGAGGACAAGGTAGTTGCTTATATCTACCATCTCGATGGCAGGCAAGTATTTCAATTCAGTAGAACAATCGCTCCTCTTCATAACATAAAGAATCACATCCAACATATGCTGTGATTTTCTGTTTATACCTTTCTCTTGTAATAGTGTGTAAACCAGTACAGTACGGACTTTCCTCCATCTCATCCATTCTGCTTTTCACTTCCTGCGCTCCAGCTGAATTTCGAACGACATCGGAATCACATGACTGCAAACAAGCTGTAGGATAAAAAAAATCGCCATAACTCTACGATACATATAGTAACATTTTTGCGCTGCGATATATCGTTACACCCCTATTGGTGTCACTAAACAGTTCTCTTCATTGTACCTTTATCCATCCATCCATCCATCCATCTTCTACCGCTTACTCCTTTTCAGGGTTGCGGGGAACCTGGAGCCTATCCCAGGGAGCATCGGGCACAAGGCGAGGTACACCCTGGACAGGGTGCCGGTCCATCGCAGGGCTGTACCTTTATCACACTAGAGTATATCTACCTGCCCCATATTTATCTCTTATGCTTGTTCATACCTCAATCTCACTACGTTTACAACACAATACACACTTATGACTTAACCCTCTTACCCCTAAATTCCCACAGTATTATGTCCCATAACCCTATATTCCCCAGAGAAACAGCAGGCCAACCCTGAGTTCCTGGGCCAAAATCAACATTTTAATTTTAATATTTTTAGGCATTGAAACAACTTATAATAATTTATTTGTGTAATCTTATTTTGAAAATGAAGCAGTTCAGTGTTTTTACTAAACTTAGAGCACAGTTCTTAACTAGAGAAATTACGAAAAATGCTCGCTAAAATCCTTCTACTCATTAAGATGTACCATACGAGCATCAGCGCGGTCAATGCCTTTGAATAAATTCAAGTAAATAATAAATAAATAAATAAATGCATTTTAGTGCCAAAAGTCAAGTTTCTGGTGATAATCAGAGCAGCAGGTAGTGTTTTCACGAATGCACAGAAATGGTCACGTTATGACTCCAGACCCCTGCAGTGTCAGTCGCACTGGTTGATGCTGAAGATGAAGACGGATCAGGGTCGGGATCAGGACAGTTTGCGTCACTATCAGTTTCGGTTTCAACATCGACTGAACTTTCACTGCTGTCACTATCTAGAATCCTCGCTCTCGCCTGTGTAACTGTGTATGTTTTCTTTTTTTTTTCACTGTTTTAGATGTACCTGTGTTCACTGTAGGTGTAACTTTAGCTGGAACACGATTAACTTTTCACTTTGGCATCACTTCTACTATTACACCAATATTCACGCTTGGATCCGCTTCATCGTAATGACGGCGTGACGTCATGAGGTCATCAACCTTCCGGGTCAAAAAATAATAATTAATTAAGTCAGGAATCATAGCAGAGTATACCGGCCTCATGGGGATAACGTTGTACAACTGCTATATCGGTCTTACGGGCGTTTGGCATAGACGACCAAGCCGGTATTTCGTCCTTACGGGAATAGATCAAAGACGGGCAAGTCGGTTTTTCGGCCATACGGGGTAAGAGGGTTAAAGCAATGTTCTAAAGACGACACGGTATATGAGAAAGAAATGGGGAAAATCTCAAAGTTCTGCTTGTGGGCGGTAAAGAATTGAGCAACTTTGTTATCACAGAGACATCCACTCCATGGAGAAAGCCACTTACTGCAAAGGATAAAGAGTAAGCACTCATTCAGATTACTAATTTCTCAAGAGAGTCTAACAGAAACATGCATTAAGCAAAAGCAATGCCAACCACTAATTTTTAGACGACCTCGTTCACTTTCCTACAATCGTAGAATACCATGTCCTGTCACTCAGACGGATGTCTCACTGGGGGCTTGCGTGGGTTCCACATTTAAAATGCTTTTTAGAAGCCGAGTTCATGCCGGCATAGATCATTTGTGCAAATCTATGCGTGTCGGGTTTCTAAGCACAGCGTGTGTTTGCAAAGAGAGAGTGTGGAGATGTAAATGACATCGTCACTTCATTGGGTACACAAGACGGATTGCTTCCAGCATCCCAGGGTCAAATTTTAACAACGGTTGTAAAGATTACAGAGTTTCTGATCCAAGAGCGGAGTAATACGCTGAATGTATATAGAAAAAAAAAAGTTCCACCCCATACAGTAGCAAAGCACTTGGAACAGAGTATTTATGGTTTTTCTTTCATATATAGGAATGTGAAAGCCTGAGCTCATAAACCCTTCCTGTAATTCCATCGTTCAAGCAAGTCAATAAGCTTTCAATGTGATTCTACTGCAAAAAAAAAGGAAAGGAAAAAAAAAAAAAAGAAAGAAAAGCAATGCTCTGTTTCATCTCATTTCGGAGCAGCAGGAGTGAGCTTCAACAGGTGTTTCCTGTCTCTGCTTGATTCCACTCTGACCTCCTGGCCTGATAGTCAACACAGAAACTCCAACAGATAACACGCATGTTTGTGTTAAACCAAGTCCTGCTTCTCACGCGGAGTTTTAAACGGATTTTAAAAAAAAAAGCGAATTTTTTTTGTTTTAAAAAATTTGGGTGGTTTGAGAAAAAAAAAAAAAAAAAAAAAAAAAAAAAAACCCCAAAAAACAAAAAAAAAATTATTAATAAAAAAAAAAAAATATTAAAAAAATTATTATTTTTGTTTTTTGTCTAATAATAGCGAAAAAAAAAAAAAAAAAAAAAAAAAAAAAAAGTTAAAAACCATTTGAGATCAATAACTGTGGGCGAACATGCTTTATGAAAAACCTGGCATATGATTGCTGCTATGATTTATGTTCCTGTGTTCTGCTTTGAGAATAAAATTCTCTCCACGTTGGGCAAAAATAACACAGACGTGCCAAACCCCAGTCAAATGAAACCAAATGAAACAAGGCTTATTAATGAACTTATAACCTGAGAAGCAAATGAGTATTTGTGTACCAATTTCTTTATCATTACCCGGCTCTAGAACTGAGGTCTTGCACTTGATAGGTTTGAGTTTATTATTCCTCTTCTAACACATTATTCTTTTCCTTGGGCTGGCACTAATGATTTAAGACTTGAATTAAAAAAAAAAAAAAAAAAAAAGAAATATAACTTGGCATTAAACTGGTTGTCTATTTCTGATGTAGTATTTCTAGTGATGCACTACCATGGCCGGGCGTAACCCAAAATCCGCAAGACAGTCAGCTTCATTGGAAGCTGAAATATCATAGCTTCGTGACAAAATTGCAAATGAAACCAAAGCGCCAGGCAAAACAAGTCTCTAGTCTGGCTATTTTTATCTTGAAGTTCAGTGGTGACAAAATTCTCAGCCTGAAGCATGAATCCCACATCACCATATTATCGACTGAGAGGATCATTTACATTTGGCCCAAAATCATAGTTTCAGTTGATGTATGGCATAATACAGGGCTTGAGAGTACAAAGAGATGTATATCTGCCATATACTGCATCTAGGAACAGTTACTGTATGAAGCATTATAGCTAGATAACACTGCCTAGGTAGCTGCTTGCTACTAATAATATGGTAACAGTTTCTTTTCAAATTCTGGGCCATCATGATAACTGTGGTTAAAATAAAATAAAATAAAATAAGACAATGGAATATCATTTCACAATTTTTCTGTGTGAAGGAAAATCAAGTCTCAACATCGGAGGCTCTGAGTTGTCTGAGATACATTGAATGGCTTACGTTTAAACAAAAATGCAAAAACTTTCCTTTCAGAGTCTATGCATTTTAAATTCCTGCTAATTTTGTGTCTATGGATTAAAAAATGTAGCTGTCAAGCAAATCATATGTTACCTAGCTAACTTACCTTAGCTTAGATATTTTTTTTTTTTTTTGCAACGGTTGACCCACTCACAGTTCTAACCAACTGTGTGGCTTGGACTGATTTGAACGTTTTAAGATGTATGAAAGCATAAATACTTAATACATACAGAACTGCGTGAAGCTGGCATCCCACTGGACAAGAAAGAAAAAAAGGTGATCTGTTTCTACAGATTTGTGCTGTAGAAATTAAACCAGATTCAACCCAAAACCAAAGAAATCTAGTCCAGCAGACTTTAACATGAGATCTATCAAGGAGCATGTAATATTGGCTATAACAAGGGGTATAGCATGCAGTATGTAGAGTCATTTCGGCTAATAACATAGATGTAGCATAGAGTATGCATAATAATATCAGTTATAACCTGGGGTATAGTATGGAGTATGTAGAGTAGTATTGGTTATAACCAGGCTTATATCACAGACTCTACAGAGAAACATTTGTTCTAACATGGAGTATAGTTTGAGCATGCAGTATAACTTTGGTTATAACATGGGGTATAGTATGGAGTATGTAGAGTAGTATTGGTTATAACATGGAGTATAGTATGAAGTATGTAGAGTAAGAAGTACTGGTTATAACATGCGGTATATTATGGAGTATGTATAGTGGTATCGGTTATAACATGGAGTATAGCATGGAGTATGTATAGTATTATTGGTTATAATAAGGAGTATAGTCTGGAGTATATATAGCAGTATTGTTTATAATAAGGGGTATAGTGTGGAGTATGTATAGTGGTATTGTTTATAACATGGAGTATAGTAACGTAAGTATAGTAAGTAATTATATAGTAATAATAACACGAAACAAAAACTCTATATCTATACTCTATAAACCACTTCTACATCTATATTCTAAACGAAGTCTATACAACTCTAAGCTCTACTATCCGCTACTAGGCTATAAGCTATGCTACAAGCTACTAGACTATAAGCTATGCTATAAGCTACTAGGCTACAGGCTAAGCTATAAGCTATGCTATAAGCTAACTAGCCTTGACATGAACTCAGACATGGCTAGGAAACATGAACAAGAACTAAGACACATGGCATGAACAAAGACTCTAACTATATTCGCTCTCTAATTCTAACTCTATATCTATTTACCCGCGTTGTGTGTGTCATGGCTGCCGGTATATATACACACCAGCCGAACTGCTAACAGCTGCAGGCAATACCAAAACACACGTGACTCGACAACACATGACGAGACAGGGTGGAGACATGACGTCACCAATCTGCATGTCTTCGTGTGTTTTCCCTGATGAGGGGGTGTGCACGAAGCGCAAAACGACTGATCTGAAGAATGTAGTGTGAGCGCGTTAGATTTAATTCGAACAGTTTCATTGGTCCACTGTGACCTGTTTAATGGTCATTTCATTGGCCCGATGTGACGAGGTTAAATGTTTTGGCGGCATGAAACTCATTAGCCCGTAAAAATCCATAAATTAGCCGCATCATTGTTTAAGCCGCAGTGTTCAAAGCGGGTGAAAAAAGTTGCAGCTTATAGTCCGGAAATTACGGTAGTATTGGTTATAACATGGAGTATAGTATGGCGTATGTAGAGTAGTATTGGTTATAACATACTGTATAGTATGGAGTATGCAGAGTAATATGGGTTACTTATTATAAGGATTATATCATAAAGTATGCAGAGTAATACTGGCTATAACATAGGGGTAGCATAGAGTACGCAGAGAAATATCATTTATATCTTGGGGTTAGGCATGGAGTACACAGTGTAACATGGAACATGTTTGTAACATGGAATATAGCATAGATTATCCAGAGTAATAATGGTTATAACATGGGGTATAGTGGGAATTTTGAAGAGTAATATTGGTTATTGAGTTTCCAGAGTATTATTTGTTCTAACATGGAGTATAGTACAGACTATGTAGATTTATAATGGTTATAACATGGGGTATAGCATGACGTACATGCAGAGTAATATTGCTTATTTATTATTTACGCCTAGTACAATGGTATAACACATTTCATAGTAATATGACAAACTCAAATATGTTGTGCTTTATGTCTTGTTAGGACCTCAGGAACTGCATATTGTTAGTCAACATTTCATTCCCACTGGTCAATGATATATCGATGTATTTACACAGGCATCATAGCACAAAATTTTAAAAACAAGCCACAGGAAAAAGACGACATATTAACTGATGATGTATTAAAGCTGTGTAACTGAAAGGACATCCTACTGCACCCTCGAAACTTGATTCAATTATTCAATTTTTCATGTTTTTAAAAAGACTTTGACAACTTCCTTCACAGTCAATCTGTCATAAAGACGGGATAATTTCCATATCCTGTTTATGACAGTGTGGCTTGCCCTTTATTTGGTAACAATAGGTGCTCATTTTTCATTACAGTGTGAAACTTTTAACATTTTGATTTCAGAATGTATTTCTTGCTTCCACTTCGCATGACAGATGAGATGACAGTTAAGGGCTGAACCTATTATCTACCAATCTGTAAAGAGGAAATGAAGCTTTCAAGAGGTAATAGGTTTGTATTATCTTACAAGTGCTCTAAGGTTATTACCAAACTCTTTGCTCTGACTTTTTTTTTTTTTTTTGGATCTAATTACTCGGTATAGCCATTTCGACAAGGCTAACATTTTTTCTATGTTTATCTAGACATATGATTTAGACAACACTCTGAGGCAAATGTAAAGTGTAATCCCTAGTCACGGTAATTACACTGGCCCACAATTAACTGCAAACGCAGGCAAAGTTTCGTGAAACAAAATGAAGAAATTAAAATAACCACTCGCTTGCTGTCCTTCCCCTAGAGACAACACTTTATAATTTCATTAACCTTCTATCTCTGAAATTGCAGCTGAGGTTATGACATCATTTTAAGACACGGGGAAAGAAAATGGAAGCTGATATTAACCAGCTCAGGCGTTATTTCATATTCCGAAGACTCGTACTGGTTTTCGTTTCGTATACACGAAGCCATAATTCAGCGCTGGCATGAATTACCGACTTCGATTGGACTGCACCGTACATAGCATAACGCCTTTACAATCGACGGCTGCGTGTTCATTCTACGTCCACGCCAGTCAATCAGTTATGGTTATAAAGTACCCTGCGTAAACACTCGACTATATGCCCAAAAGAATGGCAATCAAGAAACGACACGTGGTTGTACTTCTGAATCTGAAGAGCGTTCCACGCAATTCCAAAGACTCAAACTCATTCCAATACAGGCAAATGTTTCTACATGACAAAAAAAATAACAGAAAGCGAAAAAAGTGGAAAGAAAGAAATGAGAAGCGTGTGCAGTGAACTGATTGCACAGATGGTGTGGCAATGAAATGCAAAGGTTTACACCGAGGAATGAGTAGTGTTGCTTTGTCTGCTGGCAGCCCGTGATGTACAAGCAATAGCATAATGAAGCAACATAACATGGAGGGGGGAAAAAAAACCCTGCAATGTACTGTGCAACAGGCACAAACATTATGAGTCATTATTATTACAGGCACAGACATTGTTAGTCAAGAAGCATGGCTACGATTTGTGTGGATTAAACAACTCTGACCTATGTAGATTCAAACTGTGATCAAATTGACAGCTGGAAAGTCTCCGATTCTCGAAGGGAAACAATTTATCTGAATGATCCCATTTATTCTGGCATTAATCCATGCTCATGCCTACTTGGCACACCACTTGCAAGACATCACAGCTTTAACTCATGAACTCATCAAGTTGGATGATACGATACAGAATGTCATGCATTTTTATTCCCACATTAAATGGAAAGGAAAGGTTCAAATGTCAATCGTATCCTAGTAAGCGCACTGATAAAACTCCTGGCTTCTCAAATCAGATCAATAGCAGCGAGCCCATTCTCCGAACGGTGCTGGGAGCAGTCCAGATATCAAAAGACCTTGACGCAGGAGTCGGGATTTGGCTGACACTGCTTACATGCCATCCTCATTCAACCTTTAGAAAGTATATAAATGAACTATTAAGTGATATTGTACCAAAGCTAGCATAGCATCAATACCACTCTGAAATAGTTGGCTTTCAAAAAATAAAAAATAAAAAATCTAAATAAATAAATAAATACGTACAAAGCTATGAACCTGGTATGTCTGACTACATTTTGCCAGCTGAAATGATTCCTATGTATCTGCTTCAGAGGGATTTCAAGCGGTGTTCCCGGTGTTCAAAGTTAATCAGTAATCTGATATGGCTGTAGACTTTGGAGTTTTGAAAGCGTTCACAGCGGGCTCAAACAAAGCAAGAAATCAAACAAGTAAGAAATCAGATTCCCTTTACACTACACTCGTGCACTTTGACAACGACGGCAATTTACAGAAATCGCAACAATTGCTATCGATTAAAGAACACCACGTCGTGCTTTTAACCGTGTGGGAACGTCTGAGAAACACGTGTCATCGCTTGCCTTATCGTGGTTATAAACGGACATTCCTTCAAGTTAATAAGGCAGAAAATGAGGCTTGTCATGTCACCGAGAAACCGGAAAGTCTGCTCTTTTTATCTCTTTACAGAAAACAATTATACACAAGATTTTTGGGTTGTTGTTTTTTTTCGTAATCCGTTAATTATGAGTCTTAGATTATAGCATGTGGAGCATCAAGTCCCTGTGAATTAGGGGCTACTTTAGAAATGTTATACACAATAACATATCTGAATGATGATAATATAAACCTTTGATTTGAATTTTAGCCAGCACTACTGTGCTATTATATAAAATTAATCAATTAACCTTCTGACCAATCATATTGGAGAATTCAACAGTGCTGTTGTATAAAAACTTTATTCAAATGTGCTTTCTTTAAAGGCTGATTTAGGTAAGATGAGAATTTTTTTTGTGTTTGTATTTTTTTTACCATTAGATCTCTAACGGTTATGTAGGTCCGACATGTGAATGATTCCCGCCCGTCTTCACGAAGCTCCTCCCCCAGGATCTATACTGGTCCATGGAGTGTCTATAAAATTACTGACAGGAAGCGGACCAAAATATAAACAAGCACTTCGGATCATGAGTCGGTTTTCCCAAACACACTGTTGCTAGGGCAAATCCATTGGGTTTTTTTTTTTTTTTTTAAATAATGTTCTACATATCTTCCAGGTTCTACTACTACAAATCTACTACTCCACCTTTAACACAACTACAGTGGTGCTTGAAAGTTTGTGAACCCTTTCGAATTTTCTATATATTTGCATAAACATGGTCTAAAACATCATCAGATATTCACACAAGTCCTAAAAGTGGACAAAGAGATCCCAAGTAAACAAAACAACTCTTTTCCTCAGATCCACAGAAATCTCCTTTGTTCGTGCCATGATACACTATCAACAAACACGTGACTCTGATAGATCCCTGTTTCTTTAAATAAATTGTCATCACACTGATTGAAAAACACCAGACTCTAATTTCACCTTCAAATGAACAACTAATCCTAGAGGTTCACATACTTTTGCCACTCACAGAGATGTAATATTGATTGGATCATTTGCCTCAATAAATAAAATGACCATGTGTAATATGTATGTCTCATTTGTTCAATTGGGTTCTCTT
The DNA here is from genome assembly GCA_012411365.1 of Ameiurus melas. Lineage (NCBI taxonomy): Eukaryota > Metazoa > Chordata > Actinopteri > Siluriformes > Ictaluridae > Ameiurus > Ameiurus melas. The sequence continues at coordinate 19,558,839 of CM022774.1, read as the reverse complement.
TAAATCTGATGATGCCTTAGGTCATCTTTAAGCAAACTTCGAAAGGGTTCACAAACTTTCAAGCGCCACTGTAACTACACACATTGTGCATCTCCATGTTTACAGAATCTGTTTGAATGTGGCCAGAAGAGCGACATTAGAAAATGCCGTGCCATAAACGGTTTGATACATGAATGACCAGATGACAGTAATACCCAGAGCTTTACGTCCAGAATAATAATGTGTCCCTTTTTTGAAACCCTAAGCTTTAGATAATATTAAAGAATAATTAAAAAAGCTGGAGGTTTCCAGGCACTGGTAATTGTCGTTGTTATCAAGGTAAGAACCTTGGGTATCACTAAGTTAACAAAAGTTGCAGAGTAGGAGATGTCCATTCAGAGTCGCTTGTTCCACATCGTAAAGGTTTAAGGAGTGCTTCACGAGTGCTTCTAAGAATGGACTTATTGTAAACACGGACCGGTTGATGCGTATTGCTGTCCGTGCAAATAAAATGGCGGCGCGCTTTTAATGGGTACAAGCTTGCTGACATTTTTGATGTCATCTCGTCGGCAGTTAAAAGATGATAGCGTGCAGAAAGGTCAATTTAAGCCGTTGCAACTGCCCGTAACACGGCGGCTCGGTCTCGGCGACGGTGGGCGACGCGTTCCCGTTGTTTCTCTTTCTGAGGTTGACTTTTCCAAACTGCTCGCACGCCCGGCTCCAAAACGCTTCAGAAGCTTCAATAAGGTGACTAAACACTGTACGTGTGTCGTTGAGTGTTGTCATTCGGTTATGTAATCCACCCACACTGTTAACAACTGCAGCCACCTTGAAATGTTCAGGGACACAACTTGCAGTGCATGTGCATGGGAATAGTAAGAACAGCGATGAGTACCAAACGAATCGCTAAAAACTCAATCATGGCAAATGCCAAGTGTGCATACACTCAGGAAATGGAAGGAATGCTGGCAAAATTCCCAATCTATCCTTCATGCTTTGAATTATCTTCTTCTGCTTGTTTTGTTTAGGGAGAAAGCCTGCAGAAGGAACCGCCACAACAAGTCGTTCAAGCTCCATAGTTTTTTTTTTCAAGCAAAATCAACTGATAAACAGTTTACACAATCATTCTCACGAGACTTTGGGATTTTGGGATCGGGTGCTCTTTTGGCAGCGATGCCTCAAGGTGAAAAACTGTGTAACGCATGAACCTTGTCTCATCTGGACTGTGTAGTGTAGTGTAGTGAAGTGTAGTGTAGTGTGAGCAATACGTTGCGAGCTCTAAACGTCACGTCGGGAGAGCGGTACAGACGTTCTCGGACACTGAAAGTCATGCAGTCCCTGGTAGGCTTTAACAAACTTACATCCGATCCGCAATCCGACACTACAACTGACCCATTATTATATTCACAAAGAAGCAACAGTCTAGCAGTCTTCTCTGACTTTGCACATATGCTAAACTGCGCATATAATCCCAGTGTCTGTTCAGCGTGAAGGCTGCTTGCCGGTGAGTCCCGTCTTTAAAAGGATAACTACTCGCACTAACTTGCTCCGATCTTCACAAATGCAAATGACATCTCAAGAGACCAAAATACATATTCGGTGGGTGGAGTTGGCTGAGAGCCGGATGTGCTTTCCTGTTCATGAAACAGAGCGACTTTTTTCATTCTTTTTTTTTTTTTTTTTTTTTTTGTTGGGGGGTCATTTATCCCTTTTAACTCCAATCTGTGCAATATTAGGCGGATTATTTCTTTCTTTCTTTCTAAATCTGTTCAATGAGCCGTGCTGTTTTGATCATTTTCAATGCAACGACTTGAACAGAAGAGCCTGTCATCAATAGCCATGTAATAAACCGACCACGTAAACTAAATCTCCAGGCTTTATTGAACCCTGGATGCCACACTATAGGTGTCAAATCAGCACTGTGGATGCAAATGAGCAAGTTGTGCTACTGTTGTTGTTGATTTTTCTTCACCCGTTCGTCAATATTGAAAAGATGGGAAATTTGAAGAAAAATCTTCTGACTATAGACCTATAGTATAAGAATAAAAGCAGTGCCTCTACTTCTGGAAGTTACTTTAGAGAAACTTTAGAGAGCCTTTCTGTTCGGTCTACACCAGAGGCGTGGTCGAAATCTGTGACCCCACCAGGCTCGTCTGACCTCATGACTTCGTTTTCTTTTCTTTTTGATTGCTGTGTAGCAGCAGTAGTCGTTGAGATGCTTCAGTGCGCCAGACAGACGCATCACATCACCATTCTTATTGAAATCAAGCCGACCTTCCCATACAGCCCACTGACCACCTGCTCCAGAAGGGAGGCGCTGCTTAGTCATCCATTAAACCTTCCTTAAATGCATGGTGCCATCCAAGTCTTTTTGTTTGGGTTTTTCCCCCACGTTTTGTGCACTTCTATATCATTTCCTTACCTTGCGCGTGGGCTTTCAACGCGTGGATCTGGAGGCAGATGATCACCCAGTAACTCCTCATACACATCCCCAACTTTCTGCTTCTCCTGAAACTTCTCACAGTGTCTGACATGTCACCAGTCCTCTTCCTGTCTCCTGAAGTCCCTTTGATCTTGCTCTTTTCAGCACCTCGACCAGAGGAGCACTTGTCTCCCGGGTCGCTGCAGCGCGCTGATCCGGAAAGCCGCGCGTTGTCCCGGCTAGCTGTTGCGTCTCCGTCCGCTGTCCGGTGCACCCCGAAGACACTGCACGATGTCCACGATCAAGCTGCTGTGTGTAATCCTGCGATCGTGGCTCGGACTCGCAGCACTAACCCGAACTTCAAGTCGGACTGAAATGCGCAGACATGGAGCCGTTTGTCTCCAAATGAGCGCGAGCGTCTCCTCTACCTGTTCTGCTCGCGACTCCTAACGGACGTGTCTCGCCAGCACGAGGATTATTCCCGATCTCTATTAATATGCTCCAGGATTTGCGCAACGGAAAAGTTCTGCGGTCGGCGAGACTGTCACACGCACACAGCGCTCTTCCATCCAGCCGCCGTTCCTCCGAAAATCCTCGGGTGGGATTTCTTCTGTCTCACACGCATCTCCGGGGCTGATCTCTCTCTCTCTCTCTCTCTCTCTCTCTCTCTCTCTCTCTCTCTCTCTCTCTCTCAGAGCTCCACTGAACCTAAGCAAGCTGTTGCCTAATGCGTCTCTCGGATCACGTTACACCGGCGAGTTTTACGCGTCGCTTGTAAACACTCCATGAACCATGTAGTGAATATTTCTCACCAGCACGCCGACTTTTCCCTCCCGGGGTGGGCAGAGATCAGATTTCCCACACTGGATAATAACACACTGTCTCCGTGCAGCGCGCAGGAGGAGATCTAGACTCATTAGAAAGCATTAATAAATAGTTCCGGCGATAAGAAGTTTGGGAACAGAGCAGAGACTCGAGTCCGAATGCGTTTCATACAAGCAACAAGCAAACGTGCTGAAGGAGAGAGATCCGGGAAAGTGCAGCAGCGGCGGCGTGGAGGCGCGCGATCACTCCAACTCCGCTGTGTACGGACTTCCTCACTGAGCAGCGTCACTCCCCCGCCCCCTGCTTTATCCTTAGTAAACTACCCCCACCCCACCCCCGCTTTATTTCCCCTGCCCTCCCCAGCCTACCTACTACACCCCCTCCCCCCGCTTTATTTCCCCAGCCCTCTCTAACCTACCCCCCGCTTTATCTCCCCTGCCCTCTCTAACCTACACCCCCCCGCTTTATCTCCCCTGCCCTCTCTAACCTACCCCCCGCTTTATCTCCCCTGCCCTCTCTAACCTACACCCCCGGCTTATCTCCCCTGCCCTCTCTAACCTACCCCCCCGCTTTATCTCCCCTGCCCTCTCTAACCTACTCCCCCCCGCTTTATCTCCCCTGCCCTTATCTCCCCTGCCCTCTACTAACTAAACCCCCCTTTATCTCCCCTGTCCTCTCTAACATATCCCCCGCTTTATCTCCCCTGCCCTCTCTAAACTACCCCCCGCTTTATCTCCCTTGTCCTCTCTAAACTACCCCCCCTTTATCTCAAGTGCCCTTTCTAATCTACCCCCCTTATCTCCCCTGCCCTCTCTAACATACACCCCCCCTTTATCTCCCCTGCCCTCTCTAACCTACCCCCCACCCCCCGGCTTATCTCCCCTGCCCTTATGTCCCCTGCCCTCTCTAACCTAACCCCCCTTATCTCCCCTGCCCTCTCTAACCTACCCCCCTGGTTTATCTCCCCTGCCCTCTCTAAACTACCCCCCTTTATCTCAAGTGCCATATCTAATCCAACCCCCCTTTATCTCCCCTGCCCTCTCTAACATACACCCCCTTTATCTCCCCTGCTCTAACCTACCCCCCCTTTATCTCCCCTGCCCTCTCTAACCTAACCCCCCTTTATCTCCCCTGCCCTCTCTAACATACACCCCCCCTTTATCTCCCATGCCCTCTCTAACCTAACCCCCCTTTATCTCCCCTGCCCTCTCTAACATACACCCCCCTTTATCTCCCCTGCTCTAACCTACCCCCCCTTCATCTCCTCTGCCCTCTCTAACCTACCCCCGCTTTATCTCCCCTGCCCTCCTCTAAACTACCCCCCCTTTATCTCAAGTGCCCTTTCTAATCCAACCCCCTCCTTTATCTCCCCTGCCCTCTCTAACCTACCCCCCCGCTTTCTCTCCCCTAACATACACCCCTTTTATCTCCCTGCTCTAACCTACCCCCCCGCTTTATCTCCCCTGCCCTCTCTAAACTACCCCCCTTTATTTCAAGTGCCCTTTCTAATCCACCCCCCTTATCTCCCCTGCCCTCTCTAACATACACCCCCCCTTTATCTCCCCTGCCCTCTCTAACATACACCCACACCCCCTTTATCTCCCCTGCCCTCTCTAACATACACCCCCCTTTATCCCCCCTGCCCTCTCTAAAAAACCCCCGCTTTATCTCCCCTGCCCTCTCTAAACTACCCCCGCTTTATCTCCCCTGCCCTCTCTAAACTAACACCCTTTATCTCAAGTGCCCTTTCTAATCTAACCCCCTTTATCTCCCCTGCCCTTTCTAACATACACCCCCTTTATCTCCCTGCCCTCTCTAACATACACCCCACCCCCTTTATCTCTCCTGCCCTCTCTAACCTAACCCCCTTTATCTCCCCTGCCGTCTCTAACAACATACACCTTTTATCTCCCCTGCCCTCTCTAACCCTATCCCCCCCACTTTATCTCCCTGCACTCTCTAAACTACCCCCTTACCTCCCTGCCCCTCTCTAAACATACCCCCCTTTATCTCCCTGCCCTCTCTAACCTAACCCCCATTTATCTCCCTGCCCTCTCCTAACATACACTCCCCTTTATCTCCCCTGCTCTCTCTAACCTAACCCCCCTTTATCTCCCTGCCTTCTCTAACCTAACCCCCAACTTTATCTCCCCTGCCCTCTCTAAACTACCCCCCCTTTATCTCCCCTGCCCTCTCTAACATACACCCCCTTTATCTCCCCTGCCCTCTCTATACCAACCCCCCCTTTATCTCCCCTGCCCTCTCTAACATACACCCCCCTTTGTCTCCCCTGCCCTCTCTAACCTAACCCCCATTTATCTCAACTGCCCTCTCTAAACTACCAGCCCGCTTTATTTTCCCTGCCCTCTCTAACCTAACCCCCGCTTTATCTCCCCTGCTCTCTCTGACATACACCCTCCTTTACCTCCCCTGCCCTCTCTAATCTACCCCCACCCGCTTTATCTCCGCCTGCCTCTCTAAACTATCCCCTGCTTTAACTCCCCTGTCCTCTTTATACCCCCCTGCTTTAACTCCCCTGCCCTCTCTAACCTACCCCCCCGCTTATCTCCTGTGACCGCTCTAAACAACCCCCCTCTGCTTTAGCTCCCTTACCCTCTCTAAACCCCCCCACCACCCACCTCTTTATCTCCGCTGCCCTCTCTAACCAACTCCCCTGTGCCCTGCTTTAATTTCCCCGCCCTCTCTGGACTGCCCTTGCTCTAAACTGCCTTCGTGCTAATTTTCCCCTTGTTTCTAAACTGCCCACCCCTCGCCATGTCTCCTTGCTATAAATTGCCCCACCTTAACTCCCCTGCCCTCTTTAATCTGCCCTCTGCTCTAAATTGGCCTCAATTTACCTCCCTGCACTCTCTAAATTATCCAGCACACTCTACTACACCCCCCCAACCCAACCCACACACACACACCTGCCTGGAATAAATTGCAACCTCCCCGCGCCCCATCTCCTTGCCCTGTCTCAACTGCCCCCTGCTCTAAATTGTGTTCCACTTTACCTTCCCCCATAACTCCTCTTCCCATACTCATCAACAAATACACAGTGCCCCTAGCAGTTCTTAAAGCCTCTAAAAACATAAATTACACCGGATACAATTTCAAAAATCAGTGCACCAACAAGTGAACATACAACCATGCAAATCAGGAAGACCCATAATCCTTCACAATTACACTGAGAAAACTGGAACTATTTGGTCTCCTTTCAAATGTTTTGCCATATTTCAAAACCAGGGTAGAAATCTGAGAAGTTGTATGATGAACCCAGCGCTGTCGAATCTTTTCAGCGGAAAGTAGCTAATGCACGCTCAAAAACTTTCCCCATGACGTCATAGACTTCATTGAATAGTCACTAAACCGTCATGATTATTTGCATATCAAAACGTGCTACACGAACTTTTATTACTCGTCTTATTCATCAAAAGCCCTACTCATCTCATCTCATCTTCAACCGCTTATTCCTTCCTTCAGGGTCGCGGGGAACCTGGAGCCTATCCCAGGAATCATCGGGCACAAGGCGGGGTTCACCCTGGACAGGCTGCCAGTCCATCACAGGGCACAATCACACACACATACACACCCATTCATACACTACGGACACTTTAGACACGCCAATCAACCTACCATGCATGTCTTTGGACTGGAGGAGGAAACCGGAGTACACGGAGGAAACCCTCGCAGCACAGGGAGAACATGCAAACTCCACATTGGTGTTTTTTTTTTTTTAAATTCTATGACCACGTGTGCATGAAAATATAACCTGCTAGAAACTTACTCCTCCTGCCGTGATTTTATTGCTGTCTGGATACGAGAGTTTTATCACTGAGGAAACGTGTAAAAAATGTATTACAGATGCCCCCGTGAGAAACTAATCCAATCCGAATAGGGCTTTAAACTCTATTGTAACTGCGCTAGCGATGTCCCCCTGTGACAACAGAGTGGCATACAGTACAACCACTAACTTCTCACAGGAATGACAAAAATACAGCACCAACCCACACATTAGCCCCAGAGTCAGCAGAGACATCACAAATATTGTATTTCAGCATAAACATATTCTATAATGTGTTTCAGGATGGAGTTTTACTGTGTTCTGAGGTCTTATTAGTACGCTTGGTAAATATGAGCAAAGAAGGCTGTGAAAAATTGTCTTTATTGTTGAACTTTTTGATGTTTCGTTACAAAAATAATCTGCTCTCATGGATATCAAACACGATACAGGTTTATCAAAAAGATGTCTTTGTTAAATATAGGTGTGCAACAATTATTGGCACCCTTTTAGTCCATACTTTGTGCTACCTTCCTTTGTCAGGATAACAGCTCGGAGTCTTCTCCTATAATGCCTGATGAGGTTGGAGAATACATCACGAGGGATCTGAGACCATTCCTTAGGGTTAGGGTTCCCATTTGAAGTTCCAGCAGTGTCTGGCAAACTGAAGACACTCGAGTTTGTTTTTGGATGAGAGTAGAGGCTTTTTTCTTGAAACCCTTCCAAACAACTTGTGGTGATGAAGATGACTCCAGATTGTAGTTTTGGAGACTTTCTGACCCTAAGACGAAACGAACTTCTGCAGTTCTCCAGCTGTGATCCTTGGAGATATTTTGACCACTTGAACTATCCTCTTCACAGTGCGTTGAGACAATGTAGGCACACATCCTGTTCCAGGTTGATTCATAACGTTTACAGTTGACTAGAACTTCTTAATTTCACCCTGATGGTGAAATTGACATTTTCAATGCTTGTGCTATTTTCTCATAGACATTTTCCATTTTGTGAAGCTCAACAAACTTCTGCCGCACATGACAGCTATATTCCTTGGTTTTACACATTGTTATGAATGACTAAGAGAATTTGGCCTATATGTTACCTCATATTTATACCCCTGTGATAGAGGAAGTCATGGTTGAACAATTTCCTGTTCAGAGTCACCCAGATGTACTAAAAAACCTATAAAATATCAATGGGAATATGCTTCAAATATATTTTTCTCTTCTGAATTCATAGGGGTGCCAATAACTTGCACACCTATATATAACAAAGATTTTTTTTTAAATAAACCTGTGTTTTGTTTGCAATTGTTTGATATCCATGAGTGCAGAGTATATTTTGTGAATTTTTGGAACAAAAGATCAAAAGGTTAAACAATAAAGACCATTTTTCACACCCTTCTTTGCTCATATTTACCGAGGGTGCTGTGCACTGTGTATTGTGTTTAACCTCATGTTGATGCACTGCTCTGTTGCTATCCGTATAGAAAGTATGGATCCTTTTACACACTGTGCTGAGAGAGAAAATTTGCATTCAGGGATTAGAGATGTTAGAGGGAATGGAAACAGAAAACAAACTAGATTTTTAATTGAAAAATCAAAAATGCGAACATCAAATTGTTCCAGAGAGAAAACATTATTTTATAGCATGCTTAACCTGCTGAGTGCGTTTCAGTCGGATTTCAAGTAATTAAAGTTTAAACCAGAACAGTTTTCCTAATAGGCCTAAATTCCTGTTCAGTATTCGTCAATTCCTGCACACCTGGCTACAAGAAGATATGATGGAAATTGATGGACAATTCAAAACTAGGCGACAGCATGAACGTCCGTGTAGAAAATTTCCTAACATACTTATACATTAAACAATAAATTTCTAGTTAAACGCAATGTTTGATTGTATATACTGTACATATCCCAGGCTTCCTATAAGCAGAGTAGGCTAACAAGTCTAAAGAACCTTTTAATTTTTATTTAACTGGTTTCCAACCGCTCCTTCCAGGACTTCGCAATTTTGCACTCACAGAAAATCAAAGCAAGTCAGCAATATTCAGAGGAGCTTGAAATTTTTCAAAATGACCAGAGATTTGGGCCAAGATGAGTCATGTGACCGCAGATTCAGCCAAAGTCTACTGTGATTCATGTGCGTCCAACATGAGTACAGCTGAAAGGTCTCGTTTACCAGCAAACATCACTTTGCAGAACAATTTCATGCAATTTGCATGTTTTATGCAAAAGAAAAATTGTGAATGCGCCAAAATGAAAATAAAATTAGACATGCACATTACTAGTCATTATAACAAAGCTAATCTCCTGGAGTATTTAAAAATTACATTCAAGTACATATGTGTACAACGTATGTCCTGGCCATGACCATCAAATCTGCTTGTTGAACATCCCTTTCCAAAACCATGGGCATTAATATGGAGTTGTTCCCCCTTTGTTGTTATAATAACCTCCACTCTTCTGGGAAGGCTTTCCACTAGTGACCGTTCAGCCACGGCGGATTAGAGAGGTTGGATCCTGATGCTGGACGAGAAGGCTTGGTGTGCAGTCGGTGTTCCAGTTCATCGTCCCAAAGGCGTTCAGCAGGATTGAAGTCTGGGCCTTTTGCAGGTCACTTAAGTTCTTCCACTCCAACCTTGGCAAACCATGTCTTCACGGAGCTCGCTTTTGTACACCAGAGCACTGTCATTTGGGAATTAGGCTTGTGTTAGCATTGTTAGTTCCGGTGTTGGGAAATTGCAATTCCATAGCATACAATGACATTCGATAAAATTGTGCTGCTTCCAATTTTGTGGCAGCAGTTTGGGGAAGAACCACAAAAGGGTGAGATGTTCAGGTGTCCACGTAGTGTATGTGAATAACATGTGAATTTATTACACATTACTTGATTAATTGTAGCGGTATCTTAAAAATGGATGCGTGTTGTGACTGTGGTCAGTTACAGAACCATGTACAGGTCCACAGTGTAATTTTAATAATCTGTTTGGTGCAGCACAGCCTGCTGGTAATTACTGTTCTCAGGGTTTAAGGGCAGTACACTTTTTTGCAAGCTGACAAATTGCAGTATGCATGACATTTTACCTCATGCTTTATCACAAAATTCCAGATGAAGAAAGTTCTTTTTATAAATACATACAAAATGTTTTTGCATGAAGGATATGCTTTTGGTCTTCTGTGCTATTCTTGTTAAAGGTCCTCGCTTGTTGAGCTACTCACTTGAGTTTTTGTTTGCTGACTCACATAATACTGGCCACCCAAAGTGCTGTGATGCAAGGTTTACATGAAAGCAAACCCTAGTTGAAATCTTCATCATGCAAGACGTTTCTTCTTCGTTGTCTCCTAAACATTCTTGTTACAACAGTTTATGCTGATGAAGCCCATCGGACTAAACAAAAGCTCCAGCTGCTGTCCTGAGTCTGCAATATCTTCTGAGAAATGACACGGAGATCTATTTGATCCGACTAGTCGCGTGGTGTTTGGGTAATTCATCAGGCCACGTTTCAGGGCTGCCTGATTCATCAGACTCGGATATCCTGCGTAATCAATGTCGCCCGTGATGGATTACGGACAGCAGATGTCTTTACGGTATGTTAACCGTGGCGCCTAAGCTGAAGACGTGTTGCCTTACGCGCTCCTGAGTTTTCTTTTAGGGAAGTAAATGATAATGAATTCATGCTTTTTCCGCCATCCAGTTCTTATTATCGTCTGCTTTCAAACGATGTCTGTGACTGTGTGGTGGCTGAAGTTGACAGACTTATAATAGCCTGTTTACGCCACATGCAGACACTATGGACTTCTATGGACTTCATTTTGTCGGGAATGAAGATGCAAAGTAAACCATTTCCTGCCGACTGTTCTAATTCTAATAAAAGCCACAGTTGCAGTGCTTACTGGTATCTGGAGGTTTACTCTGACCATTTCCAATTGCCACAAGCCTTTCACTGGATGTCTGTTCTGACCGCATCCACAGATATATCTCTAAGAGTGGTGTGTGTCTAGAAGAGAAAGGAGCTTCCTCCTTGACAGGGGCCAATAAATCATCCCTCCCCCCTTATCTGAATATGAGTGCCGGTGACATGGCGATGGGAGCACAATCACATGAAAAGGTGACATCGATCATGTAGAGCTTTGTTGTCACTGTGTTGGATGAATATGAGAGAAATGCGATAAAGCCGGTCAGAATCAGGATTCATGCGTCTCCTATAAACCAGTTTCAGATAGAGACCCCGTAGAAGTATCCATGGCCTTCTTCTGGGATGAGAGATGATTTATTGTGGTTTGTTAATAGCCTGGAAGGAAAGCAATTCAAATTAAAGAAAGTACTGCTGTACTTAAAGAGTGCCAATTGTTGAATGTTAATCAGCTTGATCAGGATGGAGAGCGAACATGGAGGATTTGAACCGTGTTTATCTTCATTTTATTACAAACAAAAGGCATTTGTATGGACTGCCTCAAGGGTGGAATGATGGAAAATTGATTTCCAAACCTTTTTTTTTGTTTTGTTTTTTCCTGAGCAAACACCATGCACCATGGTCCTATGTAGTAGAAACTCTGTTTATTTCTTATTCAGCCATGTGATGTCATCATTCCCTACCAGGAAGCTTCAGATGTCACTACTTTTCCCCAGAACAGATGCGTGGTGGCAAGATATGCGTTTCATTTACATTCCTGTTTTAAAATCTGGAACCCCTATTACTCATTAGAGGATGTGACTGCTTGTCTCCTTGCCAACACACTGTGTGCTTCATAAAAAGACGAAGGGAGAAAAAAAGCCCAGCAGAGGCAAGGGCTCTGTCATCCGAGCAGGAAGCTGGGAGCCACCGCTGAGAGCTACACACTGATCTTGACTCAATGCAACCAAACCAGCAGCGCCAGCGTGTGTGCATCGTGCCCTTTTGCTTAGTGGGGTTTGCTTGAATGAGTGTGTATGAGTGTGTATGAGTGTGGCTGAATCTGAGACCCATGGTTCTGTGAAAGTTTGTCACATTTGAACAAAACTTACAAAACTGACATATCAGATGCATACATGCTTGAACAAGTGGGTTCTGTTTCTGTTTGTCAACTCTGTAGATTAAACATGCAACATTACTCATATCAGTCAAGTACTTCATCAATTATTGCATGTTTAAATTGATATTGCTCATCATTCATTTTCCATATTTGATCAACGTTGACCTATTTAAAGACAAACCATAGGTATACAGCAACAGTTCTACATATGATGAAGTGAAAGTAGAACATCTAAGCAAACAATGAATGTAATTTTGGTTAAAATAGTTCAAATATAGTTTCACTACATGTCAATTAGTTTGCTACACTGTTTCTGGGTACACAGTGTCGTGTATGAAGTGTAGCCCCACAGTGCCCTCTGTGGCACATTATAGAAACTACATCCAGCCTTCTTCTCCCTGTGTGTACACTGCATGGAAAGATGAAATTCTGCCACAATGAGGCTTTTGTTCTGCAAGGACAGTGTATCTTGACTCTTGATCCTGAAACTAGCTTGAGGAGCACATGATCTGGCTGGCCTGGAGTGGAATGTGAAGTCATTGTTTTGGATTGAGCGAGAACCAGGTTGGGCTTTATGCGTTCGCATAAACCAAGTTGTATGAAATGTTAAATATTTTGGTTTTAGCAGTCATAGCATTTAGTAGAGCACTATGTTCTGTAAACATTTGGTGATAATAAAAAATAATAATAATTAGCTTAGTTATGAAAACATACCTATCAAAATGTACGCAACAGTATTTTAAAGCAGTGGGAAAAAATTAAGCAATATTATATGCCCGAGAATACAATTATACATGAATATATTGAATATGATTACCTGCGGATATTCAGTAAAACAGTGCAATTGTGAGTACGGTATTGCTTTTATCCAACAATTTTATATGGCTAGCTAGCTCACAATGATCTGTACATTACTGTTAATGTTGCATCTGGTGAAATTGGCTTCCCTTCTTCCGTTTCATCTTGATCTGACAAGCTTTCACATTTTAAGTTACAATATATTCATGAAGAAAATGTATAATTTACCGTGTCTGCTGATGATGTCGCTAACTCAACCGTAGTAATGCTTTTAGAGGGCATACTGACAAGCAGAGTGATACAAACACTTAAAATTCCCTGTGCGGTTACACTTAAATGTAAGCACTCTTGGAACACTGCTTGTCCAATCAAATTAGTAGACTGGAGATAATTGTTGTATAATATGTCCTTTCATCCATCCATCCATTTTCCATATCACTTATCCTACACAGGGTCACAAGGAAGCCTATCCGAGGGAACAAGGCGGGGGACAGCCTGGATTGGGTGCCAACCCATAACAAGACACAATCACACACTACAGACAATTTAGAGATACCAATCAGCCTACAAGTCATGTCTTTGGACCGGAATAACCCTGTCTTTGGACCCTGAGGAAACCCGTAAAGCATGGGAAGAACATGCAAACACAACACCGGACCTGAACAACCAACCTCGGAGGTGCGAGGCAAACGTGCTAATCACTAAACAACTGTTGTCCCCTCCCTTTTTACAATATGTATGTTATCATATTCTAGTAAGTAAATCAATTTAATTATTACAACAACCACTTCATCAACTTCCACCATCTACACAAACCCGACTACCCCAGTAGCCATTTCCATTTGTTCTTCTGTAATTATCAAATTAAATATGATTATTTGTATGCTTTTCTTACTCTGACCTTCCATGTTAAGCATCCACATACTTTCACCAACTATTTGACCAATACTGTGGTTTCAGACACACTTTTCTGTGAGTACTGTTTTGCACACTATTTAAAACAGGGGTGTAGTGCTGCAGCGCTGGCCAGGCACAAGTCTACAGAGATTTCTACTTTCCCTTTTCTAAAACAACCACAGTGGCCTTGATAATTAGATAAATTTGGTTTGTTAAATGAGGTCTGCAAAGCTATGGCCCTCCAGAACTGCAGCCCTACACCCCTGTTTTAATTAGTATGCAAAAGAGTACTCCAGGAAAGTGTGCCTGAAACCACAGAATTCGTGAAATAGTTAGCAAACATACCTGGCAACTTAGCACACATGGTCAGAATTTAAAACAAAAACAAAATAAAAATTATGACCAACACAAACCAACAGTGCAACATCCAAATCTATATCCTATCATAGCAGGTAGTAAATATGATGTCATATTATTAGGTCACAAAAACGAGAGTGAATTTGTGTCCAATTTGTGTTGAAAGTTTGTGATCCGAAAGCAAAGGTTCACATACGTTTGCCACTCACAAATATGTAATTTTGGATCATTTTCCTCAATAAATAAATGACCATGTATAATATTTTTGTCTCATTTTGTTTAATTGGGTTCTCTTTGTCTACTTTTAGGACTTGTGTGAAAAGCTGATGATGTTTTAGGCCATATTTATTCAGACCAGACAAAAACAATTACAATTAAAAATCACTGTTTGTCTATGTCTATGTTTGAAACCACATGTTACTATACACTAAATAGTATGTCCAAAGGTTATGGTACCACAAAGCTGCATACTACTAGACGAGATTGTGCCAGATGATGGTGTGCTAATGATATTCTGTTTAGCAGATATGCATGTGGTTTTGGTTGTACACAATAAGATTGTCTGGTTGTAGCAAAGCCATGTTTTTACACTGGCAGTGCATGTTCTTGCTCTCTATTCTTAGAATACAATCTTAAATCTAGCACTGTAAATGTTTTGTTGGTTTGAACTCTGGAGGAAAACGTCTACTCTGCTGAAAGATCCAGCTTGATATGCCCATCTAGTAGCTGCCAAAAAACAAAAACAAAACAAAAAAACCCCAACCTGAGCTCGTTAAACTTGTAGATCGCTTTTACTACCTTGGAGAAAGGAAACTTCAGTATTTCAGCTCCTGAAATATCTCTACTAATGCTACATCAAAGATTTTATTATAACTTACCAGCTGGTAAAATGGCCTCCTACAGGGGTTCCCAAGCTTTTTGAACGAATAAGCCCAAATTTTCTGCAACCACAAGCTTTGACCACCCTACATTTTTAAAATTCCAGAGTTATTATTTAGGACTATAGTAACATATGAACATTGATGTCAATCACAAGACTCGGTACAAAAGTGGTTTCTTTCTATTTCAGGATGTTCTAAATTGTTATATTGGCTATCCCCAATGTTTGTGCGATGCCTCTGATAGATTATCCCTCTTTTCTCAGCTTCAAAACGGCTTGCTTTTCTCCCATAGACAGCTCTCTGGTCTACATGTTGGTTTATCCTTTTCACAATTTCACAAGTGAAACCGAAGACTTAAACCAAGAGCAGCTGTTCAGACCTATTTATTGTTTAAACAATCAGTCTACCTGTCATGAATCAGAGAAGTAACTCTGACTACAGTTCCCAGCAGCCACTGCTTCACATGACCACCTGCACCTGATTTACGTTTCGGTTAATGAGCACTCTTGTACAAAGCCACTGTTTGCACTGCTTTCCTTGTCTCACCTTGTCATCGTACTATGCTTTTGTCTATGCCGCCGTGTTTAGTTTTTGCCACAGTGTTTCGTATGTTTGTTGTCGAGACCTTTGTATTTAGTTTATTTGTTATTAAATGTTTGAAAATCTGCGCTCGTATCCAACTTTGTATCGTGACACTAACAGGACACACCTGGGTAACAAGGAACACCTGTCAGTCGCTCGTTCCAGTATTTTTGCTCGTCTACAAATCGGGTGGTCTGAAACAAAAGATTTTATGTCTTATTTTGTTTAACACGTCTAGATGTAAATACCAAGGGGGAAAATGTTGAAATCCTAAAATCCTATTTATCTTTTGAGCTCAAACGCAAATGTCTTTCACACCAACAAACAAATTGGCCTTGCTGTTTCGGTAGTTTCAGAGGGGACTGTCTGTGTAAAGTAAGCAAAATATTCATTGCACTGACTTACTAGTTTAGTGAGAAGTGTTGTGTTATTATCGAAAAAAAAAAACTATACTGACACAATATTCCTGTTCATCTGCTTTCCAGATCCATCTGAAATCATTTTTGCGATTTCATGCACAGTGATGTGAAACACACTGACCAGCTCGGTCCCTCTTGAAAACTTTCTGCTCTCACTGTGATTGCTGTCATGTGCCATGTCACACATTTAAAA
Organism: Ameiurus melas; assembly: GCA_012411365.1. Lineage (NCBI taxonomy): Eukaryota > Metazoa > Chordata > Actinopteri > Siluriformes > Ictaluridae > Ameiurus > Ameiurus melas. The sequence continues at coordinate 19,542,693 of CM022774.1, read as the reverse complement.
ACTCTGACCTTACATTCAAAAAGATTTACTAATCTAGAAAATTCAGGACAGGTACACAAAACAGACCTTTCTGTAGGTTTGAAGGCGATATGAGAGGTAATAGGAACTGGAACACTGATTAGTGTTTGTAGAAGAAGACGCCTTTATTGGTCACATATACATTACAGTACAGTGAAATTCTTTCTTCGCATATTCCAGCTCAGATGGGGACAGAGTACAGAGTCAGCCATGATACAGGACCCCTGGAGCAGACAGGGTTAAGGACCTTGCTCAGGGGCCCAACAGCGGCAGCTTGGCAGTGCTGGGGATTGAGCCCCCGACCTTCTGATCAGTAACGGAGAGCCTTAACCGTTGACCCACCCCTGCCCACCACAATACTAATATAATGGTCTAGATTCGTACATAAGAATTTCAGGCATAATGATGGACAGAGATGGGCAGGGAAATTTGTCCTCTTTACTGTTTGCGTGACAGGATAGGGAAAAGACTAAAATAGTACGTACTCCGTTCGTTTAAATATGGTATGGTTGAATATGACGTCAGGTACCATTTCAAAATACAGTATTAGCACACAATTTGTCTTCAGTATTTCCAATAATACTTTGTAAAACAAATGAAGGAAACGAAAACGCAAATTGTGAGTTTCTCTCACAACTCCATTTGTCACGACCCCACATGGGGTTGTGACCCCTAGTTTGGGAACCCCGGGGTCCACCAGCCAGGCCTGTGTTTTGAGAGCTCTTCACACCAAGCTGGATTTTTTCAGAAAAGTTCCATACCAAAGACCTTTTGAAAACAACAATCATTAGCCATCCAAAGAAAGGATCCATAAAATGACCACTTTTAAGACAGTCTTGCAGCAGCGTGCGTGACCTGCTCGTTACTAACAGAACGAGCAGAAAGTCACCTTGACCGCCTCGTTTACGTCTGATAAAAATTTATCAGCCACACGATTCGCTCGGCCATCCCGGGAATTAGAGACTTATCAGACAAAGCGCTGGAAAGTATAATTAAGTCAGAAGGAGAATGCCTCCGAATTAAATTCACCCTGGAATCATAACAGACGTCCGCACCTTGTGGGTGTGTGTTTACAATGAGAATCGCTACATAATTCAAAGTGGGCTGCAGACCACACTTTGAATGATTAACCGGGTTTGGATCAAATAAAACGTCTGCAACATGTGTGTGCTATTGTTTAGGCCACATGAAAAGAGGTTATTGTGGTCACTAATGGCATTATAAAGAATCTAAAATAAGACAAGGCACATCTGGCAAGTGGATGCTCGGCTCACATCTGGGACTGGGCTGAAGAAAAATAGAGCGAGTTGCGGTAACCCTATATTTATTACTGAGAGTGAGGATGCTGTAAAAATAATTAAATAATCATCAGCTGTGGCTTTTCACTTTCTGAAAGACTTCAGCACGCACGCTACTGTCACACTTTCCCCAGCTGCTAAATGAATTAGCTGTATTAAAGCTTAGCGTGATTGTATGAGTCCAGTAAGCTGAAGACATCAAGCGATAATTCGATACAGGAATCATTAATTCAGCACTGGCGGTTTGCCTGTGTACGGTGCAAACATCATTTTCTATTGAGCTAAATCTCTCAGGCTGTTTACTCTGTATTAATTACCAGACACTGAGCTAATATGAATGTCATTAAACATCACCCAGAGGTGGAACACTTTCCAGGAATTAGAATACTTAAGGATAAATGTCTTTATGACAAGCATGAGCCTGAGCACGATCTCACGATGCGATGTTTATAGCCAACATCAGCAGAGCCCAAGGTATCAGGAAAATTAAGTTAGCAGCAAAGAAGCTGTTTTAGTCAATTAGACTCAAATGAGCAAGCACATACAGTGGTGCTCATAAATTAACAAGCCCCTTTCAGAACCTGCAAAATGTTAATTATTTAAAAAATAATAAGAAGAAGGATCATAAAAATTGCATTTTGGGCTTTATTTAGTACTGCCCAGAATAAGCCATTTCACATAAGGGGTGTAAACTTTTAAACAGCAGGATGATTGGTGTAAATTGTTATTATTTTGTTTAAAGCTCTTCTTTTTTTTCACTTACTACTGCCCTTCTGAAGTGACATGAGATGTTTACATTTTTCCCCCAGAAGACAAGATAATAACAATTTACAATTTTACAATTTACAATTTTACAATCATCCTACTCAAAAGTTTACACCCCCCACTTCAATGTATTGTGTTGCCTTCTTGAGCATCAGTGAACGTTTGCACCTTTTGTAATAGTCGTGTACGAGTCCCTCAGTCGTCCTCAGTGTGAAAAGATGGATCTCAGCATCATATAGTTACTGTTGGAAAATGGTCAAATATACAGAAGATGCTGGAAAAGTAAAGAATGTGCAGGACCTGGAGGATTTTTCTGAAGAACAGTGGGCAGATTAACTGCTCAGGACAAACAAGGGACTCATGAACAACTCTCACAGAACATAAACACAGTCGTCGATCATCCCGGTAACAGCACACAGTATTAAGAATCAACCGTGTGTAAATGTTTAAACTGGTTCATTTGTGTAAATTCAGTTTCTCTGTGAAATCTGAAAGAGCTACTTGTGTTTGGTTCACCTCCACGCAGTCAGAGCACAAGCGAGAGCTCACCTTGTGGTGCTGGAGCATTGCTGATTCAGGTCAGGATGCCTCCTGGAATGGGAAGAAATGAACCACAGGAACCCCTGCAGAGTGCAGTGTGTGCTGCTGATAGCTTCGTTACGGTCGAGATATTACTTCCCAAGGTGAAATTAAAGGTGTAGTCATGGCTCTGCGATCAGTATTTTTCGCTTCAGCTGCTGACTTTTGTATACAATCTGAAACACACTTTGCTTTGTCTATGAACAGTTAATTCACCAGAAAGCCATGCTCAGCCATGTTCAACAAGTGGCCATGTCTCTATGAGGTTCTCAACATTGTTTGCACATGAACAACCAATTTGTGACAATGTTTTGCGACAGATTTTTTATTATACTGTATATATACATATATATATATATATATATATATATATATATATATATATATATATATATATATATATATATATATATATATATATATATATATATATATATATATATATATATATATATAGTATAATAAAAAATCTTTCTGGCCAAGGATTCATTGTGTGCAAATTAAAAGCAGGATGTTTCAAAACGTCAAACACCCATAAAGAATTGTATTACATAAGTGTTTTGGTTGTAAAAGGTCGCGCATGTTCTAGGGCATTGTTAGCACCACAAAAAATGAAGCTTTGCCATGTGAAGAAGAGCTTGATCAGCACCTGAAGGCAGTGATAATGAAAAACAAAGCAAAGCAAGACATCCTACAACTAGAACTACAAGGAACAAAAGCGTAGAATAAGAAACCTTAAAAAATATGTTGTTAAAAAAGGAAAAAAAAATATTTTTTTTTTATTTTTTTTATAAAAAAAAAAAAAAAAAATATTATTAAAAAAAAGACGAGGAGGAGGGAAGAAAAAAAAAAAAAAAAAAAAATAAGATAGCACGGCGGGTGGGCTTGGTTTTGTGTTGTATTGTGCGTTCGGGTTGCTTTGTTTCTTGCTCTCCTATTTATATTTTTTTATATATTTTTTTATTATTTTATTATTTTATATATTATTATAATTAATATTATTATTTTTAAATTTATATATTATATTTAATAATATATTTTTTATTTTTATAATTCTTTTACACTTACAAAAAATAAAATTTTCTAAATTTTATGTTTCAAGCTAAAGAATTAAGAATTCAAGATGAAGAATTTAAATTTATCGACTATTTCCCCTATAAATTGTTCGTATTTTATTTTATTACTTGAACTAATAAAAATACATAAAAACTTTTTTTTTCTCAATGTAAATAAAAATAAATAATAATTCATGCAGTAGATGGTTAAATAGATGCGGAGGGATCTCAATAAGCAGTATACAGTATCTCACAAAAGTTCGTACACCCCTCACATTTTTGTAAATATTTGATTAGATCTTTTCACGTGACCACACTGAAGAAATGACACTTTGTTTTGACACTTTTGTTGCCAGCGGTTTAGACATTAATGGTTGTGTGTTGAGTTATTTTGAGGAGACAGCAAATTTATACTGTTACACAAGCTGTACACTCACTACTTTACATTGTAGCAAAGTGTCATTTCTTCAGTGTTCTCACATGAAAAGATATCATCAAATATTTACAGAAATGTGAAGGGTGTACTCACTTTTGGGAGATACTGTAGAAGAGGACAAAGAGGAGCAGCATCCAGCACTTATAGTAGAATTCAGGGCAACTCTATAAAAGAGGCTCTTGACCTCGATACGAGCGAAATAGCAACAGAAGCTGCAGAAAATGATCCTAAAAGAGAGCAGCTTTCAAAACCAACAGCTCCAGGTTCTCTATTAAGGAATTAGGTAATGACATCAGTCCATGATCCAGGAGCCAGGAGGAAGTGACCTGCTCTTTTAACTACCTCTAGTTTCAAAAGATGTGCTTAACTACCTCTAGTTTCAAAAGATGTATTGTAAGGTCCAGGCACGAAAAGTTGACAAGAATATTGTCTCCACAGTAATATGCATACAGCTTAGGTTTACAATTGCATGTTTTTTTTTCAATTTCTTTTCAGGAACTCTATTAGTGCTATTGAATACTGAAACTGCCCAAAAGTATATTCATTTCTTATTTCATTCTTATCATCGTGCAGAGATGTGATTGCATAAACAATCCATATGACCTGCATTCTTACTCAAGCATCGTAACATGATCTACTGCCAAGTTATAAAATATTTCCTCAGAGGTAGCATTGCAAGGGTATTATTGACCCAGTCTATGCATGATTTTCATTGGCCACCTTTGAGTCTATGTTGTGGGTTTTTTTTGTTTTGTTTGTTAGTTAGTTTTGTTGTTGTTGTTTTTTTGTGTATGTTCCTTGTTAAATAGGACATTTAGAAGCCCTTGTGTACAAGTTTGTGCTGCTTAGAGGGCCTGGTTTGTTTACCACTGATGCACCCAGCTGTGAGAGCTTTTATGGTGTGAGAATAAAAGCATAAGACTAAGCTATGTGCTCTGTATTTCAGCTGGTCCAATCGTTTCAAGTCTGCTATACTGCCAGGTTTCTAAAGAAATAAAGAGTAGCTCCTGCTTAAGCCTTGTCTAGACTTCATGCTTTTTAAAAAAAAAATCCTTACAGATTATATAAGACAGAGCTTTTCACACTTTCTGGGAGATTTGTGTGTGTGTGTGCATGTGTGAGAAAAATGAAGGTACCCACTCCCCTATGGAGTTATTCATATTAAAATGAATCCTACTTTACAATGGTTTGCATAAGTATTCATTCGTATTGGTGTGAAACCCTTAAACCAGCTGCCATGAGAAGTTACATCATTTGTTGAATGGAATTAAGCTGTGTGGTATTAAAGTGTCACATGATCCTCAAAGGAGAATGTTAGAGAACATACAGTTGCAATCAAAATGATTCAACCCCCATTGCAAATCAGGTTTTGTTAAAATGTACACACTTTCAGCAGTTTCCGATGTACAAATCCAACAAAAACAATTAAAATAGTTCAACACAACGAATGCTTCAAGTGGTTTCCCCAAATTCAACTGAAAATGCAACTTATAATGACTCCTCCAGTTTCAAAACTCCTCCCAGGTGTCTTTTATACAGGTAACGAGCTGAGATTAGGAGCACACTCTTAAAGGGAGAGCTCCTAATCTCAGCTTGTTACCTGTATAAAAGACACCTGTCCACAGAAGCAATCAATCAATCAATCAGATTCCAAACTCTCCACCATGGCCAAGACCAAAGAGCTCTCCAAGGATGTCAGGGACAAGATTGTAGACCTACACAAGTCTGGAATGGGCTACAAGACCGTTGCCAAGCAGCTTGGTGAGAAGGTGACAACAGTTGGTGCGATTATTCACAAATGGAAGAAACACAAAAGAACTGTCAATCTCCCTCGGCCTGGGTCTCCATGCAAGATCTCACCTCGTGGAGTTGCAATGATCATGAGAACAGTGAGGAATCAGCCCAGAACTACACGGGAGGATCTTGTCAATGATCTCAAGGCAGCTGGGAGCATAGTCACCAAGAAACCAATTGGTAACACACTACGCCGTGAAGGACTGAAATCCTGCAACACTGTTCAAATAAATCTACCATTAAAATTATAGACTGATCATTTCTTTGTCAGTGGGCAAACGAACAAAATCAGCAGGGGATCAAATACTTTTTTCCCTCACTGTAAGTAGAGCAACCTTTTGCTGTTATGACCTTCTGCAAATGAGATGCATAGTTTCTGGCAGCGTTTCTGAGAAATCTCAGCCTGTTCCTCATGAGCAATGTCCTCCAGTTCAGTAATATTATTGGGTTTGCGTGCTGAACCGCCTTCTTCAAATCGCACCAGATATTTTTCATTCAGGTGACTGTGATGGCCCTGTAGAATCTTCCAGGACTTCTTCTGCAACCAAGTCTTGGTGGAATTTGAGGTATGCCGTCCTCCAGACGGTATGATGTTTTCTCTGAGGATTTCCTGATACTTCAATGAATCTATCTTGCCATCCACATGCTGCAGGTTTCCAGTGCCAGAGGATGCAAAGCAGCCACACAGCAGAAAGCAGATTGCTTCATTTTTCTGCCCCACCCAGGTATTTCACGTGTTTTTTGCCCCTAGATAGTTTAGATATTTCATGTGTTCCAGCTCAAGCACACCTGGTGCAACTAATGAAGCCCTTGAATTTGGGGAAACCACTTGAACAATTTCAAATGCTTTTGTTTGATTAATTCATTGCAAACAGTTGTAAATTTTGACAATAAACCTGATTTGCAATGGGGGTTGAATAATTTTCATTGCAACTGTACATGAACACACAGCATTGTGAAAATCAAGGAGCTATCAAAACAAGTCCTGGGGGCACGGTGGTTTATCGGTTTTCATGTTTTCCTCGCACCTCTGGGGTTGGGAGTTTGAATCCTGCCTCGACCCTGAGTGTGCAGAGTTTGCATGTTCTCCCTGTGCTTTGATGGTTTCTTCTGAGTACTCCAGTTTCCTCCCCCAGTCCAAGGACATACGTAGTAGCAAACACACGTCAAAACTGACGTCATGCCTTCGTCCCATAAGGTGTGTGTGTGTGTGTGTGTGAATCACGCACAGCTGCGAGCTCATTGAACTGATTACGAGAGCTCTTTATATACCCTGTGCTGTGCTCCACACTGCGCGGTTTGTCTGTGACGGTAGTGCGGACGATGTCCGCGCATGCGCAGTAGCGCTCGCTGCGCACCACTGCTCCGGGCGAACTGTGACATAGGGGGTGAATTCTTATACAAGCCACCTCATTCATGGTGTGATTACAAGTCGCAGATTACAGCAATTACATGAGAAGCGTGTGTGTTACCATGCAATGTACATTTTGTGATTCATTAAGCTATGGGTTCAGTGTTACATTCACAAACAATTACTTTTGACAGGAAACGATGTTACTACACAACTAAGGGATCACATGTTGCCCTTAAACTGAACAGAACACATTAAACTCACACGCACTGTACTAACAAAGCAAACACACCTCATTTCTACCTTTAATATTCAATTCAGTCATTCGGTCTTTAATATTCAATTCAGTCAAGTTTGCTATATATTTGGTAGCAACTTACAGTTTGTGCATTTGTTATTTTGTTCCCATTTGTAAATACATCAATACTTGATTCATTACAGTTCATTTCTTTGCACTTGTGTGTGTGTTTAATGAATACAGCAATGTCACCAGTACACACTTGGTGACAGCTGTGTTCTCAGTTGATCAGTGCAGTGTGAAAACCAGTTTGTTGTAGAAATATATGCGATGTGTGTGTCTGGCATATTGAAAAATGTTTTGCAGATGGTTGTGCGCTAGTGTACGTACGTTTTGCTGAAAAGATCAGAAAATTTGCTAAGTGTGTATTTAGAAATTTATCTGAAATCAAAGACATGGTTTTCAGAAAGCACTTAAGAATACATTTTTCAATCAAAGAAAATTTGCTAATCGCTGATTAAAATCCCGCAGTGAATGCCCAACATAACAGCCTCTGAGATTCAGTCACTGCTTTCTTCCAGACATAATAGGGCACTATTAAGGATTTTTCTTTCCTTTATTTATTTATTTATTTTTTTACCACATTTGATGGCACGAACAATTGCTTCATTCATCATTCAGGGTCAGGAGCTTTCGCCTAAAATGATTATTTCAGGCACCTTCCTGCAGGTACGTTTTTAATTATGAATGCTTGGTGGCATTAATTGCCAATGTCTGCCCTTGTTCTTTCTGTCAGTGTCAGTTTTCCACAGGCTCTTAATTTTGCACATGCTTAAGCACTAACTTCTGCCTCGTCGAGCTCGTACACAAAGGGAAAGTTTTAATAAAGCTTCTTTAAGGTTTTCCTTGACCCAACGCATAAGTGGGGAAGGATTTTATTGATAGAAATGCAGTGACATTCAAAATGATTCACTTTAAAATGTGACATTTGATTCAACAAAGATTAATCTTTTATTTATTTATTTTTCAGTTAAACCAAGGAGAAAGCTGATGTTAAAATGCATGGTATACCCTTCTGGCATTCTTAGCTAAATCAAATGCACTTAACTAATAATATTAATAATAGCTTATTGATCCATGCTCTGTTTCCCTGTGCTGCTGTGAGTACATTACCATAATGACGGATAGACTGGAAGTACCTCAGATTACATTAGAAGAGTGAAGGACATGCCCTCCTGTCTTCTCTTTCTGTGATGTTGTAAACTAAATGTTGTAAACTAAATGTAAAACTAACTGTGCAAAAGTTTTAGGCACATGCAAAGAAATGCTGCAAAGATGCCGTCAATATAATGAAATGAGATGTTGGAGTCTACAAGACCTCAGAAGGTGTGCTGTGGTATCTGGCACCAAGACTTTTAAGTCCTGTAAGTTGTGAGGTGGGGCCTCCATGGATCAGACTTCTTTGTCCAGCACATCCTACAGATGCTCGATCAGATTGAGATCTGGGGAATTTGGAGGCCGAGTCAAAACCTTGAACTCTTTGTCATGTTCCTCAAACCGTTCCTGAATAGTTTTTGCCGTGTGGCAGGGCAAATTATCTTGCTTAAAGAAGATACTGCCATTAGGGAATACTGTTACCATGAACGGGTGTACTTGATCTGCAACAATGTTTCCCAGCCCAAGGTTTCCCAGCAGAACATTGCACCACACCGCCTCCATTGGCTTGCCTTCTTCTGAAAGTGCATCCTGGTGCCATCTCTTCTCCAGGTAAGCAATGTACACATATTTGGCCATCCACATGATGTAAAAGAAAATGTGATTCATCAGTCCAGGCCCTCTTCTTCCGTTGCATCATGATCCACTTCTGATGCTCACATGCCCATTGTAGGTGCTTTTGGTGGTGGGCAGGGGTCAGCATGGGCACTCTGCTTCCAAAACATCAACTGCAAGAATACTGAAACACTGATATACAACATCAACCCTGACACACAGGGTTACTGTCTTTGATCTCCCAGTGTCTACTTGGGTTCCCAGGGTTCTCTGGTTCCCTGCCAGTGTTGAAAAACATACAGGCAAATAGATTGACTACTCTAAATTTCATCTAGGTGTGAATAAGTGTGTGAACGGTGCCCTGTGATGGACTGGCATCCCATTCAGGGGTGTATTCTCCAGCCTTGAGCCCAATGTTCCTGGGATCGGCATCTGTGTCCCTGATCAGGATAAGGCAGTTACAAAAGATGAATAACGATACACTAAAGCATGGATCACATATTAGAAGAGAATAGAAAAGCATTTTGACTTTCTAAGTATTTGCGTTAGAGTCAATAAAGAAGTCATTTGTTGCAGTTCTTCATTGCTATTCTCAGTGGTTGCTCATGGAAACAGAGTCCAGATTGCTACTGTTCGCAAAAGCTGATAAACATTCCTGGTGTGTACATAAAGAAGAAATAAAATTCAATGGAAGGAAAATTGAAACATTAGAGACTGGGAGTTAGGGTGAAAATTGATTTTAGAGGCTTAGTCGAGTCTTTCCGGAGGGTAAGTAGCTTTTTAGGGCTCTGGGCTTGATTAGGAATGATGCCTCTCTTGGTATATATTAAATACTGGAGACATTTTATTAAATAGGCTTATACGTGATCAATTTTGGACACCAGTAGTTTTAGAATAAAAGAATGGAACTACTGCAACCAGGTTCACTAGTTTGCCAGAGGCACAGCTTTGAACATGAGTGCAATGATGCATCTTTCAACACATCAGATTTGGTTAAAGTATTTGTGCAGACATATCTGTGCCATATCTTCAAGAGACGCATTGCAATAATTTTTTATATCCTGTTTTAGCGAACCTCCTATGAGGAATCTGAGGTTGGTGCCAGGCTGCCCATGAGGAAATGTAAGCTTGACTTGCTCAGCATTAGCCATGTGTCTGGACCCCTAGTCGTCTCATCCATTGCTTATAATAATAATAATAATAATAATATAATAATAATAATAATAATAATAATAATAATAAACTTTATTTTATAAAGCGCCTTTAAAGTGGCTTCTCAAAGCGCTGTACATTAAAAGACAAATCACAGAATAAATAAAAACTTAAATAACATGAATAAAACTAATAATAAACAAATATAAAACAGTCAAAAGATATTAAGAATCGAAAGCGAGTTTAAAAAAGTGTGTCTTTAAAAGAGCTTTAAAAATTCCAAAGGACTGAGCTTCCCTGAGTTCAGGGGGAAGAGAGTTCCAAAGAGATGGAGCGTAGACAGAAAAAGCCCTGTCACCCATAGACTTAAGGTGGGTAAGTGGAACCGTCAGTAGATTCCCCTGTGAGGAGCGCAGTCTGCGATGTGGGGTGTACGGGATTAATAAGTGAGTTAAATATTGTGGAGCCAATCCATGCAATGCCTTGTATGTTAGCATTAAGATCTTAAAATCCACCCGGAACCTGACCGGGAGCCAGTGTAAGGACTTCAAAACAGGAGTGATATGGTCATATCTCCTGCTTCCCGTCAGGATCCGGGCGGCAGAGTTCTGAACATGCTGCAGTTTGTTAATTGCAGTTTTAGAAACTCCGGCTAAAACGGCATTGCAATAATCCAATCGCGTGACCACGAATGAGTTTATCAGCTTTTCAGCGACAGATAAGTTTAGCATTGGTCTTAATCTGGCAATATTTCTGAGATATCCATCCAATATCCATCCATTACTAGGAAGGGTACTGTCCCTAGAATCTGGTATACCAGGAATACTCAGCTCATCAACACTGACCAGTGTGGTGTACCAACACACTGGTTTGCACTAACCATTGCTACTTGGAAAAAAAAATCATTATAAACCATTTTCTGGGCTACTAAATTATCTTGAACAACTCCCTTGAACAAGTCTTATGTATTGTGTTGTTTTCTGAAGGCTATATTTGGCCTTTGATTTTATCTCCCTCCTTTGCTGATGTGTGCTTGTTTCACAATCTCTCTCTCTCTCACTCTCACTCTCTCTCTCTTTCTCTCTCTCAAAGGGTTAACAAGGCTGGGAGGCAGAATTGATGCATGACAAGCTGGCAGCTTTTCTCCCCTGTTTCACATACCTCTGATTACTCCAGGACGTTCCACAGCTGGTGTTCTGGTGGATGCACCACCTTCAGCACGTGTCATTCACGATGCTTCCATGCAGATGAACAACAGATCATTGATATTTCCCCATTTGCAGCAAGGGCTTTGTCCTCCTTATTCTTCTCTCACCCTTTGTCTCTACAGCAATCTCTACATTTGTTTTCCATCAATATTAAATGTAATATTCATATTCATAGTCATATTATTTATTTATTTATTAATTATTATTATTATTATTATTAATAATATTTTTTTTTACAGTTTGTCCTTTATTGTTCTTTCAGGTTCAATCTCAAATTTCACTATTATAGCCGTTGCTCCCTGATTATGAAGCAGAAATCCAAATACAATCCAACTTCAGACAGGCATTTGTTATTTGCATGACATACAATATATGATATGTTTATGATATATGATACATATACTGTAATATGTCTAATAATGCATTTGCTGCTCTAGTAAAAGTACGAAAAGAAACACTACACAGCATGCTGTTATAGGAAAATAATCGGTGCCAGGGTTGAATATGTGTTAGGTGATTATTTTCCAATAACACCACTTCCCATGTCGTTTTTATCCCCTTATACTACAGCCGATTTGCTGTTAAATTGTAAAATTTTACATTAACAATAAATCATCATTTTATACATTTACTAGATACCGCACAGTTAAAAAACAATAGCTTATTTTCCCACCTTGCATAGTGTGTCATTTGCCCTCTACTTTCGGTAACACTTTAAAATATAGATCCATCATTAATGATTAACTACACAGGAAGAAATAAATAATGCAATATTACCTTTCTAGCACCTAACTAGAAGTTCACTATTAAATAATCAATAACTACTATTTCCTACATGTCTCCTGGAGAACTACTAAGAAACTATATACAGTTTCATAATTAATGCAAAACAGCAAGATTGTTTACATAATCAATAGGTAATAGCAGACTTATGATTTGGGTAAGCTGTTTGTGACGGACCAAGGCAGACAAGGGACAAGGGGCACACAGTTTCCCCAAAAAAGAATTGAATGAATCTAAATTTATATTTACATTTTTTTTTTTGGGGGGTTAAAACACTACAAACTTCAAAGTACAACATTAAAGACTGAATAATTGAGATAAAGATAGAAACAAAAACATAAAGGGAAAAAAAAGAAAGAAATTCATAATTATGAATAAGAAAGTAAAGATACAGTACGAACACAAAACATCTCCCTACAGTCAATCTGCCACTTGGTGCCAATATAGTAGTGATAGTAGTGAATGCCGGTCTTTAATGCACACTAACCCCCCATCGGAGTTTCCGCTAGGCAACTTATGAAACATAAACTCAGTCTGAGTCTTAATATGTAGTGATTACCGATATGCAAATATGTAAACCATTGAGTGAATGGAAAAAATATATATAGATAAGGATTATGCGTTTTTTCCCCCCAGTTATGATGAATAAATATCACGTGCAACCAAACACAGAAGTCATTATAAGCTTTTGAAGCTTTTGAAATTTTTTGGTTAGTAATTCCTTCTGAAGGATTTGGTAACACCTGAGTCATTACTAGGAAATTATCATGCTTTTACTTTAGAATACTGTTCCAAATAATTTGTCATTCCTTCAGAAGGATGTGGTAACACTTAGGTTATTATTAGTGGGCTACCATGATTCCTACAATAGTTATTAATGAAAACCTAATCCTAAAGTATAGAATCTTCTAACCATGAGGCAGATGACTTACGTAGAACCATATATTTCTGTGAGGTAGGTTAAATAAATGAATCACTGTATAGGTTACAATTTGACTGACATTTGGGACATCTAGTGATTCAGTGAGAAGTGTTGACCTAAGCTGTTTTCGCTTTATTTATGCATTAATAATAATGTGGGGAAAAAATGATTACAAATAAGGGCAAAGTTCACAGACATGATGGAAAGTCGGCCACAGGCGTAAGGTCCCGAAATGTGCCTTTAAAAAGCCATTTCTTTACAACAATCCATAATTATTAAATAGTTCTCTCGGAGGAATGATGAAATGTACTCATTATTAACAGCTTACCCAAATCATAAGTCTGATTACCTATTGATTATGTAAACAATTTGTCTATTCGTAAACTGTGGTGGTTTCTCATTAATTATGAAACTGTATATAGTGGTTTTTTAGTAGTTCTCCCAGAGGCACGAAATAAATAGTAGTTATCATTATAGTTTCTCAGTACATTTAGATTCATGGCATTTTGGCAGACGCCCTTATTCCAGAAGTGCTTTGAAGTCTCTATCAACATATACATCCCGATAATGGTTCACTAGGTCATAGATTAAAAATCAGTCTTAGAACTCGGTTGGGAAGTAATATAGTTTTTTTGTTTTGTTTTGTTTTTTTAAATATGAAAGGTGCTAATTTAAGTACTTTAAGAAGAGGTAGGTCTTTAGACGTGGTCTGAAGACCGGCAGTGACTCAGCTTTTCGAACATCTAGGGGAAATTCATTCCACCACCTAGGTGCCAGAACAGAGAAGAGTCTTGATGCATGCCTTCCTTGTACCCTGAGAGATGGTGGGACCAGTCGAGCGGTGCTAGAGGATCAGAGGGAGCCAGATGCTTTGAGGTAAGTGGGTGCGGGTCCATTTTTGGCTTTGTAGGCAAGCATCAGTCGTGCAGCTGCATTCTGGATCAGTTGCAGAAGTCAAATGGAGCTCAGAGGAAGACCTGTCAGGAGTGAGTTGCAGTAATCCAGTCTCAGTGACAAGAGACCGAACCAGCACCTGACTGGCCTGTATGGATAGAAATGGACGAATCCTTCTGATGTTGTAAAGGAGAAATCGACATGAGCGTATCAATGTGAGAAAAGTACAGTCAATGGTTACCACAAAGTTGTGTGCAGTAAGCGAATTTCTCTGGGAGGCATGAAAGAAATAAGGCTAGTAGTTATTGGTTAGCTAATAGTGAGCATTCATCAGTGCGCTATTACTTACTAATTCGTTAATCGGAGTTTCTAGTTAGTTAATAGTAGTTACTAGAATGTTAATATTGCATCAGTCATTTCTTCCTGTGTACAGTAATTAATCATTAATAATGGATCCGTATTCTAAAGTGTTACCTGTAGTTCAGTCACCTGTATTAAGTCAGTTTGGTCATTAAGCTCCTGAGGCTCGAGGCAGACTTAGTAGATGATATTGATTAAGAACTAGTATTGATTGTGATATTGAAATGGGTTGCACATTTAGCTGGGATAATAAAAGGCCTCCTAAATACCCATGACTAAAGATTTTTTTTATTGGTAGACCACTTTCAACCCAGCAGTACATTGCGGGTTTTAAAAACCATGTGACACAAGTAGTATCTGCATCACACAAGTAGTATCTGCTCTGTGGTGGATGGGATAAAGAAACATGAAAACAGTCAGGCTGGAGGATAAAATGGCCAATCATTGCAGCTACAAAGTAGGTTCACTTATTAGGCAGACGTAGTAGTTTAATGTGTGCACAGTGTGCACTCAGCTGACACGGACTCGTTTGTATAAAACCCGATGATCCATATTAGATCAGACCCATCGGAGTCTTCTAAACACCTGCTTCAATGGAATGGATGAGAGTCAGGGAAAATCTGAGTTTTTGTACAAAGGAATTAACATAGTCACTATCACAAATTGGTTTGGTTTCAATTTAAATAGCAAGCAATAAATATCGAGTATACAAGTTATTGAACATTTTCATTCTTCAAAATTAATATTTCCAAATTTAAACAAAAACAAAAAAAATTTTTTATCTGAATTTGACCACACTGTATGTTGGCCATCCGTTTTTGTAGATGTTAAAAGTAATGCAAAATAATGCAAAAATAATAAGATATATCTTTGTATATATATATATATATATATATATATATATATATATATATATATATATATATATATATATATATATATATTAAGTTGAAATAATTAAGCTAAAATAATGCACATCATACTGTATGCACTGGAGTATATCTGTCTATATAGACAATTTATACAAATATTTGCATGGTGACGTTTATTTATTTATTTATTTTATTCTTGTGATACACACAGATTAAACTACAAATCACTCATGACCTACAGTAGTTATATAACGTTGTCCGTTTTCTATTTGTAAAATTTCTTCAACTTAACCTTGATGATATACAGTACTCTTCTTGCCCTTTGCTATATTTGGCCACTGGATGGCAGACTTTTTAAATTTCACTTCCTGTTGGTAGATACGGCTACGTCCACAACCACATACTGCCATAACCCATGTCAATGTGTAGCACTATTTAGTCATGCTCTGGTAGGAGAACTCTCGAATATAAAGATTGCAGCTATGTAAAAAAAAAATGTGTACCAGTCTTATTAAAGTTATAGGCAGTAATGAGTAGACTGAGCAGACCTGACCATTAGACGGTTGATAAATTTGTACTACAACCTTTTAAACTATATTTCGTTTTTATTTGTAGCTTCCCAAAAGCTTGCTGACATAATTGTTTGGCCATCCCAACGCTGCACTCAATATACATTTCTCATCATTATCATCTTCAGAATCACCCAGGAGCCAATTGTTTGAACAAAAGATGACCGTCATGGAAGACATTAATGCAATCTCCTGGTCCTGGACAAGTTGGAGTGTGTAGGTCAACTTCCAGTACAAGCCCGAAGGAATGTCATTTTCCAGCTTAAAGCAACGTCCTATTGGGTGGTCCTCTGGCTTGCACTGTAAAAGAAGTGTCACTGGCACAGCACCCACCTACACTGAGTCATTCAGTGGATGCCACACTACATCCTGTTCAATGATGTCTGCGAATGAGTGTCATAATGAAGCACCCTTCATTAGCTGGCTTGAAGTTTCTTTCCAAACATGTCTCATTTGTGGTTCCGCAGCAGAGGACTGAGCCACCTTCCTCTTATTATCTTGCAGAATCTCTTTCAACCTTCAACAAATTTCCAGACATTTTATCTCACTATAACTCTCTTTTACTTCATGCTTTACTGAATGGCAGTGATCAGTATGTTGGATGTACTTATTGTATGCCATTAAAAAAAAAAAATTTTTATTGTCTCCCTCTTGGCACTGCATAATAGAGCCTCTTTTTGCACTGCTTAGACTACGCTTGAAATGGAAGCCCATGTACTTTGTGGGCATTTGCATGGAAACAGGTACTTAATAACTGTGTGCTTGAACTTTATGCCCCATTTTAAGCAGCTTTTATTAAAAGCGTCTGGAAAATGAGTAAATATAAATTTATATGTAATATTCTTCCAAATGTTAGAGAAACAAATCCAGTGCTTATCCGTTCCAGTCCCTGAGAACTAGAGTCACAGCTCTGCTCGCAAAAGCTGATAGTTTACTCGGAGGTTTGAAGCACAAGCGTCATTGTACTAAGAAATCATCAAACTGAACTGGACTCTTGCCCTTCAAGGCTGTATTGATGAATCGTGCTGTACATATTATTAAAATGATTTATTACACAGGCTCACACTGAATCTTTTCTTAGGCGTTCTTGGCAAATCAGTGCGCTGTCTATGTGAGTAGAATCAGTATCAGATTTATTAGTCCAGTAAGTATTCATTTAGCAGGTGTTGCTCATATTAATACTGATAATCTAACAAGCAGAACATTATACACCATATATACACACCAATCAGCCTTAACATTAAAATCACCTGCATAATATTGTGTAGGTCCTCATTGTGAAGCCAAAAACAGCTCTGACCCATCGAGGCATGGACATCACAAGACCGGTTTGGTGTTCCTCAAACCGTTACTGAACAATTTTTGCAGTGTCGCAGGACACAGTATCCTGCTGAAAGAATCTACTGCTATTAGAGAATACCATTGCCTTGATGGTGTGTACTTGGTCTATAACAATGTTTAGGTAGGTGGTATGTGTCAAAGTAACATCCACATGAAAGCCAGGTCCCAAGGTTTCCCAGCAGAACATCGCCCAGAGCACACTTCCTCTGCCTTGTTCCCATAGTGCATCATGGTTCCATCTCTTCCCTATAAGATGCAGACCCACCCAGTAGTCAATATGATGTAAAAGAAAACTTCTTCCATTGCTCCATGGTCCAGTACTGAAACTCACATACCCTTCTGATAATCGAGGTTTCATTAAAAAGCACACTCTTTAGATGCTTTTTGAAGGTTGCAAGATAAATAGAGATATGTACTTAGCTTAGTCTACCAATCCTTCATACCAATACTCCGTTAAACCATTATTCAGGTTTCCACACTGGTTTCATTTACATCACAGTGCCCCTAACCAGGACAAAGCAGATACTGAAAATGAATGAATGAGCACAGCAAAGAAGAGTTGTTTCAAGTGTTCTTCCTGTTCTTTGTAACATGACCTTCATATCTGACCACTCTCTCCCACAAACGAGAGTAAAAAACACTGATGTTTTTTTTTTTACTGGCACCCCAGTCCTCATGCGCACCTCAGTCCACCATCGAGAAACCGCATATGAGTCAAGTGTTAGGAGTGAAACTTCAAGCCATATAACGAAAACATGTCCAGAGGACTTTCACTCACAGATGGCATCAGATGATGAGATGAGTGAGTTTGTCTAGCAGAAAGCTGTCATACTAAGGATGGATTTCATGATACACAGAACACAAAAGGACTATATATTAATTGTCAGTCTATCACGATTTATTGTATCTGCATGTCACTGGTGGAAGATATGTAATCATTTGCTAGTTATGCAGTGTAAATTTATGTACCTTTACAAATCATTTCAAATTGTTCTTGATCTAGGCTAAACGTCGCTGATGTGGTGAAGCTCTGGAAGTCTATTAGTTAACCTGTGAATCTGTGTGTATATATATATATATATATATATATATATATATATATATATATATATATATATATATATATATATATATATATATATAAATTGCTGCCAGGCTCTTGATTGTGAGCTCCTAAAAATTCATTTGATTATTTTCACAAAACCAATCAGAATTGGGTTGTGAATGCCTGAAAAGGTCTTGCCTCAGCAAATGTGGAATCAGTGAAACACAAAGTTATGCTAATAAGACCTTTATCGCAGTGGTAATAAGAGCTTAGCAGAATGTATTCTGCAAATCACTGAAAAGGAATTCGCGCTTTAAAACCTTAACATGATACTACACTTCAACATAGAGCAAATCTTTGATATGCTCCTGAAAACTGCTTTCAGGCCAATTAGGGATACGTTAGCTACAGCAAAGCTATAAATACATAAGGCTATTTCAGAAAATATACCGACTGACCTTATTTTTTTATTTTTTATTTTTTTTTAATCGAATTGAGTACATTGAATACAAACTGCGTGTTCACAAACTCTCGACTACATTTGGTTACCCTGGGTAATGATGAAACATTTGGGAAAATAGTAGGCTACATAAGAAACGAGAAAAAACTTGTCTTTGAGTCACTGACTTCCTCATAGAAAGATGATACAGATTCTTGTGAATCTTGTTACATGAAGAATCATTCATCATTTCACAATATGTTTTTCGGAAGTGTAACAGGGTTTATGAGGACTTGAGTTACGTCATTTAAGCAATCACTGTATAGATTCCATGCAAGTTTTTTTTTTAACAGGTAGTTCTTGATAACCAGTGTGTGGGTGTGTGTGTGTGTGTGTCTGTGTGTGTGTGGTATTTTAAACATAACATTTATATATACTTTTTAATCCAGTAGAAGAATTTGGGGTAACACTTTACACCGGTGGTCTGTGAATCGTAGAAAGTGTGTCTGTGATTCTTTTTACTATTATTATTATTATTATTATTATTATTATTATTATTATTATTATTATTATTATTATTATTATTACTATTATTATTATGTGATATCACAACCCGCCATATTCTAAATAATTATATTATATCTATGAACTGGTTTTGGCTGGTCTCTCATATTAAATCCCTTGTGTTTAATCCAACTTCTGCTTGAAATAAAAAGCTCTGTGGTTTTAATAAATAGAGAAAATATCATTGTACACATTGATATATAATGTTTATAAATTATGAAATCATTCTGTACTGAAAGGGTCCATTCCGTTTATTTTTACCTGTAAATCGGGCTGCTGTTTGAAAGTGCTGTTTGGGCTGCTGTGCTGTGCTGGACATTATTCTGAGAAGCTAGTGGTTCTCAAAAGGCAGTCCCAAGGGGCCCGTGAAGCATAGCCAGAGGGCCTGTGTACACCCCTATCAAAAATTATCGTATATTATAACCTTAAAGTATATTATAACCTTTTATATTAAAGTATATTATAACCTTTTAATCAATGAGTTTTCTCTAGTTATCTGAGTGATCATCTTAATGAGCAGGTTTGAACATATCAGGTATCCTGGGGTGCACAGATATGTAGACTGAAAAACAGTGACTTTCCCAAAGCCATCAGTCACAGCATCATCTGCACAGCCATCTTTTTTTTTTTGCCCACTACTTTGCACGTTACAAATTACATTACTATGTGCACTACCCACCTACATTTATGTACATTCTGAAAACTGAAACTGAAAGTTTATTGCTTTGCCCTGGGTATACTTTGGGTATAATAGTATTTTTGCTTTTGTTTAGTAGGTGTTATACTGTATGTTAAATAGTCCGGTATTTGTTAGTGGAGCTTCAGTTCCATTCAATTAAATTTTATTTGCATAGCACTTTTAACAATGGACATTGTCTTAAAGCAGCTTTACAGAAACATATAAACACAGGATACAGATTTTAAGTGTGTGAATTTATCCCTGTTGAAGCTATTTATCCCTATTGAGCTACCAGAAGAATTTCAGTGTGCGCTTTGTCGTGTGTGAAAATGACAAATAAAAAGCTTAGACCAAGGTATTTTTAAATCAACCAACAATTAGTCATGTGTGAGTTTGGACCTAGTGTATTTTATTCCTGAAGAAGCTTCAGGAATAAAAAATGTCTATAGTTCCAGAATATAATAGAAATGAATAAGGAGCTTAACTCTTTCATGCATAAATGATTTAAAAACTTATCCATGTTCTTTTTTTCTTACTTAAATATGCAGGTCGTACGATTAAAGAAATGATTATTTATATTAAAAATGAAATGACTTGTCCATGAGGAAAAAAGGATATAAAAAATTCAATCTTACAATATGTTTCTAAACAAAAGTTTATACATTCATAGATGATCGGAATATACAGAGTTATAGGGTTAGGGATGTATTGTTCATTTTTGAACAATATTCTTGATGTACAAAATCTATGCAGATTAGAACTGTAAATATATATATATATATATATATATATATATATATATATATATATATATATATATATATATATATATATATATATATATATATATATATATAAATTTAAAGAAAGAATGTTTATTTTTCACTTAATTCGGTGTTGAAATTTTGTAAAGACGTACCAGAGACACGTGCTGCATTGAATGACAAATTTTCTAAACTGAAAGAGAAATTAAAATAACGATCCATAAACAATTGCAACGATGGTCTCAAACGATTAAGAGGTGATTTACAATGTATGATATTTTCCCCAAAAAACAGCCTTTACTTTCACTTTTGTATGAAAGTAGTGTGAACATTGGGCATGAAAGGGTTAAGCTACAGTTGAGGTCATAAGTTTTGCAGAATCTGCAAAGTGTTAATAATTTATAATTAGTTGTTTTTAAAAAAAATCATTTTATTGCATTTTATTTAATGTATTATGTTGTCTTCTGGGAAACATTTAAATATCTCATGTAGCTTCTGAAGGGCGGTACTAAATGAAAAAAGAAAAAAAGAAAAAGGATAATAACAATATACACTGATCATCCTGTTCAAAAGTTTACACCCCTTTGGCTCTTAATGTATCGTGTTGCCTTCGTGAGCGTCAGTGAATGTTTGCACCTTTTGTAATAGTCGTGTACGAGTCCCTCAGTCGTCCTCAGTGTGAAAAGATGGATCTCAGCATCATGTAGTCACTGTTGGAAAATGGTCAAATATGCAGAAGATGCCAGAAAAGCGAAGAACGTGCAGGACCTGGAGGATTTTTCTGAAGAACAGTGGGCAGATTAACTGCTCAGGACGAAACATAAAACCAGTCGTTGATCATCCAGGTAACAACACACAGTAATAACACTCAAGTGTGCGTAAACACTTGAACTGGTTCATTTGTGTAAATCCAGTTATTATTGTGTCTTGTGGACTAGCCTATATGTATACATCTCTTATGTGGAATAGTTTATTCAGGGCAGGACTAAATAGAACCCAAAAGAAAGAGAGAAAAAAAAAGAGAACAATATTAACAATGACAATAAAAAAAAGAAGTTATTAAGATGGACTTTTAGCAGAACCACAATAAGGACTAGAAGATAATATTTTTGGTGCAGTCTGAGGTTTGTAACTTGTGTAACCCCGCCTATGAACACTCATACATCCAGCCAGTGGTGTTAGTCTCTGTTCCTCTCAGTCAGGTGGAACTTCAAACCCTCTGCGTCTCCCTGCTGAGATTTTACAACGTGCTTTAACCTGTCGGAATGTGCGTGTCCTACTGAACTCTTTCACGTCGCCATCTTCTGCAGGTAAATATGCGTGTTTTGTTGTTGTTGTTGTTGTTTTTGTTGTGATGCCAGGATTAGGGTTAGAGGAAGTCAGAGTACAGTTCTTTTTTTTTGTTTGCGCGCTCGTGAGTTAGAGGCGCGCGCGATTGTCGGCTGATGAAAAGCCTTTACAGATGTGACGGAGCTGCACTGGGTTGCTTTTGTTTGATTGTTTGTTTGTTTGTTTGTTTGTTTGTTTAGGCTGGGGGAGGGGGGGTAAACGTTCCTCTGGGGTGGTGGAAAGCAAGCAGGTTATGCGTCTTACCTGGGCAAATTTACTGAACAGATAACTTTCATGCTCAGTTCCACAAAAAAAAAAAAAAAAACTAACAAAAAAAAACACCAAAAAACCAAAAAACCCAAACAAGTAAACAAAATACATTAATAGATCATTAAAGCGCAGGTCATTTTCAGGGTATGTACTATAAGTAACCATAGCAACTTACCTCTGGGCACAAGCTGCTCTGGAAAATGTAATGTATCAGGTTTACTTTGTTTCAGAGAGCATGGCGTGCCCTTTTGAAGAATGTCCTGTGGACGAGGAAGCACAGATTCTAGGCTACACACACACACACACACACCACTTTTTTCCCCCTCCATGAGACAGTGTTAAGACCATGTAGAGATGTGTTTTCATATCTGGATGAATATTTCAGGAGCCTTGAGCAGTTTTCACGTGAATCGTGAATGCATCTAACAAACCTTTTGAAACCTCACATCGAGCACATTTTATGCATTGCCCTTCATTTAAATAGGGTGTTTTCTGATAGTTTTCTGTAGAACATCTGAAAGGCAACTGTGTGTCGGACGGTTCCTCCACACTTTTGTGCAATTTCATCTTTCCCAATTGTGATTGATGGAACCGAAAGTCCTATTAAAGCGCCTGCATCGAGCATCAAGGAGACTATTTTAATAGGAGGTCATTCCACTGCACCGATGTGCAGGTAACAGTAGATTATTGAGTGCTGAATCGAGGTTTAAGGAATTCAATTACTGACCACTCATTACTGGTCTCCACTAACTAGGTAATATGTGACGCATCCCACCTCATTGCCAACATGGAAGCAAAACAGCCAGGGTCTACACACAATACCAGAATATGATCAATAGGAACCCCCGGTTAAGCCAGTGGACTGAAGAGATGTGATTTGACAAAATCACTTCTAATTAAAAGCCGGTTATTACTGAATAACCTGAATGTCAATGCGTGATTTCACTTCCAAAGCAATGAATGGTCTTTTTCTTAAAAAATGCATGCACTCACATGCAAGAGCAAGGGTATAATGCACACTAGAGTGTGGTTTGTTGTTTCTTTATTTCCTGTAATTGAGAAAGACCTTTGTATTTATTGCTTTACCGTTCAGCGATAAATGATAGAATCATCATCACTAGAGAAGTGCTTTGCTTAACGTTAGCCAGTGCTTCAGCAATTCAGTTTTGAGCCTGGTCTTTTTTTTTTTTCCTTTCTTTTCTTTTTTTTTCTAGAAGGTCCGTCTCTGAGTCTCTTTGTCTAATTTGCATTTGAAGATGGCCCTTATACGTACAGCTCCTTTCCAGGCAGCTAGGAAGACAGATGGATAATTCGATGTGATTGATATCATAAATGTCTGTAATACATACAGACCAGATATTTTTAATTAGGACAACTGCAAACAATGTTTTATACTGCAAAGATTCTGTGTGGAGGTAGATGGACCCTCCTCTGTATAGGAATCCCCTGCTATGATCTTTAAGGGGAAAATGACAAAGTTTTAATAATCACACATTTAAAAAAAAAAAAAAAGAAAACCAGCATCTTCATTTTGTATCTCTGTCACAGCAGAGGTGGTCTCTTCATCTTCATCCTACAGCGCAAATTACTAATGGTGTTTGGTCTAGCAAACAGAAACAGTACCTGAAGACAATAATCATTTGCAACTGTGGCAGGGCGTGCTGTTACAGGAGGGTCAATTTAATACGATGTGTCCATCAGCAACTGTAAGAAAATGATATCAGATGCTCAATGTACATTCTCAAACAAATACAACTAATATACAAAGACATAAGGAACATCTAGTAGGGGCACTACAATGAGGATTACAGTACACACCATATGCAGTAAATAAAAATAACCATGCATAATACACAAGTGAAATATTGCCAATAAAGTGTTATTTTAAAATAATTTTTTTAGACCGTGGGAGTGTTTATTGTCATTGAAAGTCCTAAGTACTAATATGCTACACGTACATTTTGTCAAGCCACTTATATCATGGGAGGTAGCTGACTGATGAACTGCCCCCTGGAACTGCCCCCTTGATTAAGGGACAGTGTCAGCTCCTCAGCCAGAGTGAGTGAAAGTGCTGGTGGTCTCTGCCTTCTTCCTGTGGCTATATAGAACCTAGAGAAAAGTTATTGTAGAAGGTTGGGCCAGTTAGTTAGGTTACAATTTAGGAAGTTTATCTTTATTGTGTTTCATTTTGACTTGGCTCCATAAGTTCTTCTGGGTCCAGGATTATACTTGATCAAATATAAAGCCTATTCTATTATTAGTACTATGTACAATGCTAAGAAATTGATGGAGGGCTAAACATAAAGGCATATTTATTAAATGTTTCAGCACAGGTCAAATAGGTTCAATGTTCGATTTTGCAGCGTAATGAAAGTACACTTTTCAGATATTTGTGAACTTATAAACTCACGCATTTACTCAATGTGTTGCTTTTTTCCAAGCCAACTCTCTGCCCGATGCAGCAGTGTTACATTTAAAAATATATATTAAATATATATACCTTATAAGCATACATTAAAACTTTTAAAACTTCTAATTAAGCTTCGCTAAAGCATCTGGATCACCTTTTCTCACCCCGGGTTTCCATGGTGATGGGTGACTCCTGAAATCGGAGATCTATTGACTTTATATACGCACAGTGCACCGTGAGTTACCAATAGGAGGTTACTCCTAACTTACTCCTAACAGGTGTTCTGGAGCCGGTAAACCAGAGTAAGTATAGTTTGGGTTAATGAACCTTGAGTTAACCTTGCTTTCTGGAAAAAAACCCTGGTGTTCTTTAGACTAATATTTGGACTTCCCTGAATCAATTTGTAGTAATTCTTGCTTTGTTGTTGTTGTTGTTGTTATTGTTGGTGGTGGTGGTGATGGTGGTGGTGGTGGTGTACATTTGACTAGAAGCAAAAGGAGAATGTGAGCAGAGGGAGACACTGGACTTTTGACCTGTCTTGTGTTCTCCTCTGGTGAAGATACTTTACTTAAGAGAAACACTTTGTATCCTACATAAAGACATTGCATTGTATTATGGGACAGATCTTCTCTTTCTGTTCCTAAACAGCAGCTTTTCTTTTATATGTTTATGGATATATAGACTACAGGTAACTAGTCACTCAACAAGTCTAAAGTTTCATTAAACGTAACGCAAACTGCGGTTGAATTCAAAGGAGAACCTCAGTGTTCTTCTCAGGTTCGTTCAATAAGACAACATGGTATCAACTTTGTGATAAATAATATCACGATACATTATACTACCCCTGTAATGATTTTAATGATAATAATGGGAATTGTAACACATTGGTTTTAATGGTCCCAGTGGGTCTCTACTGGTAATTTGTTGCCTTCCACTGGTGGCATATTATGTCTAGTGGATACCATTAAGGACCAATAATGGTAATGGTTTTAATGCTTAGCTGATGGTTGGTAATGGTATTTGTAGTGGAAATCATTAGAATGCCTGTGATGGTTTTGTAAGTACTTCTACAGCACTCACCAACTATATTGTTGCCGTAACGTGTAGCTGCTTGAAGGTTATTGTATTGTATTATAAACATTGATATTTATATAGGTTTTTCTAAAGAAAAACTTCAACATTAAATATTAGTAATGTCTTTTCTAGATACACAATGTACGTCACAAGTTAAACATTGTGATACGATAATTAACATTATAATTAACGACAGCATTGTGAATTTATCACATCATTTACAGTCGTCTTTAATCATCCAACGTTTGAAACAGGAAGTATTTCATGACAATAAAGCTTCACAATACGGGTGAGCATTATGGCCCAAAAAATAAGTAAATAATTAAATACAATTATTATATCACAATACTATAGGTGTTGTGGGGTTTATGGAGTTGTCCTGCTGGAAAACGTCTTAAAAGTTCCATGTAGAACTCTACAACAGAGGACTTCCTTCTCAGAAGGAGCCACTCTGGAAACCTGGAACGATGAACAATCCAAGGAACCCTTGAGGAACCTTTTTTTTTTTTTCCTAAATGCCATATACTGTATCTGGCCATATATATGCCATATAATGCAGTGGCAGTGCAAGTGTTAAACTTTTCATTAGGGTGAGCGCAACAGAAAAGTGTTAGTAAGAAATTGCAAGTTCGGATCCCAGCAATGGGATCCAAGGGAGGAAAATTGGCCATGCTGTATTGATGGCATGCGCTCTCCCCTGTTAGTCACTGAGACAACAGCCAATCTGTCAGCCCATGTATGCGGAAGAGTGTAAACAGCACTCTCTTCCGAGTGTGTAGGCTGTCGCGCTGCATGAACAGCGGTTTGAAAAAACTGCAGTTGGTGTCATGTGTCTCGGAGGAAGCCTTCATCCACCAAGGTTGTTAGCTGCCGTATGATACAGGAGAGCTGGCTGGGGGATGGGAATTATCAGGTGAACAAATTGTGGAGAAACCGCAACCTGACCTGTTGATGAATACGTATAAATGCTAACAAATGACACTAATACCCCCGCACCACTAACCTTAATGTTAATCTTCTTATCTTGTTTTATTTATATATTATATATATATATATATATATATATATATATATATATATATATATATATATATATATACATCTTGAGTTGTATCTCTTGTTACAAACTTACAGGAAGTTTGAGATCATGCTAGAACTTGTTGTTTTTTTTTCATCAGTTTATCAAAAAAATGTAAAAGTGTAACTTTCTCAGTTTCTGCTTGTATAAAACAGAAGGGATTTTTTTTTGGTGTGGGGGGGTGGGGTTAATTTACGCACATTGAGATGGTATGATGCCACTTTTTCTTTTCCATTACTGATACTGAAACTGTGTATATTGGCTAATACGGATGTATTTTTACTACTAAGCTATAAAATGAGCTATTTTCTGAAATTTTAAATAACTATTTAAAATCTATCTAAAAAAAAACAACAACAACAAAAAAAACCTCACTCTAACTGTTCAAACACTTTATTGGAAGTCTGCTGTTTAGCATTTTCCCCTGTTTCAGTGTGAAGTATTTCCACAGCTTTCATATCAAATCCCATTTGCTAGCTAGCGAATTACTTGCGGTTGTTGTGGTAATCTGGGTGGATACTGCTATTATCATGTGACCTATCTATCCTTAGGAGATCTTTATAATAATATATCATTACGAGCCTGGATGACAGTTTTAAAAATGAAACTGGTGTCATATATTTTGGTGTATACTTGAGTCTGCCTGGTACTTGGATGTCGTATAAAACAAGCACTTTATATTTAATTAAGCTAGAGTTGATTTACCCTGTATTTCACCCTGCGTCTCCGTGTTTGTAGATTATTCTACACCCTTTAATAGGAAATATTCTACATTCAAATAAGGACGTTCTTCAGTTCTTGTTTTTACATCTTGCTAGGTTTCAGGTGTCTTCAGCACCGAGACACAACTATTTCTTAATCGCTCTTTATACAGCCTTCTTTAAGAAGGGTTCGACCGGTGAAGAACAGTCATCTCTGAATGCTTAATGCTTCATCATCACTTTTGACAGGCGTGTTGATTACTCATCCTTTTTCTGGCATGAAATCAATAATCTATTTTTTAAGGAAGGAACTTAAGGAACTTATATAAGGAAAATACACGGCAGTCCAAGATGAATCTCTTTGATCAAATATGTCATTCGAATTCTCTAGGTGTTTGTACTGAGGCCAAATGTTCAATTAGATGTCAAACCAACTGTGTATAACATCATATTACAACATTACCTTTTGAGTAATAATCACATTTGCATTACACCCTATGCTCCTGCATGTGAGTGCATCTATTTTTACGAATAAGACCATGCATTGCTTTGGAAGTGAATGCACACATTGACATTCAGGTTATTTAATAAGCTGTGATGATCATCATGGGTCAATTTGCATTTATCATAAGATGCTTATGGACAGTTGAAACCATTTGCGTTGTTCGGCAGCTCTCTGAACGTTTTCCGATCCGGCCTTCGTATTGCCGAGAAGTGACACTAATTAGCAATGCTACTAGCATTATTCAGGCACCTACACTTTTACACACACAGCCTCACGCACAAATAGATTGCACTTGATCCAGGCTCTCAGCACGTAGGAGCACAATGGGTTAATGGAAATGTCATTTGAATAGCCGGTGGTGTGAGAGACAAAGCTCCTCTGTGAATACCGAACAGTTGCCTGATTCTGTACGCTTTTAAACCTCAACTTTGCTTAACAAATCGAGCAGCATGTCATGTGCCCCTCGCAAAATCAAGGACGAGCGCCAGACGAGCACAAATTCAATTTGAAACCTGTCCTTTATAAGTTGACCTCATCCCGCTGGCCCTTTTACCTTCATCACCTCCTCCGTCGATGTTAAAGTCACTTTTCTAGCAGGGGATTTACTATGCACCTAGTTTTGGATATACTCCAAAATATCAGCTCCATTGGCTGCTGCTCTTTTTTCTTTTTTTCAGGCTTCATTTACTGTTTCCCACGAAGCCTTTCTTACAAACACCCCAGGGGTCTTGTGGTGTTAAAATAATTGGCGCCTTTTTGAACAAGCCTCATGAAAGTATGTGTCCTATGGCCATTTGTGAGAATTACATTGGAATTTGCATAAACGTGTTAACTTGAAACATTTATCAAATCCAGGATTAGTGCTTGTTCTACATGCTAAAAGTTCATCTTTTTTTCCGCTCTAGTACAGTGCAAGTTCATTTTGGTTGGCGATGATACTACTATACGGTTAGTATAATGTCAGGTTGGAAATTTGGCTGCAAAAGCAAGGACACGTACCTTCACCTGGAGCAGTTGAACCTCGACAAAGCCGCATCTGTTTATGTCGAAGGCATTCGGTGTTGTGTTGCATCACCTCTAGAATTTTCTGGCTCCCTCTCCGGTGCAGAACAATGCATTTTATTGTGAATCAGCTTCCACAGAGTTATGCATTTCTGTCATCAGTCTGACTCACAAGCGTAATAAAATATTATCATCCTTTGAATCAACGCAGTCTCGTCATGTCTGATCATACTTCATGCAATTGAAATGAGATCTTTTCAAGTCCATTAGGAAATGTCGATTCAAAACTGTTAACACATTTTCTGTCTGTAGACATTAGTGTACATTTTAGAATTGTTCGTTTTTGAGTGACAGGTGTCGCTTATTGGACACTATTTGTAAGGTTAAAATTTGTTGTACCGTTTCACTGTGCAAGCTGGCGTGATGATGCACCGTCACGTAAAGAGGTTGGCACCCAAAGTTGATTATTTCCCAAAAGCAGCACATTCTGACGTGGTTTTTATCTTATAAAAAAATCAGCTTGCCAACATAAACCACATTTTTTAATGATTAAAGAATGACATTTTCTCCATTGGTAGTTATGTGAAACATCCACGAAACAAGTTCCTGTTATCGCTTACATTATAGCAGCTTTAAACATTGCTGTTTACGATACATTTTTATACTGTAGCTGTTTATGTGAAGCATCTATTAGAAAAGTTCTGGTAAGTGCATTAATAAGTGCTAGAAAATGAATTAACACCTTCTGGCCAATTAGATTTGAGAATTCGACAGTATTGGTGTATCATGCCATTTTAAAGTCTAGAAATGTTTTAACCTTCTATCAACCTGCTCTGTTGTTCTGGCTCTATCACTTTAATTTAAAATCAAGTGAATGAGCTTCTTCTATTCATTTTAAATCTTACACTTGGATTGTCAGGAAACATTCATGCTCATCCAATCCATGTTTATTTATTTATTGATTTATTTGTTAGAATTTTTTTTTTGTCATTGTGAGCAGGCATAAATTTGAACGGGGCCTGGGAAAGTCATGCCTTGGAGCAGATAAATATATTCGCAAGGAAGCAAGACCGATCCATTACAGACACTGTGGAGATTCACTAGCAATTAATTTCAGATGTAATAAAGGGAACTGCAATTGCTCTATATATAGTTAATGGGTCCTATATGTGTTATTAGTTCAAAATGGATATTGATAAGGGAAATGAGATCAAACCCAATTTGTGGACGTGGAACCGCCGTTCAGGATGAAGTTTCTCCAAAGGAAAAGAATGTCGTTTTGCTTTGAGTGACCAGAAAATTCAATAAGTCAATTATTACGAATGCATTCTCTTCGCATTACGCATACATGAACGCAATCCATTGATGCCATTCACGGGTGCCATCAAAACAAACGGATTGAAAGCACTCACATGTCGACTAATTATTCACTTCACCGTGTGCAACTTTCATGGCATTTGTGTGGCAGGTCTGCTTTCAGAAAGCTGTTTTATATCAAATAAAAAAAGTTTTAGTGTCATTCAGGAGACTTCACGTGATCCTTCAAACTCATCTAACTCGTCACTCCATGGCAAATTTTGGTACACAGTATAAGCAGCAGAGCATACTGGAGTTTTACAGCTTGTTCGGTGCCATCTGTAGCCCCTTATCTTTAATCTGCACTTTCCCAAAGCAGCCGAAAAGCTTTTCTTTGGCTCTTAAGACGTGAAATTCTAGCAGTAGTAAGGGCTTGGTCGGGGAAGGCTGCTGCACTGCTTGACATTGTGTTTCAGTTTCACACAAAACAGCTCACCGCAGTTCCTATGTAGGCTTAAGGAGCAAGGCTGCAGCCCATTGGCTGGAGACGCTCTGTTGGTTCGTGGTTGTGCTAAAATCAGACAGGGTGGCTAGAACACGTGGTGAGCACTTCCGCTCGACATTGCTCTCCACCACGAGTGCGAAACAGTTTCGGTCCCAGTCCTGGGGGAAGAAGATTGAGAGGAAACTGTAGTGAAACAGGATCAAACGTGTATGTGTGACTCGCTTTGCAAAAAATGAAAAGAGATCGAATTGAGCTCATATGCCCTCGCATGTGCTCTGTTCAGTCAAGTGCACAACCGATTGCACTCGCAACAAACTTTGTGATGGCATGTCTATACAAGTTCATCTCTATAACAGTTTTAACAGGCTGAAATATCGGCTCCATTTTTAGCATCGTAGGCCGGTTCTGCTTTCTTTCTGGTGATGCAGTAGAATTGCAACTTTTGAATGTGTGTGTGTGTGTTGTTTTTTTTTTTTTTGCAAAGGCGTACCCCTTTTGTGCAGTCCTTGCCTTCGCCTTTGATGGCTTGATCTCACACGAAGAGGCGAGACTGAACATCTGTTCTCGAAATGAGGAAGTGAAGATGTTAGTCACCTCCTCCAAAATAAGCTCAGAGGAAACTTGGTTAGGGTTGTATTGTAAGCTGGGGGTGTGGGCAAAAGCCAAGCATCTGCGTGCCCGTCCACATATGAGCGTGTGAATGCAGCTTGCGAGTACCGCGTCGTGAACGAGTCGGCTGAGTCACAAAGGTGTTGCGCAGAAATTTGACAGAATTGGTGTGTCACTTATTATGTTGAGAACCTGGTGTGTGAATGGGGAAAACCCTATGGATTTTTTCCAGTTAGTTATCACCTGAGCTAAAAATAAATAACCCCAAAAAAGAACAATTGAATAGAAGCCTCTCTCTGAAGGGGATCTCTTTAACGTTTCTAAATCTCCCAGTTTGCAGCGGCTGTCGATTTACTCAAACGTCCCTCTCTCCTTCCTGTTGGTCATGCGGTTGCATCCTGAAGAGGACCTGAGAATCTTATCTTATTAATCAGTAGGAGGGACTGCTAGTAGTCTAACACCCGGCTTGACTTTTCTGTCAGTGGAGGCGGTACGTCAGAAACTGACCTGAGGCATGCTGTTATCAAATACAGAAACACAGACATGTCTCTGGCGGTGTTCATACTGATCCAGCGTCAGTGCATCCTCGGTAGAGGTCAACCGATTGTGGACTTTACAGATAACTAAGTTGGGTAGTACCTGCCGATAACCGATCAATCAACCAATAGTTTTTTTTATATTGATATTGAATGAAAACAGAACAAAGTAAAATATTACTACTACTACTACTACTACTACTACTACTACTACTAATAATAATAATAATAATAATAATAAATTATTACAAAAATAAACAATACTGACTCATGCTCTTTTACAAGTTACTGAACAGAGCAACCAGATGGATTCCCCGTATGATAAAAAATACAGTGCTACAAGGAAACATAACCTCAACGAAAAAGAATAATAAAGACCACTCAGGCCAAAGTACCTTTACAAACTATTTTTAATAAGCGCACTTACAGCAAGTGCACTTCAACTCCAACATAATTAACAGGTAAACTGTTTCAAAATTCTAAAATGAACACAATCAAGCTATGGATAGCATATCTAAAAAACTTTTTAATATAGAGTACATTATGTCTACTACATAGTAATGCCGTATTGTTACCATATTTTATTTTTACCAATTTGATCTCTGTACCGACGTTAAAGTGTGAATTGTTTGCCCATCAGGGAATCACTTCCCTCCCCCTTTCCCATCGCCCTACTCACCAACAGCTACAGTAAAAAGTCGTGATACTCTACATACAGAAACCCAACATTGTCCTGACTAATCTGATATCAGACTTGTTCATAAAATAATTAATTTGTTTAAACTGATTGAAAATGTCCAATAAGTCCATTTCAATTCAGCTGGCGGGTTAAAAGTGCAATTAATGGAAAAGTGATTGACAGGCAAGTGAGTATTTAACCCTTTTATACAACTTAAAGCTGTTTTTAAGAAAATATAAGATAAAAGACAAACTTTCTACACAAAAACCCAAAATTATTAAGTTATATAAGTTATTGAAAATGATATTTTCTATCATTTTGTTCATCAACATTTAATTTTTAAGACTTTTATGTTATCAATATTTAGTTCCAAACACACTTTTTTATTTCTTCTTCTTCTTCTTCTTCTTCTTCATTTTTAGGTATATCATTTTTCCCTTTTTGCTCACTGTATTCCTAAACATGGACAATCTTATTTTATTATTACCTTTTTAACATAAGGAATATTTAGGGGAAAATCATGCAATTTGAAGTAATAAAAGCAACTAAAAAATTCTGGATAAAATTACTGATGCTTAAATATGGAATAATTTAACATTTGTAAAATAATCTATTCATGTTTCATGGTTTTGTTTTTTTGTTACACTTGTGTAACGGTGTGGTGGAAAAATGTGTGACTCGGTAAGTCAGTTCGAAGATCAACTATTTTTAGAAGTTGATTAAAACTCTTTGACCAGGTAAAATATCAGTAGTATGCCACAGTACCTATGTTTCCATCCATGCATTTTTAAGCAAATTTTGGCATATCGCCTAAAAAAAAATGACCAGATGCGAATAAAATCTCCAAAATGCGCATAAATAGCTTATGTACACAATTGAGGTGGATACTTTTTTTTATTCAATAAGAAGACATGCACATAAACTACAGTGGAAAGTAACACATTTACCGAATAAGTTCCTTTTGTGTGCATCAAAAACGTCTTTGTGACTTTGCTTCAACACATCATGTGATCGGATAATTGGGTTAATACAGTGTGATCAAAATGATTCAACCCCCACTGCAAATCAGGTTTATTGTCAAAATGTACAGACTTTCACCTTTTTGCACTGAACAAATCAAACAAAAATCAATTGAAATAGTTCAACACAACGAATGCTTCAAGTCTTTTCCCCAAATTCAACTGAAAATACAACTTATAATGGTTTCAGAATTATTCAACCCCCTGAGTAGAATTCTTCACAACACCACAAATACGCAAAACGGGTATTGTCTCAAGCACACCTGGTGTAACTAATCAAGGGCTTCATTAATTGCCCCAGGTGTGCTTGAGCTGGAACACATGAAATACCTGAATTGGCTAGGGGCAGAAAATGCCTGGAATACCTGGACAGAAAAAGGAGGCTATGAATGGCTGCAAGCAGATTTCAGAGAAAGCAGGTTGTGAAAAACCCTCGAGTGACTGCAAGAAACCTGCAGCAAGACTTGCTGACAACAAGGTTGCCAGTGAGCACAGTAAGGCACGTATTAAACGCAGAAGGTTTCCAGAACTCCAAGACGTACACCACTACTGACCCAAAAGCGTAAGAAAAGTCATCTCAAAATGAAATAAAAAAGCCACAGAAGTTTAGGAATTCTGTTCTGTGGAGCGATCAAACAAAACTTTACCTTTTCGACACGATGGATCAGCGGTATGTCTGCTGGAAGAAGAATGAAGAAAGAACACTCTGTCCATAGTCAAGCATGGTGATGGCTCGGTTATGCTCTCGGGCTGCTTTGCATACCTTATGTATAACAAGCATACCTCAAATTCCATCAAGGCTCGGTTGCAGAAGAAGTCCTGCAAGATTCTACAAGGCCATCACAGTCACCTGACTTGAACCTCATAGAAAATCTCTGGTGGGATTTGAAGAAAGCCGTTGCAGCACGCAAACCCAAGAATATTACTGAACTGGAGGCCATTGCTCATGAGGAACGGGCCGAGATTCCTCAGGAACGCTGCCGGAAACTACGCATCTCATTTGCAGCAGGTCTTAACGGCAAAAGGTGCTCTACTAAGTAATAAAGATGCTTGACATGAAGGGGTTGAATAATTCTGAAACTGGAGAAGTCATTATAAGTTGCATTTTCAGTTGAATTTGTGGAAACCCTTTGAAGCATTTGTTGTGTTTAACTATTTCACTTGCTTTTGTTGGATTTTGACAATTAACCTAATTTGCAATGGGGGGTGGTTGAACCATTTTGATTTCAACTTTAAGTTAAATTCACAACTTGGATGGAAACATATGTAGCTAGTGATATCTTTGCAGAGCTAACTTGTTTTCTCATGAGCAGTGTTTTTCTCAAACGCCTTTATTGCACAAGCTGAACTAGCGAATAGAGTACCAACCACTCTGGGAGTCAAAGTGTTTTCAGTGCAACTGGTGAATGCGTTTGGTTTCACTGTACACTCGATTTCTCTGCCATATCATATCAATTTCCACCCATAAAGAAACTATCCATGCAATTATAATGTAGCTACTGAGGATATCTGTCCTGTCACAGATGGATTAAAGCAGCACATGTTATGTAAATACACATGTATCACCTTCAGTATTTGGTCATGGATCCTCAGATCCTACTTATATTCCTGTTACTTGTTGAAGTAAGATGAACCTGAATTTGACCTTACCTATAAGTAACTATGCAGGAACTGTGTGTGTGGCTAAATTCTGGCAAACAGACAAAACTGACGACAATTTTTTACCGGGCAAAATCTGATATTTCTGTCAGTTCTATATTTTAAGAACCCATGTTTCTTTCTCTTAAACGACTGAAATGACCTCGGCAGTCTGACGGGAAAACTCAAGTTGTGTAAGAATCCAGTTTAACTAACGCAGCAGTCAGTCTGATGAAAGATGATTAAAACCTTGCTAGCTGAGAGTAATTTCCTGACCCAGTGAATACCAGGCTTTGATCAAGTTGTTGGAGAGCTACATGACACAGCGAAACAGACAAAATCAATTCAAGTTTGTAATCAAATACTGGCTGTTAAATTTTCTTCTGCATTGCAGTCAGAATGGAAATGCAATTTTCTCCATTTTCACTGTTGAGGGTAGCCAGACTTTAAAAAGTTGTAAGAGTATTGTGACTGAAATATGGTGCAAAAGAGGAACATTTTTGAGTTCAGAATAAAAGGGTAGTTTCCGTGATCCAAAAGTCTGAGACCTAAAAATGAAGATTTATTTCATATTATTGAATTACACATGATATTACCAGTAATAACTTGTGTGAAAAGTCCAATTTTATAGAATGTAACATTTATAGAATGTTCACATGAATTGGTATGTTTGCTTTAATGACAGTATGCGCCCGAACTTGCATGGACTCCACAAGTTTGGGTAAAACCTGACGATTCGTGTTCGATCAGATCCGTAGGAGTGTCGTTCTTCAGCGGGAAGCGACAAATCAGTAATCATTACAGTTAGAAATGTCACAGTGTTACAGATTGACTTACATTTATATAGTGAGCAACAAATCATGAAGAATGTTGAATATGGAAGATTTTTGATTTTCTTTGTTTTAATTATTTCTGTAAAACTTAATGTTTATCTCCAGTTCTAAAAAAAAAAAAAAAGGTTCTCAACCTTTTGGTCCGCACTATATCTACTGGAAAATATCAGAGTTTCACTATTTGAAGAACTACTTAAATGTAGTCATGACAGTTGCGGTCATAAGTTTACATATATGCCTTGCAGAATCTGCAAAATGTTAATAATGAAGACAAAAATAAGAGAGATCATGAAAATAGAATTTTATTTTTTTTTTATTTAGTACTGCTCTAAATAAACTATTTCACATACATATAGATCACAAGACACAATAGTAACCGAAGTTAGTACGTTCGATTCTTAATACTGTGTGTGTTACCTGGATGATCGACGACATGATGCGTATATGTTCTGTGAGAGTTGTTCATGAGTCCCTTGTTTGTCCTGAGCAGTTAATCTGCCCACTGTTCTTCAGAAAAATCCTCCAGGTCCTACACATCCTTTACTTTTCCAGCATCTTCTGCATATTAGACCCTTTTCCAACATGATCCATCTTTTCATGCTGAGCACGATTGAGGGACTCGTACACGACTATTACAAAAGGTGCAAACATTCACTTATGCTCAAGAAGGCAACACGATACATTAAGAGCCAGAGGGGTGTAAACTTTTGAGCCGGATGATTGTAAATTGCAAAAGTGTAAATTGTTATTATCTTGTCTTCGGGGGAAAAATTTAAATATCTTATATAAAGGACGATCAGTGTAAATTATTAGTATATTGTTTCATTTACTCCTGCCCTTTCAGAAGCATCATAAGATATTTACATGTTTGGAGGAAGATAAGACTTTAACGACACACAGTATTAATAATCAAGTGTGTGTAAACTTTTGAGCTGGTTCATTTGTGTAAATTCGTTTATTATTGTGTTTTGTGGACTGTGTGTAAACATCTCTTATGTGAAAAAGCTTATTCAAGACACAACTAAATAAAAAACACAATGCAATTTTGTATGATCCCTCTTATTATTATTATTATTATCATTATTATTATTATTATTAGTAGTAGTAGTAGTAGTAGTAGTAGTAGTAGTAGTAGTAGTAGTATTTGTTTTATCATTATTATTTTTATTATTGAGATTGCAGATTCTGCAAGGCGTATGTAAACTATTGACCGCAACTGTTAAATAAATATTGCCATAATCAAGAAGCAAATCTTACTGGAAAACCAGCACGTGTGAGAGACAGTGATGCTCCGTGGCAACTGAAGTAAATACACACATGCATTTACATAAGATACGCTACTGTAATCCATATGACTTTATAACTTTATAACTATAAGTATTGTTAATGTGTAACTACTGAGACATTAGAGACAGTATTAAATCATTATGAGACGACTCTGTTATATCGATACTGCAGTAGTTTTGACTTTCTCTTGTCTTCTATTATATTTCATAGATATTATAGATACATTTTATACCTTAGAAGACCGGATTATGTGATTAGTGTTTTGCTGGGGGTCTTTTTTTTTGTCCATTTTTACTTAACCTTTTAAACTCCCAGAACTTCTTATTGCTTCTAGACTTACAATCCTTACTCCGGTAATGTAACTACAGTGGATAAAGTTTGTACACCCCCCAGACTTACAGGGTTTTGTGATGTTGAAAAAAGAGAAAGAAACCAAGATTAATGCGCATTTATATTTATATTTATTTAGCTGACGCATTTATCTTACTTTAGCGACTTACAAATGAGGAACTACAAGCAAATTGATATATCAAGCGGAGAACAATACAAGTAGTGCTACTGTACAATACTTTTAATTGAGTTCTAGAGAAGCAAAGTGCGCAGAGTCGAGGTGTAAAAGCCAGAGTCGTTTTTTTTATATATATATATATATAATGTGGGAGTTGGCATTTTACGGGTCAGTTAAGTGCTCACGGAAGAGGTGGTTCATTAGCTGTTTTTTGAAAATAGGGAGAGATTCTTTGGTACGGATTGAGGTTGGAAGTTCATTCCACCACTGAGGGACGGATAGTGTGAAGGTTCTGGAAATGGACCTTTAGCCACGCTGAGTCGGCACTGCTAAGCATCTGTTGTTAACCGATCACAGATTGCCTGAGGGAACGTACGCCTCAAGGAGAGTGTTGAGGTAGATAAATCACATCGGAACTTCTTTTTTTTTTTTTTTTTTAAATGTAAGCAAAACATATTTAAAAAAAAACATTTTAAAAAAAATGTCAAGCAAAAAACAAATATTTGGAAT
Organism: Ameiurus melas; assembly: GCA_012411365.1. NCBI lineage: Eukaryota > Metazoa > Chordata > Actinopteri > Siluriformes > Ictaluridae > Ameiurus > Ameiurus melas. The sequence continues at coordinate 19,504,008 of CM022774.1, read as the reverse complement.
TATTATTATTTTTTTTAAGTCTAAGGGTGTGCAGACTTCTATTTTACATCCGCTATACTATAGTTTAAATATTAGTCTCACTGTATTTACTGAGTAGTATGCTTTATAGTGAGTATTACACTGGGACTTTAAGGGGTTAAATGCATCATGCTCATGTCACATCATTTCACATCAAGACAATGTCTTCCTTAAAAGAAACCCCAACATTCTGGTGTCCAAATGTGTAGTAGCCACACTAGCTAAATACCTGAGACAGTAAAGGCACACACAAAAAAGAGAAATATAATTGAAAATGTTGATTGGCTCTTAGATTGGATGGTCACAGTACAGAAAAGCTCAAGGTGCAGTAAAGCACAGTAGTGTCAGAGAGAGAGAGAGGAGAGAGAGAGAGAGAGAGAGAGAGAAAAGAATGATTTTTCTAGTTAAACTTTTTTAGTGTGAACTTTGGTTCATTTTTGAAAGTAATGTGAATAGTAAAGTATCATGGCTGTGTTTTTATATATATATATATAAATATATACATATATAAACTCATCAGGTAATACTCAGTAGGGAAATGAGTGATTACGTGCATCATCCTACTTTCATTCAAATGCAGTCTGAACTAAAGTGGAAAAAAAAAGTGAAAGGCCTGATCTCTCCTCAACATGCATCCGATCTGTGGGCTTTATCAGATTTATAGCAGCGAGAGATGCAAAAAAAAAAAAAAGAGAGAGTCTGTGTGAGCATAGGGATGCTATCAGACAACGCTTTCATTTGCAAAGGCGTGCAGAAGTGAAGGAGAGACAATGCAGTAATTATATAGCTACAGGTGACCAGGTGGCACACGGGTTGCTTCAGATCCAGAAAATCTATGCAAAATGGATTGCCGCATAATTTCAAAGCGCACTCAGACTTGTATGAGTGAACAAATATATCGCAAAACCTGCTTGTGCCTCGAGCCTGTCGGTGAGAAGCATTATTTCGAATCTTCTCATGTTCTCAGGAGATGTCTGACCTGTTCAGGTCATCTGCAGACCTCCTCCGAGCAGGTCATACATAAATGGATTCTCTCTGATGGAGATTGCCAGCAGCCCCCCGACGCTCTGCACTGCAGCATTAAATGCCACTCTGAGGTATAAATCAGTAATGCAATGAGTAATGACTCTTACAATTATAACGCACTCATCCTTCCAGGGGTGTTTATGCTATATATGGAGTCCTCATAGTCCGATATCGAAACCAATTTCTAGAGGTACGACCCCCCCGAATACACACACACACACACACACACACACACAGACACCACATTTTATTTATTGAAAGGTTTCTTATAAATATTCAGCACCACTGTCAGAGAAAATATGTAGCTGTGTTTTTATCGCACCTATCCACAAGTGACATTTACCTTAACATTCATTAGGAAGTATTTTCTACAAGGACACAGTGGCTCATAAAAATGTAACTACTTGTGTTTTGGAGCCTATAGCTATTTATAAGGCTTAATCCAGATTCTGCTCGAACAACACCTTGTGTCCTGTCACTCAGGGTGTTTAAAAAGGGGCCGGTGCAGGCACATTCCCTTGACACCTTGTTTGCATTTTTATGGCCCTTAACCAAGATGAACTGTCTGGACCGCCTGATGCAACAGTTGCACATTTTGTTTTGAGCTTAAACTTTGAATGCAGCTTGAATATACTCTATAGAAAAAGCTAGATTTTTTTAAATATATCGTTTTCTTCGGATAAATTCGCATCATGGTTTTTTCACGGCCCGTCTAACGAAACCGGAGTGACACTTTTCCCTGTCACAAACCGATTAAAAACAAAAATGACAGTGTTTTTGTTGTGTTCTTCTTTAGCCTAATTCAGCACCGAGCTTTTTTTCGACCCTGCCAAAACAGCATGCACTCTCTCCAAAAGTGCTCTTCGTTTGGCTCTAATTCAAATCAGACACAAAACCACTGTAGTAAATGCCTCGCTGATGTGATCCACACGGGCTATGGGCTGATTGGCTAGGGTGTGAGTTCTCATGGAGTATTTCTCAACGTTTAGCCTTAATGGTGAATTTCACCAATTTTTCAGCATGATTCGCTCATTGAGCACTAAAGGCACAGTTGTTTTGGAAGAAAAATCTACGTACTGAATCTGATTTCTTAACAGTGTTAGGACGTGGAATAGGAATGGCTATGTAGCTAAACAAATAAAGAAATAAACAAACTTTCAAATCAAGTATTCGGAGTAGTTTACACCTCCGCCCTGTATGTATGCTCTCCCTGTACTCCGAGGGTTTCCTTTGGGTACTCTGGTTTCCTCCCTCGGTCCAAGGACATGCATTGTAGGCTGATTGTCCCCCGCATCATGCCCCGAATCCCCTGAGAAAGGCTCCAGGCTTCCTGCGACCCCGTGTAGTATAAGCAGTACGGAAAAAGGATGGATGTTCTTTTGTTCTTTTGGATGTTACTTATTTATTTGATTTATTTCAATTTGACATTAAACAGTTGTAGCACATGATGCTGGCATTTGTGTTTGCAATCACACAATGTTGTACCTGGTAATTGCTTAAGCAATTCGCATCCATGATGTTATAATATCTGAGGTTGTTTTTCTAAAAAGAAAAAGAAAAAAAGTGAAATGACCAAAGACATGAAGTGATTTAGGTTCCAGCAATTCAGGCCAGGAAAACAGTGACGTCATGCTGTATTCTGCTTAAAAGTCCCATCAAAAAGCTGCCATTTGTCATCCTAAGTAGGCTAAATGCAACCTGTGAATGAAAGAGAAGGCAACTGGTCATGCTAGTTATGCTGATAGGATCTTGCTGATAGTAGGCTTTAGTTACAACACAGGGTTTGCAGACAGCTGTGCACAAATTCTCATGAGAAGGAAACACAGGAGTAACCAGAGAATGAGTTAATAAAAAACAATGTTGTAGGCCACAACAAACCCATTTTACTAAACCGTACTTAATATAGTCTCTAAGGGTTATATTTAATTTCAAAATTGCACATATCTGTATTTCACTGTTCAGACCTCAATTTAACTACAGACTGAAGCGCTACTCAGAGAGTGTGCCTAAAACCAAGGTGTATCTCATTTCCACACAATACTGACCTTGGACTCAAGCCAGTTCTTCTTGCACGATTTTGGCAATATAGGAGCAGTGTCTGACACTCTAACCACAACATGTCACAATGAAATCGGTATTTTAGCCTGTGAACAAACGGAACTAAAAAAAACTATGGATTTCAAAGTGATCATACAAAATGAATGTTACATTATTAAACACTATTCATGAATGAATTCAAGTCCACAGTGTATTATTATCAGTAGTAGTATTTTTTGCATGGAGGACATTTTGCATGGAATAAATAATCCCTTAAACCTTCTGCATGTTTCTGCATGCTAATTCAACAACTCAAAAATAGATATAATAAAATATCCCATATTTGCTGATATCATTTGTGCAAAATAACATGCAGAATAATAGGATATGCTTCATCAAGTGCTATTTTATGAGCTGCCGAGTAACGAGGGCGAAAGTCATATTGTTACAAATGAAACCATTTTGCGGAGATTAATGCGATCATTTCTGTTGGGACTGTTCTGTTCATGCTGCGATGTATTGTCAGTATGCTTGACATGCATTAGATGTTTATTTGAACGCTTGGCAACATCTCATTGATATCTCAGTCTGTACATGGTTTCTAAAAAAAATAAAAAATTGTGACTGTTGCGGGCAAAAATGCTCGATTATGCTGCGGCTTGTTTCAAAATTTGTAACAATAGAGTTTTTTGTGCTTTTTTTGCGGAAAAGTACTTGAATTGGTTTAACTGCAATTGTTTTGTCTATGTCAGTGATGTTTCTTGATAAATGAGACCTTTTTAGCTGTACTTGTGTTCGACGCACGTGAATCAAAAAGGGCTTTGACTGAACGCGCTTCGTGATGACGTCACATGACGGGTCTCGGCCCAAATCCACGGTGATTTTGAAAAATTGCGAGCTCCTCTGAATATTGTGGAGTGTTCCTTGATTTCCTGTTCATTTCTGCGATTTTCATTTTGAAATTCTAATTTGAAATTGTGTAAGAAAGCAAAAATCTTCTTACTTTGTCCGCATCTCTCCCTTAATTTTTCGGGTTTAAAGGCAAGTGCTTGTGTTTAAAGGCAGTGGTTTAGAGGCTGTAAAAAACAAACAAAAAACCCCCTGTCTTTAATGCTGCTACCCCGAAGGCATGACCTACGCGCAGGTCGTTTGCATACTCTGAATTGGCTGCTCGGGAAATCGACTTTAGTGGCTGGGTAACCCGTATCTGAATACGCTTAAATACCGACGTAACGTTTCGACTCTAATCGCCAACTCTGAATGCAACCCTAAGGCGCAAGGTCTTTGCAAGCAGTTTGTGTACTTTCTGTTGAAGTAGTGAGTAAAGGATGCGGACACCTGGTTTCTACTTTTCTCTAGTTTCATCGAACTAATCTGAAAGACTTTCTATAGTAAATAATAAACAGATTATTCAAGATATTTTACAGCTCATTAGCGGCCTGTAAGAGCGTGCTTTTTTCTTTCTTTCTTTCTTTCTTTCTTTCTTTCTTCACCTCAGGCCTCATCAGGGAGAAATGGAGAACGGAGGGTCTGAAAACATCCTGGATGACGAGGAGGCGCTGTGGGAGAATGTCCAGAAGAACCGGTACATCCTGTGCCGTTACATTAACCCCAACAAACTGACCTCCTATCTAAGGCAGTGCAAGGTCATTGACGAACAGGACGAGGACGAGGTGCTAAACTCCTTACTGCTGCAGACAAAGGTCATGCGTGCAGGTACTGTGTGTGTGTGTCAGTGTGAGTGTGTGTCCGCATTTACATGCGACACCGTTGTTGTGTTTCAGTCTAGATACCGCTGTATGTCTATAGTTTCACGTCTCAGTGTTTGTGCTGTGTATCCGTTTGTATGTTGGAGCAATTTTTGTTCCCGGACCCTCTCACACACTCTCATTCATTCAGCACAGCAATTCTGGTCTGCTATGACAGCAAGACTAAACACTATGGAATATGAGAATGCAAATGCAGTGCAGAAAAACATTTACATGCAAATCGCACCATCAATCAGTTACTCAGTCACCACATCTCTCACTGTGCTGTTCCAGTTGTGTAATATGATGATGAATGGAGGCTTTTAATCCCATGAGCTGCTACTGCAGCTGCTTTTTTTTTTTTTTTTTTTTTTTTTTTTTTTGTGCCCGCCCGTGCACTCCTTCCTGAGCCACAGTATATTTTTTTTCAGCATTTTGGATGGTCACAGGCAAATTAGAAGATTTTGCCCAAGGTCCAATATTTTCTAAGCCTGTGCTGCCTTGTTTGTTGGAAAGAATCGCATCAAAAGTTGTTAAGCTCTTACTCCATTTAGACTAGTGACTAACGCTGTTTTCCATCAGCGTTTGGTGCACGTACATCATTTGTTGTTAGTGCTATGAGTCAAAGTAGTATGTGTTCTGATACTACTATTTACAGACAATACAAATACAATTTGCAGAAAATGTACTTCTTACAGGCCAGGGAGAAAAAAAGCATTTGCATTTATTCATCTGGCAGATGCTTTTATCCAAAGTGGCTGAAAAGCGAGTCAGAATACAATCCAAATGTCTCGTATTGAAGGAGCTGACAGTGCTATTGGACTAATCTTAAACCAATCATCCAAATTCTAGATAGACGAAGCAGGAACCGAGAGAGAGACGAACTTAAATGTGAGGTTTGGAATTAAGTGCAAACCGGTCTCACAGAAAAAAAAAAGTTTGCATGCAACTTATTTGCACTTTCTATACATTGAATAGATAGCAATGATACATCGCATTGCAGAGTATCAAACTTTCACACACATATTTTAACCAATTTAACCTCTACCACTACGCCATTTGAATAAGATCGATATGTAATAAATAATTTTTCACATGTTGAGCATTGCCCAAAGATGGGCTTGCAAGTAATGTGGGTATTTTCAAAAACAGTCTACATGTTACCTGCATTTTGCAAACACCTGGGTTACCGTAACATGTTACCACGTAACCTGCAAGCCTGATTGAGTTTGTTTTGTAGAGGAGAAGTTTCATAGAGCCCGAATCATAGTGTTCTCGTTTAACAACAAACATCTCTGTGAAAGTCGTTTTCCACAAAAAAGGCCAACAAAAAACCCGAAGAAGAAAAAAACGCAGAAAAACCAAGCATTTTTGGCCGCTACAATCACACACACACAAAAAAACTTGCCAGAATCATGTATGGATTGATTATTAAAGGACATACCAATTCCTAAAATGCAATTGAGTGGGCGAATTGATGACAGACGTGGCTCAGGTGAAATAATTGATTATGACACTGAGAGAGCGCAGCATGGAAGCTCATGTCCGTCAACAGAGCCATCCTTCTAGCCCGAAGATGAAAGAGCTGCACACATCCACACTGATAATATGTATACAGTATATTTACGTGATCCCATATGTAGCCTAGTTTTAGCACTGAATTATACAGCTCTGTACATGAACTGCCAATCATTAGAAGTTCTCTTTGATCATCAACACATCCAAAAATCTCACCTCTCCCATTGGCTGACACATGGGTATGTTCTGAACATCTCTGACAGATGGCCAGTATCGTTTTCACGCATCTGCATGTGCTGGTATGTGCAGTCAGTCAAAGCAGTAACTGAAATGAATGGTAGTGCGGTTTTTTGTTTTTTTTTGACAAATGCCAAAAAGTCTATTAGCTGTACTGTAGATAAATAATACTACGCCTACAACTCTAACCTTTACCTCATAAACCAAAGTAAATCATTTTAAATTGAGATTATCTAGATGATTATTTTAGCTTTTCAAATAAAAAGCTGGAGTTTTTGTGAGGACCAGCCAAACATCCTCCAAATCAAAATCCATGTATTAGTTCATGGGGGTATTATATATTCACCAATGGCTAAATATCTCAGATTTAAACCTCAGAAAATCTTGACGGAACATTTGTTTTAGGTCGACTGCTGGATATTCTTCGCACTAAAGGCGAGCGGGGCTATGTGGTATTCTTGGAAAGTTTGGAGTTATACTACCCTGACCTATACAAGATGGTGACAGGGAAAGAACCCACTCGGAGGTGCTCTTCTATTGTTGGTAAGTCTAAACTCCACAACGTGCTCATAATGCTGTGAAATGATAACGGATCAAAGGAACCGATGAGCACGATCACAGCCATTTGATAATACACCTTTCATTCATTTGAATATTTTAATAATGTTGCCACATTTATTTTTTTTCCCCTTTTCAAAAACGTGCTATGTCTCTGTCTTGCGGAGCTCTTAAAAAGTGTGTCTGTCCATCTTTTTCTTAATGTCCATAGTGGAGGAAGGCCCTGAGGGTCTGACCCAGTTCCTAATGAACGAAGTGATGAAGCTGCAACAACAGGCTAAGGCCAAGGACGTGCAGCGGGTGGACATCATGGCCAAGTGCCGCACGCTGGAGGACGAACAGAAGAAGCTACGTCTAGCCAACCAGGAGCTGCGCACCTTCCAGGAGCGCTATAACAAGATAAAGGAGGAGCGGAACAACTGCAACGATGAGCTCATTAAAGTGAAGGATGACAATTACCAGCTGGCCATGCGCTATGCTCAGCTCAGCGAAGAGAAGAACATGGCCATCATGAGGAGTCGAGACCTGCAGCTGGAGGTCAGAGTTTTGAATAAAATATCCACTCGAACTCTACTGTTACACCTGACGCATAGTGAGCATGAACCGGGATGAGGGCGAGTCTTCTTGGCCAGGGCTCTTTAAGCACAAGCGTGGAAGCTTATTTTACGCTTTCTTACCTTTGCCTTACAGATTGACCAGCTGAAGCACAAGCTGAACAAGGTCGAGGAGGAATGCAAGATGGAGAGGAAACAGTCTCTAAAACTGAAGAACGATATCGAGAACCGTCCTCGCAAAGAGCAGATCTATGAGCTAGAGCGAGAAAACGAAGTTCTGAAGATCAAAATCCAGGAGCTACAGTCTCTCATACAGGTCACATGTATTTTCAAGATGGGAAAAGTGCAATAAAGAAACAAAAATGATATTGAACCATCTCTGTTCATATATAAATCTCTGTGACTGATAGTTTGTTTTGGTTTGTTTTTTTGACGTGTGCAGCCTGGGCCACTGACGGACTCAGACAAGGCTCTCCGGGACATCCTGGAACACGACCGCCAGGAAGCTCTGGAGGATCGGCAAGATCTAGTGAACAGACTTTTTAACCTGCATGAAGAATTGCGGCAGGCAGAGGAGCTCAGGGACAAGGTGATTCAAGCTGCTCCATCTGCCTGGTTTCAGTTCATTTCCTGTTCATTCCTGTCCAGCTTAGGTATAGACAATGTCAAGAAGAATCAGTTTGAATGCACTGTTGTTACAGTGCAAATCACAGGTTTACATTAATTCACTCATGTTCTATAGTAACAATTCATACACAGTGACTCATGCTGTGGCTGACGCTACACATACTGTAAACGGGTTTAAAAATAAAACATGCTATCGTCGATAGCCGTTGAAGATTTCAGGAGTGGTTGGTGAGGGAATGATTGCTTAAAGTGGCGACAAATGATAACTTGCGTTGTTTCACAAACAGGATGACCTGTCATGACCTGTCATGTCTTAATTAATTTAAAAAATATATAACTTGCAGATAAGTGTTGTGTAAGAGAAATGAAACACTGCTGTCAAGGGAAAATAATCAGCTTTGTAGCAGTAACGCTTGGGGTCGTGACGCATCATATCACCCCACCGCTGATTATTTTCCTATAAGAGTAATGTTTTGTTTCTAATATGTCGCATGGATTTTTCATAAATCTTCTTGACAGTGTCCTAAGTGAGAGCTTTAGATAATTGGCTAAACATTTGCAATCAGCCAAAGCCAGTTCCTCTTGTCATAATAGAACAAGATATGATAAAGCTGACTGCCCTGAAAAGTCCCTCCTTTGACGTGCTGCATCTTTAATTAGCGGCGGTTTCGACCTGGCATGCAAAAAGTGTTACATTTCAGACGAAGACAGGAACTTGTCTTAGACTTAAATAGCACAGAGCTCTTCTCACATTTTTTTTTTTTAAAGCCTGAAAAAAGAAAGATGAAAGTGTAGGTTTTAAAGCACAATGCCACTTGAGACCAAGAACTTCTAGTTTGGAGGTGCCTTAGAGCCCTGCTGTGCTCTGCATTATATTAATCTCATTTGTGCATGTCTTCCCTTATGCCCTGGGTCACTGAGATTAGAAATGTTTGCTTTCATCCATAGTATCTGGAGGAGAAGGAGGACCTTGAGCTGAAATGTTCCACTCTGGTGAAGGACTGTGAGATGTATAAGAACCGTATGAATACCATCATGTTCCAACTGGAGGAAGTGGAACGTGAACGGGACCAGGTTGAAAATAAACACCCTTTTATGAACGTTTGTATATTGAATGGTGTATATTAAATCAGTCAAAATCAATCATTATGATATCTATTGATATGTCTCGCAGGCATTTCGAGCTAGAGACGACGCCCAGAACCAGGTGTCTCAGTGTCTGATTGACAAAGACAAGTACCGTAAGCAGATACGGGAGCTGGAGGAGAGGAGCGATGAGCTGCACATCGAGATAATGCGTAAAGAAGCTAAGATAGTCACATTAGAGTCCAGACTAAGGCGGCTCTCCAAAGACCAAGGGGTGGATCTTACCCAGGTGTGGAAAGTATATCGATTTTGATCACAACACAATAGCAGACTGACTGATTGAGTCAGTTTGAGCTATTTCAAAACAAAAACGGGAACTTTTCATCCCATCTTCCACCCTTATACAATTATATTATCCTTAATAGGAATGAAATAGGCTTTAGTTATGATCCTAGGTTCTGTTGTTTAAAATGGAGCAATAGTCTCCAATCTTTCTCCCAACAGCACTGTATTTGACAATGACATTTTGTGTTCTCATCTGTCCTTCATAGAGTTTATCTCGAGACATTATTCCGGTGACCAAATTTCTGAACATTGAGCATGCAGACAACAAGATGGAGGGGCCATCCGAGGATTCTGGGGAGGAGACTTCAGAGGACATGTTCTTTTTCACACCGAGCACTGAAGTCCCACCAAAGATTAAACGCAGACCAAATCTCAAAGGGGTGAGCCTTGCTGAAATGTCACTTGTATTGATTTCGCTTTTAAAGTACATATTTTTGGACAAGAATGTTGTGCTTTTGACACAGTTCCCCTACCCTCCTCAGATAAGAGCGAAATCGCCAATCTCTCCACCCAAATTGTTGGATTTCCAAGGTAGGTTTACTTTTGATCTTTGACAGCCTTGCATGTCAGTGTCAGAGTGAAAGGCACAGACCACATTGACTTCCTTCCCTTTCCTTTTTAAAAAAAAAATCTTTTCTTCTTTTGTACAGCTGCGCATCATACCAATGGGGAGCTCTCAGAAATCATGAGCCCAGATGCTCACTCCATGATGATAAACTCCCCCTTCGGCACACAAGTAAGTGATTTACGTAGGAGGAATGTGTGCTCTTGTTGACTTTGGCTTCAGTGGTTTGTTTTACTTTGTGTTTTTTTATCTAAGGTATCACAATCTTTTTTTTATTTTATTTTTATTTTTTATTATTATTGCCAGCAAGCCCGTAACAGAAACCACAGCATCATGTCCACAACAGCTGAGCCTCCAGAGAAGGCCTCCATCCTCAGGAGGACTAAAGAAGGAGATCAGGAATTCCTGCCACGATGGTATTCAATCGTATAATAGTAGTACTCTACTTTTGAAAGCATGATGCAAAAACACAATTAAACCGCTTTTGTGTTTCGTTTCAGCCTTGACACAGTGGATTCCGATGGAGACATAGGTAAACACATGGCTTGTTGTATATCACTAAGAATCACTGGAATCATCCAAACGATTTACTTCAGTGACCTGCAATCTTCCCCCTTACTCTGCCACAGATGATGCAGACACGTACGGCCCACCCTCCATCCACTCTTCTTCATCCTCCCATCAGTCAGAGGGTATGGACTCTTATGATCTGGAGCAGGTCAACAACATCTTCAGGAAATTTTCACTAGAGAGGTACTTGTATGGAATTGACGCTAATTTTCTCCTGCGGGTCATTTTGTCATGTCCTGCAGCATGATTATGTACCCATCTGTGATTTCTTGTATGTGTGTGTGTGTGTGTGTGTGTGTGTGTGTGTGTGTGCTCTTTCCTCACTCCAGACCATTCCGTCCATCTCTTACGTCCTGCGCTCGTCCTACTACTTTGCCCCCAGTGCAGGAGCTTTCTCTCATCGGAGACTCTCTCTTGAATGATATTACTCTGGTTGGAGGCAATGACAGCGGCATATTTGTTTCCTCTGTTCTTCCTGGCTCCAGCGCTGAAAAGGCTGGCTTAAGAATGGGACACCACCTCTTATGGGTGACTCAGCGCTTTATCTTAGCCATAACCCAAATTACCAAAGCAGCCTTCTTTTTTTTTTATCCTCTTTCATCTTTGTAGTAACTTTGAGCGCCTGTGTTTTCTTTTCGTCCAGCTGAATGGCTGTATTCGGGGAGAAAGCCAGAGCTTACCTTTGGACACGTGCACTCAGGAAGAGGCTCATTGGACACTTCAGAGATGCACTGGCCCTGTCCAGCTCCATTACAGAAGTAACTTTGAGGGTGAATATGAATGCACGTTATTGTCGTTGATGATTATTATGCGAGGAGTTA